>CAJNDS010002120.1:421663-566663 GCA_905221605.1 Symbiodinium natans | reverse complement strand
TTGATGGGCTCATGGACCAATGCCCCTCCATGATCTTCCACGCCATTTCGACACCCACCCGCTTGCCTTGGAACTCAGTGAGGGGAGCAAGGGGCACATCAGGCACTTCCGCGTCGCAGTCGAAAACCCTGCGCCGCTCGAAGCATCGCACCAGACTGGCCAGAGGCGCAGACTCGTGGCTGACGGTGCAACGGTACATCTGGGTCTGGTCGCGGACATCACAGCCACTCTGGCAAGCAAGGCAGGCCCGAGCTTCGGAATCTAGACCGGCTGCGACCGCTTCCGACAGACATCTTGTGCAGAGGGTGAATATCTTCTCCACTGTATCTATTTGGGGCTCCTGCGCCACAAGCTCCACGGGCATCACCGCGAAATGCACGGCAAAGAGCAGCGCATACAGGCTGTCCTCAGTTTCCCACGCTTCCCCCCAAATGGCATGGCCACACCCCCAGGCCCCCTGTAAAATGCACCCATGCTTCTCGTACATTCCACTTACATCCCGCAGTACAGATACTTCTTAGGAGCTGTGCTATGACATGTGAAGTCGCCACATGAAGCACTCCTTTTCCAAACTGTAAGCCCAGCCCCGCCTCACATGTTTGTCTCGACCATAGTTCCGTGCACCGTTGGAGCACTTCCGCTGCGCTCCGTCCAGCGTTGCTTTCAGCACTCTGTCGCGGAACAAGATGTCCTGGTGAGCCGCCGTCGAGCGTTGTCAGAACCAGCAGACTTCGGCAGGATTGCGAGATACGCTCGCAGGTGTTCCTGCAAACTTGGAACGTTTTTCAGTGCCGTGCAAAATTGTTCGCGAAATTGTTCACATGGGTTCTGCTGCAGTGCTTATCGCGTTCTCTTCATGACAGAAGATATCGTCTATGCATCTCAGAACTGTACTGTGCAGCTTGAGCATCCTGGGCACATTGACACACGCACACAGGCTCGCAGCGGTGGGCTCAAGGCAGGCAAGGTCTTGTGCAGGTGTCGGATCGGCTTCGGGTTCGACCGGGCCGGTAGCCACGCAGACGACGCGGACGTGAAGTCCTGGCACAGCAGCTCGGAGCTTCTTGGCAAGGTGCTGGGCTGCCTCGTCCCATGTGACCGATGCCTGGAAATCCAGGCCTCGGGACATCGTCTCGGTGCCTGCCTCGCCCCAGGGACAAGGGCCCTCACCACCTTCACCCAGCACCAGCAGGACGTCGCAATCTTCACCTCTTCCTTCTTCTCCCTCTTCTCCTGTTGCTTTGACTCTGGCAATCCGCGCCACTCCCCTTCTGCAGGGTCTTCTCACCAAGGCACCCAAGGCTCCTATGCCGCACAACCCGCACAGCCACATACCTGCCGTGTCCTCGACGTTGGCATTCGTAGCCCTCCAAGGTGTCGCGCGAGAGTGCGACCGCTGCAGCCGGCACCACTTTGTGACACGAGGCACAAGTTGCAAGCCAGCCGTGGAAATCTGCACTCTCTCTGACAGATCGGTACCGACCACGACGCGGAAGTTCACATTCATGGCTGCTTCGATAGAATGGGAAACATGGAACTTCGTGGAACTGGGCAACTCTGTGAATGGGCTTGACGCTCTGAACACGGCCAGCCCACAGGCGTGCAAAAGACAGTTTTCGAGTATCTCTGAGCAGAAGGTCAACAAGAGCCGTTGGACCTCGATGGCTGCACTTTTTCAGGCTTACAGCTTCGAGAAGCCTGTTTAAGTTAAAGCGAGCAGGTGATTGAGCTTTTGCCCAAGCACCAGCCTGGTGCGTTAACATTGTTTATTAAACCTGGCTGCGCCTGAGAAACATCCTGCACGTCTGGTGCATACCATGATGTTGCAGATGACATATATCTGACAACCACTTATGCCAGGTCTGGCAGGGCTGTAACGACTGGCCATGAACATATTCTAGTGGGAGATGTGACCAGAATCACAGGACCTTCCTCAGCCCCAGCGAAGCCACGCACTGGGCCATCTGCCGGAATCGGCGCAACTCAGCCGATTTTAGCCGACTTTGGGGCCGAGCTTAGGCTTGAGACCCCCCTAAACCCTAAACCCTAAACCCTAAACCCTAAACCCTAAACCCTAAACCCTAAACCCTAAACCCTAAACCCTAAACCCTAAACCCTAAACCCAACAGCCCTCAGTGAACTTCGAAGTCGAAGTTCGGCTGAATGACGTCCAAGCCTGACCTTGAAAGGTTGCTCCACGTCGCCACGGCTGAACTGAGCTGCAGCGCCGGCCTCTTGCGGATCTTTCGGAGCAGCTCCTCACCCGCGGCTTTGCGTAGCGACTGCGACTTGGACTTCTGGGGTTCCCGAGGCGCGGTTCGGCTCGTGAGGAAAGCATGTGCGGAACCCACATGAAACAATTCCGAAATTAGCGGTACATTCTCGGGGTCCTAACATGCCCTAATCATAAAGGGAGTCCTACTATTTGGGGGTCTATTTTAGAGGTCCCCCTATTTTCGTAAACCCCCACATCATGCAAGGTCGCGTCAAGCTCCACATGTCTCAGGGCACCTCCAAATCCTTCGCCACAGACTTCGCCACCGAGCACTGCTTGTGTATCTCATCCAGGCCTTAGGGTTTAGGGTTTAGGGTTTAGGGTTTAGGGTTTAGGGTTTAGGGTTTAGGGTTTAGGGTTGAGGGTTGAGGGTTGAGGGTTGAGGGCTTCTGGGCCAGAATCCTGTAGCTGCGCTTGGCGCTGCGTAGGTGCCATACGAAGGTATTCAGCAGAGTGCAGAAGAGCATGGGATTTGATTGGAGCAGAGTTCCAAGAGCCCTGCGCAGTCGGGCTGCCTCCTCAAGACCTCGCCTCAATCATCAAACTTCAGCCAAGAAATCGCCAGGGCAAACTTTCAGGCGGTTTTTGTTGTGGTTTTGTGATCCTGACAGGACTTGAAGGCCTTTCCTGCAAGCCCAGACCTAGGACAAAAATCACGAATCCAGCCAGAAAAGCCGTGCTTTCAAAAAGGATCTTGCAACAAGAGCGCGTGATTTTTGTATGACGGGTTGCAACTCGTGGAAAACGCATCGATTCAGCATGCATTGGGCATACATTCGGCACATTTCGTCACAGATTCGGCGTAGACACCGGCCACAAGTATGCAAATCGAACATTCAGCATACATTCGGCCTACATTCAGCACAGCCACATTGTGCGTCGACCCGGCGGAAGCGCGTTCCATGGCATTCAGGCACAGCGGCGCCAGACGCACGCAGCTTCTAAAAACGTAAGTTCAACTGCAGCATTGGTTGACACCTCTTTCGTTCACCAGGCCTGCGCTACAGCCACATGGATGTGGCAACCATGTCTGCTCCACATATGGCGTCTAGACACCGCGACCCCAGATGCATGCTGCTTCTTGAAACGCATTTTTGGCTCAGTTACAGCTTGACCAGCAAAAATTGGCTAACACCATCGCAGTCTTCGTGGCAAGATGCGGCTCAGGTCGGTGTGTCGGGGTGTCCAAATTCAACGTGGAATTGGTGTGCTCGCCAAGCGAAACAACTTCGGCATCGCGAACGGCGCGGACGCGGCGTACATTCGCAATGGATTCGTCATAGAAACGGTGCTGATAACCAAAAACCTCACTGGCCAGGAGGGGCCCACAGGAATGTGCACAGCTCTTTCAGTTCTTTTCGGGCCACTTGGCTTTTAAAGAATCGACGCTTCTCCGACGTAGAACCGGCGAACAATCGAAAGAGCGCGCATGCGCGATTCATGAACTTGTGCCGAAGCTATTGCCGAACGTATACTGAATGTGTGCTGAATGCATGTTGTTTTCGACAGACTTGTGTCCTCTCGCCTTGTGTTGAATGTACAATGCTGAATCTATGCCGAAACTACTGCGAACGGATGAGAGTGTGTTGCGTGCTGCCGTTCTCGGTTTGCAGATTTGTGAGCCATGTGTCTGTGCTGAATCTGTGCCGAATCTATTGCGAACGTGTGCCGAAGGTGCACTGAACGTGTGCCGCTTCAGGTTTGTCTGCACACATTTGTGCTGTGTGCCCGTGCTGAATCTTTGCCAAATCTATGGCGAATGTAATGTATGCCGGATGTACGCTGGATGTGTGCCATTTTCGTTCGCATAGCTGTGGCCTGCGTCTCTGCTGAATCTATGCCGAATCTGTGCCGACTCTATGCGGAATGCATGCTGCATGCATTTGCCTCTTTGTGTCCACAACATCTCAATCACAAAGCAAAAACACTTCTTCTTGTGTGTCCCATAAAGAAGACCACAGGGAAGACATTTTGCCATGAATGTTTTTCAACACACTCAGAAAATCTGCTTGTCGTCGGTTTTCAGACGGCCCGTTCCTGCGAAGTCCATACCGGCAACCCAAACCCGCCATCAGTCGCAACCTGAATTGTGTTTATTGCAAAATTGAAGCCCCCCCTCCTTTTTGGCCCGCGGCTTTGCCAGCATTTCCTGGGTTTCGGGCCAACCCCCACACAGCTGCGGCCAAAACAATGCCAAACCCCTGTTGGGGGACTTGCCCCCTATATGGATCACCCCGCTTTGGGCCCATTGCAAATCCTTTTTGGATTGCGGGCTATGCATTCTCATGGGCCTCCCTACTGGACGCCCCTATGCATCTTTGATGGGCCTCCAGAGGGGACCCCCCTTGAGACCCTCCCATTGCGCCCCCAAGCGACGAAAGTCTACCTACGGACAGCCGCACTTTGCAGGACATGGCAACTTCAGGCCAGCTCCAGCCGGTGGACCTCCGACCCGCTTCTGCCCCCCGCTTCTGGACTTCTTTACCCTTGATTCGACCCCTGACCTATGATGACCCCTATGAACGATTGTGCAAATCGCTATGACCTCCCGATGGTCCCTCCTATGGACTCATTGGACCGACCTGCTTTGTATGGACCCCCCTGGGCCCCCCTGGACTTCCTTTTCCATAGGCTATAGATGCGAACTTGCCTGCACCGGGCTTCAGGAATCAGGCTCGCAATAAGGCACAACTTCTCTTCTCGTGTCGCGCTGAAATTCCAGCTCGCATGCCGAGGCAGGCCACGTCTTGTGTATACATTTATCCCGCTTCTTCTCAGTCCTCACTCTTCTGGCTCCTTGTGAACGGTGCAGGTTCCATGACCGCCAACTAAGCCACGCACATCTGCGTTTCAAGGAGATCACCAACTCTTTCGGGTTCCGCTTCCTTCTTCGCAGGCACAATGTCAGAAGCGGCACATACTCAAAGAGCTCAATACCCCTTAATTAAGGAATATTCCTTAAATCATAATAAGGATACCCTTGTGCTTTAAGGAATATTCCTTAATTAAGGGGCATTGGGCTCTTTGGGTACTCTACCAATGTACACCGGCTCGCAAAGGCTTGCAGTGCTGCTGAAGGTGGTGGCCACTGTGTGCGGCCTCCAATGCAAGCCGGTCGCCTTCGCCACTTCACCCAGGGGTTTAGGGCTTGGGGTTTGGGGTTTAGGGTTTAGGGTAACTGCACCGCCACAAACCACTAAGGAGGCCGCTCTGGCCTTCGGCTGTAGCATCGGCTGGAAGCGCTTTCAGCAGAAGCTTCTCCAACTTTTCTGCCTGGCCGAAGTCGGCAATGTTAAGGATCACATTGAGCCGGGTTTAGGGTTTAGGGTTTAGGGTTTAGGGTTTAGGGTTTAGGGTATAGGGCGTCCAAACTAAGATGTTCGCCTTGCATTCACATTGCACGCGCCTTCTTCTTCGCGATCAGCATTCCCCGGGCTGTCGCCTTTGAAAAAATCATCACGTCACGGAGACGTGAGCAAGACGCAGCAACACCTATCCATACACTGACACCCTCCGGAAACATGGTGGGTCCGTGCTCGCCTCGCCCTTCACCTCCGTCATGCCTCTGCCAGAAAAAAGTTTATGAGGCGTGCTTAAATTTCCCACAAGAATTTGAGCTTTGAGAGGGGGGAGGGGGGTGGCCGGGTGGCTGCTCCCAGCTGTAAGGTTTCTCAACTTCTTTAAGACAACAACTCCACGAATGCTGCGACATCTACACGAATCATCTGCAATCGATGATCGACATTGTCAATGGCGGTAAGTTTTTGCACTGGTGTCCGGCAAAGCCTTCAAACGTGCTCGTCGAAAGCTCCATACCACTGGGTTTCAAGGTGCAAAATCGGGAAGGCCGAAGGCATATTTACAAAAGGTATCTTCAAGCTCCGATTCTGCGATAGACATTGCCATAGGTAGATCCAGACCTTTATGGCTATGGGCGCGTGATGCGCGTGCGACGGAGGCGTCTTGTTCAAAACAAAGATACAGATGTCCCCTCACCCTCCCTCAGAAAACCAACCAAACAAAAAACACCTGTGGCGTCTGGGCAGATCTTTCCCGGCATGTCACCCGAGAGCCTCTGGTGAACTCGGAGACACTGAGTTCTCCTTCCCCGTCCGCATCAAGCACCTCTTCAACAACAACTGTTTAAAAAAGAAACCATGCTGGCAGACGAACCAGGCTGATGTCCATCAAGTCTGCCCAAGGCAGGATGGAGGAGGAGCAACAGCTTGAACCCAGGGTTTAGGGTTTAGGGTTTAGGGTTTGGGGTTTAGGGTAATAGTCTGCCAGTCACATCAGTTATGCGCCTTGAAGAGTCGCTTGGCCTCGTCTTCATCGAATCCCAGCAAAAGGAACTTGTCCCTGGTTCAGCGTGGTAATGGCGCCCACGAAGTTACAACGAACCAACACAACGTCTGGACACATCGAATGGATTCGTACACACGATCCCCTCGACCTTGCCTGCATTCTGGGATTGCAAAGGCAGCATCGAACTCATCTGTGGTGACCTGGGCAACGCCACAACAACTCACGCGCGGCGCATGGCTCATGCTCTCTCTTGCAAAATCGGTGACAGACCTGCCCACTTCCGTCTGCATCAAGTCTCAAGAAGAGATTCTTGAGCTCCTCGGAGGCAAAAGGACATGCAATATTTCTATTTCGTGCTACTTGGCACGCTTCAAGTCAGCCTTCTGTTGTCTTGCAGCTTAAGCCCTAAACCCTAAACCCTAAACCCTAACTCCTAAACCCTAAACCCTAAATCCCAAACCCTAAACCCTAAACCCTAAACCCTAAACCCTAAACCCTAAACCCTAAACCCTAAACCCTAAACCCTAAACCCTAAACCCTAAACCCTAAACCCTAAACCAGAAACCCGAAATCCAAAACCTGAGAAACCCGAAACCCTAAACCCTAAACCCTAACCCTAAACCCTAACCCTAAACCCTAACAAACCCTAAACCCTAAACCCTAAACCCTAAATCCCAAACCCTAAACCCTAAACCCTAAACCCTAAACCCTAAACCCTAAACCCTAAACCCTAAACCCTAACTTGTACTCAAGCATCCAGCCTTCAGAGTCCTTTTCTCTGCTGCTCGCAGCTCCTTTGCCATTTCTGCTGCATTCTCCTAGCAAGGAAAGGTGCGACGTGCTGTGAGAGTCTCACCAGATAAACACCGAACAGACATCAGCAACAACAGAGTCGTGTCAAAACTGCGAATGTTTGTAAACTCGCTTCACCGTCTCTTCACATGTTGCGACATGCACCCTGTCATACGGATGCCGCAATGCCCTGATGTCAGCTGACCATGCACAACTAAGAGTTCAACAACTCAAAGAGTTCCGCCTGGGTCATGGACTGGGCCTTCTCACAGATGACAGCCGTGACCTTCCCGCCCGAGAGCTTTTCTAAAGTACCCATAGGCCCAAAGCAGTCTGCAGTTGCTCTGCATGCCACAATGACAGTACCCTACCCTAAACCTTAACCCTAAAAGCCCCCGGCCAATTCGTATGACGTATGCCGAGATGGCCATGTACAGGAAAAGGAACATCCAGATGAAAGGCTGCTCGCACCATGAGCTCCTGCAACTCATGTTGCTTCTGTAGCTGCCTGAGTCCTGTAGTGAAACGGCCACTTCTCCAAGCACATCTAAACCTTAACCCTAAACCCTAAACCCTAAACCCTAAGCCCTAGCCCTAAACCTAAACCCTAACCCTGGCACTAAATGTTGCCCGTCCTCTGTAACGTTGATGGCTTGTCAAAGAATATGAAGCGGGTCATGCCGGGCACGCCTGAATCCTCAGAAGAGCGCTATTCATGGCACCAATTCTTAAGAATCCCCCCCACAACAAACTCCTATAAGGGGAACTTAGCACGCGGGTTCCCGTTAGAGTGTGGGCCCGCAGTCGTCGGGCCAAAGGTGGCAGGCGTCTTCATCTCATGGGAACTCCGCCGTGGGCGGCGTGAGTGCAGCCTTTCTTTCCCTCACCCTCACCCGCAACCCTCTACCCCCTGCCCTGCTATCCGCCCCTACCCCCTATAGCCCTCCCCTCGCAGCTTTTCAACAGATTTTTTCGAGGAAAACGGTCTTTGGATGCCTTTAAGTTCCCGGGCCCACCCCGCTGCTGCTCATGATGCGGTGCGCGCGGCGAACTAGAGAGAAGAGAACAAGAGAGAGAAGAGAGAGAAGAGAGAGAAGAGAGAGAAGAGAGCGAAGAAGAGAGAAGTAGGAAAGAGGAGAAGAGGAGAAGAGGAGAAGGGAGAAGAGGGAGAAGAGGGAGAAGAGGGAGAGGAGAGGGAGAAGAGGGAGAGGGAGAAGAGAGATAAGATAGAGCAGAGAGAAGAAGAGAGAAGAGAGAAGAGAGAGAAGAGAGAGAGAAGAGAGAGAAGAGAGAAGGAGAGAAAGAGAGAAGGAGAGAGCATAGAAGAGAAAAGAGAGAGAGGAAGAGAGAGGCAGAGAAGAATAGAGAGAAGAGAGAGAAGAGAAGATAAGCGAAGAAGATAGAGCTACTTTTTCGCCAAAGAGAGAGAGGAGAAGAGAGAAGGAAGAGAGAAGACGGAAGAGCGAGAAGAGAGAATGAAGAGAGAGAAGAGGCAGAGAGAAAGAGAGAAGATAGGAAAGAAGAGAAGAGAGCGAAGAGAGCGAGAGAACAGAGAGATGAGAGAGAGAAAAAGAGAAAGAGGGAGAAAGGGGAGAGAGGGAGAAGAGGGAGAAGAGGGAGAGGGGAGAAGAGATAGAACTTGAGCGAAGATGGAGAAGAGGGAGAAAGTTGTGGAGGGAGAAACGAGAGAGGAGAAGGCATAGAGCAGAGAGAGCGGAAGATTCTGTGTTTGCAGGTGGGGGGGAGTGGTGGGCTTTGCGGGGTCGAGAACTGTTCGAGGACGGTGTTTGGAGACTGGACAGAGGTGGGTGGCGAGAAGAGGGCTGGTGAATCGAGAGATGAGAGAGACAAGAGAGGTAAGAGAGAAAGAGAGGTGAGGTAGTGGGTTGGACAGAGGAGAAGAAGAGAGAGAGGAGGAGAGAGAGAAGAGAGAGAGCTAGAAGAGGAGTGGTGTGATAGAAGAGAGGAAGAGAGAGAAGAGAGAGAAGAGAGAGAGAAGGAGAGAGGATGAGAGAGAGAGAGAGGGAAAGAGAGAGAAGAAGGAGAGAAGAGAGAGAGAAGAGAGAAAAGAGGGTGATTGGGGAAGAAAAAGAGTTGTGAGAGACGAAAGAGAGTGTGAGAGAGAAGGGGTGGTGGAGAAGAGAGAGAGAAAGAGAGAGATGGTGAGAGAGAAGATGGAAAGAGAGAGGAAAGAAGAGGGTGTGAAAGAGAGACTGGGAGAGATAGAAGAGAGAGAAGAAGACGAGAAGAGGGAGACAGAAGAAGAAGAGAGAAAGAAGAGAAGGGGAAGAAGAGAAGGAGAGAAGTGAGAAGAAGAAGGGGGGGTCGGGGGGGTAGGTAGTGAGCTGGAGGTGGGGCTGGGGTGGAAGAGAGTAGAAGAGAGAGTGCCGCGAAGATGAGACACATTCTCTATAGGGGGACGGGGAAGGGGACGGTCGGGAAGCGGGGCAAGTCTTGGTCGTGGAGAAGAAGAGGGGCGCGGGGCGAGGACTGGTGGCAAAGAGAGAGAAGAGAGAGAAAGAGAGAAGAAAGAGAGATGGGGACAAGGGTTTGGGGGTCAGAGGAAGAGGGGAGAGAAGTGTCTGGAAGTTGTGTGTGGCTGTGTCAGAGTAGTGGGGGTGAGGTGTGGTAGTGGTTGCTAAGAGAGAAATGTGTGCGGGGGGGTGGGTGGCGAGAAGAGAAAGAGAGAGAAAGGGGCTAGATGGTGAGCAGAGTGTGATGAAGAATGAGAGGAGGGTGAAAGACGAGAGAGAAGAGAGAGAAGAGAGAGAAGAGAAGAGAGAGACGAGAGAACGAAAGGAAGATAGAGGGGGGGAGATGGTGTCGGAGAGAGGGGGTGTGGTAGAGTAGATGCGGGTAAAAGAGAGAGAAGAGAGAGAAGAGAGAGAAGAGAGAGAAAAGAGAGAAGAGAGAGAAGAGAGAGAAGAGAGAGAAGAGAGAGAAGAGAGAGAAGAGAGAGAAGAGAGAGAAGAGAGAGAAGAGAGAGAAGAGAGAGAACAGAGAGAAGCATTTTTCGCTGTTTCTGCACACCCCGCGGACGCCGTTCGCCACCCCCCAAGAGGGCGCGCGTCATAAGCATCAGTGGTGCGAGTCCCGGGCCCGGAGTGCGCATCACGAGCACCAGCGGCCCCGTGCCCGGGCCCGGGCGCGGCTCCGGTAAACCCTATAAAGCTTTTTCCAGGGATCGAGAGATGTCGATGATCACGGTTTGTGCCAACCCAGAGCATCTGCGAACAATTTGGGGAGCGGCCCCTGATCCGCCGCCAGGCGTTTGCAAGAAAGGAGAGAACCAACTAAGCGACCGTGTCTATGGCTGAAAGCGCAACGCGATCTTTGCAAAAATGGTTGCACAGGACTCAGCAACATCAACACAGACCCGAACTCGGGTTCTACATGCTCTGATTGCTAGGGCCTGAATTTATGGTCTCCGGCTCGACCTTGTTTTGCATTCAAGTGCAAGGAAATGCTTACTTCGCCACACCAAATATTCTGCATCGTCACATGTGCTAAATGCGCTCTCACCTACGTCCCATGCCGCGATTGAGATCCCGCACCCGCCAAGTCCCGTCAGTGTTTTGGCGATTGAATCGCTCGATGCCACGAAAAATCGCAAAAAATTCGGGCTTCGCTTTGCGGTGGATATGCGCGTGCCTTGAGGTGTGGCGATGTTTGGGGTCCATGATGGCAACGCTTGAATCCGCTTGAATTGCTGGCAGTAGGTGGGCACGATTCACTTTGGCGTTCAAGCCGAAAGCAAGCGTGCCGTGCAGTCTGGGCTGGGAGCATGAACTTGGACCTCTCCTGCTCAAAGCAGTAACAGCAAGCTATCTGAGCTGCCCGCAGTCCGCTTTGGAAGTTCCATGCAGCTGTTCCTGCTTGCTATGGTTTCCGATCGACTGGCGAGGGCTTGCGGTGTATTTTTTGGGGCATAAGGGCTTTACATGGCATGGGCCTGTACACTCTTGCATAACTTACATATTGTTAAGCCAGCAGAAACTTCAAAAACACCGGACATCGTCCCCACTACGAACCTCGCCGCAAACTCAAAAGAAGAAGAAGGGAGAGGCCATCAGAGGCCCTAAGCCCTAAACCCTGAACCCTGAACCCTAAACCCCAAACCCCAAACCCCAAACCCGAAACCCGAAACCCGAAACCCGAAACCCGAAACCCGAAACCCCAAACCCCAAACCCCAAACCCTAAACCCTAAACCCTAAACCCTAAACCCTAAACCCCAAACCCCAAACCCCAAACCCCAAACCCCAAACCCCAAACCCCAAACCCCAAACCCCAAACCCCAAACCCCAAACCCTAAACCCTAAACCCTAAACCCAAACACAGAACGCACATCCTCGCGGCGCTTGTCCCCAGGGCTCGAAGTTGCCGATGAGCTCAATGGCTAAGATGCCAAACCTCGGTGAGCCCTTGCCGCGGTTGACAAGTGAAACATTCTGAAGGGGGCAGAGATTCGGCTGAGATCCAACAAGGTGCCCTAAACCCTAAACCCTAAACCCTAAGCCCTAAGCCCTAAACCCTAAACCCTAAACCCTAAAGCCCTGTATTGTGAGTCGCAGACAGCAGGTCCACCATCGCCAGCAAGGCTACACAGGCAGCCAGCGTGGTCGCCGTGCCCAGAATTCCAGCCAACAGCATCTGCAAGAAATTCTATTAGGGCTTAGGGCATAGAGTTAAGGGTTTAGGGTTTAGGGGGTAGTACAATCACAATATTACTAATTATTTTCCTGATGATAAGTAGTACAATAACAATTTTATACTACTAATAATAATGATGATGATAATAAGAACAATATTACTAATGGTGATAGTGATAATCCTATAATTGTACTATACGGGGTGTTGGGGAGAAGCACGGGGCCGGGTGTGTAGAAGAGAGCACACACCTTTGAGAAAAAAATGAGACCTTGCTCAAAATTGAGAATGCTTCTTTGCAACCACCTGCCCTGCCTTGAAGCTTTGGAAAGTCTTCAAGAAGGTGAAGAAGCGCAAGGTCTGAATTGGATGCTGCTTGCTGCGAGGAGTATTCAGCGCACACCAATCACCAAGGGGCGCACCCGCATGCTTCTGAGAACATTCATGGACTGCAAGATCCTTGGCTTGATGGATGCAACCGCTTTGGCCGTTCGTCGTCGAGTTTTTTTGCTTCGCTAGGCTGGCTGCGGGCTGCGCTGAACCTCACAAACTCACAACATTGCACCATGCTCGGGAATTGGAGTTGGGAAAGACGGTGCAGGACAATGAAGCCGCTAGGCACGATGTGCTGTAAGTTCCCTGCATCCTGGACAGCCAAAGGAATAACCCACCTGAGCTGATTGGCACTGCCTGGTACACAAGCTCAAGCACTGCCAGGACATGTAAATGACAGGAGTGAGAACGTGGAAGTGTACTGAATTCCTCAATAGACGGCGTCTGTGACCCGAAACGACGCACAATGACAAGAGTCCGAAGAAGCATGTGGCCAAGTGGCCCCAGCAGCACGCCACAAACCCAGACGATGAGAGTGTCGAAGACGTGCTGGCACAAAAGTGGCTCTGCAGCATATTCAGCATACCTTCTCCAAGCAGGCAAATTCTTTGCCCACCTCCGCCTTCACTGGGGTAAAGTATGCCCTTCCATCTTTGAGAACACCTTACCACAACACTGACGAACTGAGTTGGCAAGGGTGAGGTTGAGATCCCAAGGGTCGAGACGACAGATCCACTCAGCCAAGAAAAGGAACACGAACACGTTGTTCATGAGTTCGTAGAAGTCCTGGCGGCGCTGCACCGTTGCTTCCCAGCTTGCTAGGGCTTGCCGTCGCGTCGACCGCAGCAAGTGTTGCTTGCTGACAGGCCGCCTTGGTTGTTGCCTGAATCAAGGCAAAAGCTCACAGAAAGATCGCACCTCCGTTTTATCGTGTCTTACTCAGATTCCTGAGGAGCACAGTACGGCAAGTGCACACTGGGATTCCTGCGGCACAGTTGGTAAAGCAGGCTGCGTCCGCACCTGAGGCAACGAACTTGTTGCGTCGGTGAGCTGATTTCAGTGAACTGGGATCATCTTGACCAAGGCCCTTCTTGCTCAAACCTGGTGATGTTCCCCCTTGTACGAACAGTCCTTAATAGGGACTATAGTCCCCCCCCATGTATAATCCCTCATTAAGGACTGCTAGTATAAAAGAGTACCCCCTATTTATAAGCCCCATTAAGGACTGCTAGTATAAGGGGAAACATCCCAACTCAAACCTTTCAAGCTCCGCACCCAAGAAGACCATGCAAAGAATGATGGAGGCCATGCTGCACGCCTCCGGGGGTTTAGGGTTTAGGGTTTAGGGTTTAGGGTTTAGGAGGCACCCCCAGCTGCGAGGAGCAAGCTGCTCCTTTCATGCTGGCTCCTACATTCTACAGAACTACATTTTCGACTGTGCCCGTGTTCATGCAGATTCTTCCATCTAGCATCAAGGTTTGGGTAAGAGTGACAATGTTTTGCTCCGTCCCCTTGTTGCTCCGTTCGCCGCGCCCGACGGCTGTGGTGGCTGTTTTTGCTGCGCAGCCGCTCTGTGCTTGAAAGTCGTCCCTGCATGTTGGGAACGGCGCCGCTGCTACCAAGCAAGACATACGAACACGCTTGGCGAGTTAGGAGGGCTTGTTTTTGTTCCTAAGCCGCCGCTGGGCCCCGGGGGGGGGGGGGGCTGGCGGGGCGGGTGCGTTTCAGGTAGGTCGGTAGGTAGGTAGGTCAGGTAGGTAGGTAGGTAGGTAGGAGTCGACCCACGGTAGTTACCGCGGTCACCACCACACTTCCCCCCAGGTCGCAGGAACGGTACACAGGTGCGTTTCAATGCTCGCATGAAGTCCTCTTCCTGGGCTGGCTGGGGGGGGGGTGGGGCGGGTGCCCCCCCCCTCCCCTCCCATTTGCAAACACAATGCACGCATGACGGGTTTCGAAAGAATTCGTATGCTGCATGAAATGCAAACCCTCTTCATGGGCTGATGTTCTTCAATCAACAGGCATGGAGGTTGGGGCGGGGCGCAACCCACCCCCATTTGCAAACACAGAGCTCGTATGACGGGATTGGAATGAATTCGCCCCGGCTACGCAACAAAAAAAACACGGGTTCCTGAAAGTCTGCAGTCAAGAATCAACCCAACCCTACCCTGTGATCATCAGCGAACCAGAACAACATGCCAGCAACTGTACTCAACCGAACCCTGGCTGCCTCGAAACCATTGCTGTTGACGATTCGGTCAATCAGCGGCCTCTCCAATCTCGAAGCCTGAAGCATCGTTGACTATCCACAGTAGCCCCCTCGGCCCTCCCAAAGAGTTGTAGCAAACCGAAAACGCGGCCATCGCCTTCCTCTTTAACAATGCAGCTTCCTGCAAATGGCGTTCCGGCTCAGCACGAAGGCTGAATTCTGAATGTTCAAGATGCTTTGGGACCAAGGATGAAACCAAGAAGCCACGCAAAGCGGGAGAATGTCAAGAATGTTTGCTGTCTTGTGGAACAGCTAGGAGAGGGCAGCTTTCAGGTAAGCGTTCTCGTTGCAAGTGGAAAGGGTCATCATGGAAACCTTTGGGGACAGCAGGCGTAGATAGCAGGCTGATCAGAACAGGAAAAGACAGCCAAGACGACTGGGGATGGACTGTGAGGGCATCATCTTCTACGTGATCACGCAACCAACGTATGAGCAACTGGTGCAGGACTGCAGAATCCAGAGCACGGGTCTGACTTGAGTGTGCGTCGAACCGGACAGCAAAGTATCATGGACAACTGGGGTCAGATCATTCATCACTGTCGCACCCAGACCCCAAGCCACCCAGGTGGAGTGGGGCACATTGACACGCCCGTGCGAATACACACAAAATGTTACAACGTCCCGACCTATTAGGGAAGAACACGCCAGCCACTGTTTCTCATTCTTGCCAATGGCCACAGCCTAGGCATCTGAAGCGCCATTCTCTGATGTCGAAGGTGGTTTAACATTGAGCCGACTTCCGTCTTACGGCATTTATAGTACAGGGCCTTGCCGCATGGCACGCGGCATCCGGCATCATTTCACAACTGTCTTCGAGATGGCGTGGACCATCTTGTCGATTTGCACACCAATCAACTATGGACACTTTGGAACATTCATCGTACGCAGCCTTGTGCGGTCCGGAGCGCTGCCTGGCTGTTTCGAAACCTGATAAAGTGGCAAAAAACCCTGGCAGAGAGGCATACTTCGCATCACTTTGCAGCATACCAGGCGGAAAGCGGGGGGCCGGGACTTCCATCTCAAAATAGGAGCCTGTTAAAGCCATTCACCAAAAAGCGCCGGGCCATAAGGCCGGGGAAAACACCGTTTCCTTAAGCTCGTTTGCAATGTGTCCCAGGCGCCGAAACTGTTACCTACGGTTTTTTTTGCTTCACAGGCAATGCCTCTTGAATCCAATGAGAGAGACAGTTGGCCTAAGGCAAAGGCTTGAGTTGACACATCATAGGAAAAAAGAGGTACCGACACATCATAGGTGTCTCGGGCGGCGCAGGGGCCCCATTTGCGAACATATAAAGACATATGTAATATGGGGGGGGGGGGGTGTCCGAAATTAAGTCCTCATTTTAAGGGAACGCTACTATTTGGGGGGACACTATGAATTTGGGTTCCTTGTTTTCGTAAGCCCCCATATACAGGCTCTGACTGTGAGGAGGGGAGTCATGGGCGCTTGGTTGCAAGGAAGAGATGAGTGTCCTTGTCTTCCTCGTCATCGTCACCTTGGGCTTGAGCTATATGAGTGTTAGGGTTTAGGGTTTAGGGTTTAGGGTTTAGGGTTTAGGGTTTAGGGTTTAGGGTTTAGGGTTTAGGGTTTAGGGTTTAGGGTTTAGGGTTTAGGGTTTAGGGTTTAGGGTTTAGGGTTTAGGGTTTAGTGGTTAGGGTTTAGGGTTTAGGGTTTAGGGTTTAGGGTTTAGGGTTTAGGGTTTAGGGTTTAGGGTTTAGGGTTTAGGGTTTAGGGTTTAGGGTCACAGGTGAAAACCCGGACGAAGTTGTACAGGCCCCATTCTTGCAACCGAGTCACTTTCGGTGTCCTCTTCGAGGATGTATGGCGATATCCACCATTCTGCGAAGTCGCCTGCTGCGAACGGGCGAGGGCGAGAAAATCGGTGTGTTTGGCATGGCTGTGCGTGCCACACCGGCTCAAACATGGCGGGCTTTCGCCGGCGCTGGCCCATTCCTTCCTGGGAGATCATGGCTTCCCAACATACATCGCACTCCCCCCCACCAGCCTTGCGATGAAATCCTGCTGCCGGCACAAACCCGATCTTCCACATGAAGTCCCTGAAGCCCTGAACCCAAAATTCTCTGAAGCCCATCCGCCACTGAACCCTAAGTCAAAACGCGAAGAAACCGTATTAGCAGTACCTTAACTCAGGTAGCATCAGGCATACGTGAACCACCTCATGCGTGACCCTAAACCCTAAACCCTAAACCCTAAACCCGAAACCCGAAACCCTAAACCCGAAACCCTAAACCCTAAACCCTAAACGGATTGCTCGGCAAACTATGCAAAATTCGGCAGCGAGAGGCTGTGAACCTCGTCCAGCATGGCTCGGTCTCCTGGGCTGCACCTGATACTGTTGAAGCCCAGCTCTCTGGGGGGCCATGCGGATGTCCAGAACACGGATTTAGGGTTTAGGGTTTAGGCTTTAGGGTCTAGGGTTTAGGGTTTAGGGTTTAGGGTGAAGCTGGCGTCATCAACCGTCACCAGATCCTACGAGTACTCCTTTCAGTGCATCTCCCAAACGAAGCGAATGGAAGCAAGCCGAGCAGCCGTGCTCGTCTTCCAGGACCTGCCCACGAAGAAGGGTGGGTCCCAGAACAAAAATCTCCGGGAAATTTTCGGTGTCACGGCAACCATGGCATTCGGAAAGCGTTTTGCTGCACCTCTTCTTCTGCCGCGTCATTCCCAACTCGAAAGCCTGGCAGGATGGTTTCATATAAGTTGTCATGCCTCCCTGCTCTTTACGTGAAGAGCTTTAGCGTGCGCTGCAAAAGGCCAGCTGGTGGTACCGGGCGTGGAAGAGAACGAAGTTTCACTGCTGGCATAGGACGTATAGCGCACCTGGTCTCGGGTCTGCTTGCATCACTATGCAAGTGGCTGATCCTGATACCAGAGGTCGGCCTGTGGTTGGTCCATGCTGCAACTGGCTGAGCTCTGCTGCTAGGATGTATTTGCGGGCTGAGACATCTGGGCTGGACGATGCTGGACAGCATTTTGCCCTACAGTTCCTACCACGTCCTTCACGGCTATCTAAACGTCTACAAGGGCACAACGGATCGGCCCATGCGGGCTGCTGAATCCAGAGGTGCGAAGCGAGGCAGGAAATGGCTCATTTTCAGAACCCGAAACCCTCAACCCTAATTAAACCCTAATTAAACCCTAAACCCTAAACCCTAAACCCTAAACCCTAAACCCTAAACCCTAAACCCTAAACCCCTAACTGGTCAAGTTTTACCGTTTGGATGTGACAGGTTCGGGCGGCCAGCAGCGAGAGAGAACCCATGTGTTGGGCGCAACTCGACAGGGGAGCCCGAGAAGAAAAGCTCTGGAAAACTGGCCCCCGCACACCCAGTCAGCAACTCTTTCTGTATCTACAAGAAAATTCTAGCTTCTTGAAGAACATACTTGAATTGAACTACATGTGAAGACTAGGCCTTGCAACGATCAATGCTCGACACGCTCTTTTCTGGCCTGAACATCGAATGGCCCAGTGCGGCCCAGTCGTCGAGTGGTGGACCAGCCATTGCACATAGTGCACACATTTGCACTACCCTAAACCCTAAACCCTAAACCCTAAACCCTAAACCCTAAACCCTAAACCCTAGACCCTAAACCGATGCTGGGTTAGGCTAGGTCAGACGCGGCCTTCCCAGAGCCATTTGCTTCAAAAGGGGCCTGATACTCCGGCAACGTGGCTCTGGGTCGCTTGGCTTTGGGTCGCGTTTCGAAGTGCGGCTCCAGCTTGCGAAGCTCCTGGGGTTTAGGGTTTAGGGCTTAGGGTTTAGGGCTTAGGGTTTAGGGTTTAGGGTTTAGGCTTTAGGGTGACGCAGTTTTATCTCGCCACTCGCGCACGGCTCCTTTCGGAACCTTTTGTTCTGTACGCGGGCCCGTGAATGTTCCACGTTCCTTGAGCAAATGCCGTCGTAGGGTTGGGATGCTTTCTTGGGCTTGGAACGCCTGTCGCAGGCAAGCCACATTCTGTGAGTTCGGGGCTTGAGGCACCCCCCCCCCCTTGTTGCTTCGCAGAGAGCCGGCTAAGCTTCAGATTAGTATCTTCCCCTGGAGAAAATGTTGAACTGCAGTCTCCCTTTCTGCTTTTCAAGCTTGCTTTGACGAGAGCCTCCTCGTTTTTCGCATCGGAATCTTAAGGATCTTCACCCGGAGCCCTGACGACAAAAACTCCAACGCTTCGCCAGAAGCTCTGACTCTGAACCATCCCACTAATCATTGTCTTCACTTAACGAGTTTACGACGCATGCGTACGGGACATACGTGACTTGGTAGATTCAGCGACACAGAAGTAGCGCGCTTGGTCCTCGATTGCGCCCGGAACGCTGTCGGACAGAATCAAGAACCTCATGCACATCCCGAAGCCACGGCATGTTCCCCAACGGCTACACAAACTGCAAAGAGGTAGTTAGCCGCTCCTTTGCGGGCATGCAGCCCATGACCCCTGCGGATGAACACCTTGTTCTCTGGATACCTGGATCAAGAGGATGACAGTAACTGAAATCATGCTATTTGTTCCTTGCGTGTCATTTGCACAGCAACGTTGAAGCCGTTGGTAGAGCAACTGTCCAGATCCAGTCAGTTTCAGCAAGGAGCATTTGTCAAGCAAATTGTCAAGTTCAAGCATGCAATGGATACAATGGGTTCTGGGTGGCACGGGAAGTCTCGGAACAGGTCCAGCAGGGCTTCCACGTCCTGCCACGGGAGTCTGTCCCAACAACTTTGCTTAGAACTGATCTTACAGAGGACGGGTGTTCATATGTGGCATCCCAAACCTCATTGACCTGCCGTTTTGGTCTGAGGCTCAGAACTGAATGAAACCGAAGAGGCTTCGTATTGAGAAAACGACGAAAGACTCATTTCCGCAGTTTCTGCAAAACCATTTGGAATCTGTCAAGAAGCACAGACAAAGTTGGCCAGCCAAACTCACTAGACCTGTCAGGTCTTTGTAGGCCTCAGTGAGACTTAGAAAAACTGCCCTGTCAGCATTTTAAGGCTCCCCGATTCTGGTTCAAACCTATATGTTGAAAACATGGGCACTGCAAGATCATCTGGGATTGGGCACATCAAGCATATGTTGCGGCATTCTCTCGGATTTGGTACTCCAAGGAGTTTTGTTCATTTTTTTTTTTTTTTTGGGGGGGGGGGGGGGGGGGCGGGTTGTGTTTTTTGGGGATGGATTGTCTGGGTCTGCAGGGGCTCTTTAGGGATGAGCTTCCAAGGATTTCTGAGAGCTTCTGAGGGCCTGGTCAGGAAAAGGGATCGGTTTATACATGGAGAAGCCATTTCGTTCAAAGAACTTGAGAGCAGGGCGGACGAAGCTGGGTCCCTGTCTGTGTACGTATCTTGAAGATCCGAGGGCTTGAGTGTCTGATTTCTAAAAGTACATATTCCCGACGACAGGCTGGGCGCGAGCAGCAAAAAAAATAATTGTTGCTCTCCGTTTTCCGGTCCTCCGGGGTGCTGAAGAGTGTCTCCTCGTGGCTGATGGGAAGCTTCAGCGCTTTGGCCTTCTCCAGGCCCTCCTGCTGCTGCAGGGTGCGGGAGGAGAGAACGTGTCCAGGGGGACGTGTCCACAGATCGTGACACGGAGCAGCTTGATGGCAGTAAATGGGTAATTTAACAAAGCATGTCCAAAGCTGGCTAGAGAAGGGAAAGGCAGGGAAGGGCAGGGAAAGGCAGGAAAGGCAGGGAAAGAAAGGGAGTGGAAGGGAAAGGAAGGGAAAGGAAGCGAGTGAAAGGGAGTGGAAGGGAAAGGCAGGGAAAGGCAGGGAAAGGACGGGAGTGGAAGGGAGTGGAAGGGAAAGGAAGGGAAAGGAAGGGAAAGGAAGGGAAAGGAAGGGAAAGGAAGGGAAAGGAAGGGAAAGGAAGGGAAAGGAAGGGAAAGGAAGGGAGTGGAAGGGAGTGGAAGGGAGTGGAAGGGAGTGGAAGGGAGTGGAAGGGAGTGGTAGGGAAAGAAAGGGAAAGGAAAGGGAAAGGGAAGGGAAACAAAAGCGAATGGAAAATCATGGAGAAGTCTGCAGAGTTGCGGTTAGGGTTTATGTAAGTTTAAGGCTTATAAAAGGAGGGAACCTGGAAGTGCGGAACTGCTTAACTCCCACATTTCCCTGAAAACGCTGGGGGGGGGGGGGGGTAACCCCAGGGCTCCCCTATGCCTTGGACTCACCCGGTCCTTCTCAGCCAGAGCATGTCCATGTAGGGCCACCAGAGGACGCTCAAGCCAGGCAAACGTCGTTGCTGCTTTCATGAGGCAAGCCCAGTGCAAAGGCCTAGGCCAGCCAGATCCATTCGTCAGCACCCTCTCTCTCAAGGATTTCTACTTTGCCCAGACCGACCGACCAGCGCACAGCTACATGCTGCGGTGCCAGCAAGCCCCTGATGGGGGCAGGCTTGGGGCAAGGCATGGCTTGGAATTTAGGGTTTAGGGTTTAGGGTTTTAGGGTTTAGGGTTTAGGGTTTTAGGAGTTTAGGGTTTAGGGTTTAGGATTTTGGGGTTTTGGGTTTAGGGTTAGGGTTTACTGCAACTTTTGAGCTTCTACTCTCTTGGGTTTTTTTTACTCCGACAAGGTGGTGGCATCTGGCGGGACACCTCGGTTCTGACGGGGGGCCTCCTGACTTTGGGGATCTCGATACAAGAGCTCTCGGGGATGTAACCGTTTGCAAACCTTCAGTAGAAGGTTGGCCAATTGAATCGATGTTCGACCAGGAGCCAAAGAAATGAAGCTGTACACACTACCCACATCAGCTTCGCAGCTCGCAACTCTCTAACGCAAGTTGAACTAGCCACTTGCACTTCCGGATGGGTCGCAGGCCTACGATCGCAAGGATTTCTGCGTTGCTTTTCGGGACTAGTTCGACAGGCTTCGCAGCTTGCACGTTTCGTTTGGGAACGAGGCGTTGACAAACGCCTCATTGCCAAAGACAACGCGTTGCCGCAAGGACGTCCCTCGATTGGCCACTGGCACGTCAGCCAGCATACGTGCCGCCAATGATCAGTGTCGTGGTTTAGCGGACCAGGTTGGAGCCCAAGTTGTTTACATGGTCTTAATCCTTGTAACTGCTGTCTCTCAACCGAAATTATAGCTGCCCATAACAGAAGACCCCGTAAGTTCTGCACGTGTCAGATGTGGGTCTTGCTCCGGGCTTTGCAGGGCAGAAGTGGCAGCTCCATCCTTCCCAGTCGAAGGCTTGAACAGCCACGAAGTCCGCTTCACTGGGCATCATGCCAGCATCCTGAGCGTTTAGGGTTTAGGGTTTAGGGTTTAGGGTTTAGGGTTTAGGGTTTAGGGTTTAGGGTTTAGGGTTTAGGGTTTAGGGTTTAGGGTTTAGGGGTTAGGGCCTTAGCTAGCAACGGCTTTTTTTTGAAGGCTCTGCCGCACAAGACGGACAACCGCAGGGGAGCTCGCAGCCTGAGTTCGGCGCCTTGCCAGATCTGCTCACAAGAAGCATCTCCTGTTGCGAGGCAACTTGGGCGCTTTACGACGGTTTAGGGTTTAGGGTTTAGGGTTTAGGGTTTAGGGTTTAGGGTTTAGGATTTAGGGTTTAGGGCTTAGGGCTTAGGGCTTAGGGCTTAGGGCTTAGGGTTTAGGGTTTAGGGTTTAGGGGTTAGGGGTTAGGGTTTAGGGTTTAGGGTTGGGTGGACCCCTTATAGAGTCCCCCCAAACAGTAGGATTCCCCAATAACAAGGACCTCAATGAGGTACCCATCATTTCGGAAACCCGCCCTGCTGGAGTCCCCCAAGGAGTAGGATTGCCTAATACTAAGGACCCTCAGAAGGTACCCCTAACTTCGGAAACCCCCTCTTGGCAACCGTTTCCGTTTCCATTGGGAGCCCCTTTTTTCTGAAGCATGGGTGGGTCACTGAATGAGCACAGATTCTGTTCTATCAGCTTGCTGCTGACCGCTGCGGGCAATAGCTTGGGTGAGCCCAAAGACGCTCAAAGTGCCCCCAAACAAACTTCGGGGAGGATTGTCCAGGGCCGGCCCAGGTTTAGCAGCATCGACCCTGTTTTCAAAAAAACAACTTCTAAAACTAAACGGGCGAATCCCCAACTTGTGCTTGAGGGATTCTCGCCTCAGATGTGCCCCGGAGCAGCGCAGAGCAGTTGCCAGCAACAAGGCCATCTGGCAGCACGGGGGCGGCCCCAGTTTCTTCCAAAAGGACCACGGCCGCCGCAAGTGCCTGGCAAAATCGTCGCAGAACGAAGGGAAACAGGATGGAAGAAAGTAAACCCTAAAGCCAAAAGCCCAAAGCCCAAAGCCCAAAACCCAAAGCCCAAAGCCTAAAGCCTGAAGAACTTTCTTCTCACAGCCTCGCAAAGGCGGCGGAATTCCGACAAGAGCGGCTCAAGCTTTTGCTCGGCATCTTCGGAAACGTGGCAAGCGAACCTGAGCCGGAACAAGCCCGAAAAATCAAGGTTTCGAGCATATTCAAAGATGCTGTTCCATTGACTGCCAAGGTTCGCTGATGCTACTGGCGCATAAACCCTAAACCCCAACCCCTAAACCCACTTCGACTCTACGAGTACCTCTAGCTGCAAGCCATCTGCCCAGCAGCTTGATGCGCGGGGCCCCCTCTGCGATGGACTGGTCTTCGACCGACGTCATCAGGCATGTAGACCCGGACTATCACAGAGGTGCGTTTTGCAGCGGTTGCGCGTTCTACAGGTAGCATGCAAGCACCTCATGGTGTGAACCCGGTATAGACTGCGCCCTGAGGCTGGAGTCAATGCCCTCATCGGCAGCGTGTGCATACATGTTCCTTCCATCCGAGCCAGGACCCTTTCAGCTGCAACACGAGTAGCTACTTATTTCAAGTATCTGCGGGCGCACCAAGGCCATGGTGGGTTTGGGCGAATGCAGCCGTCAGGTCCCATCACCGCCATCTTCACCAACCCATGAACACCTAACTACATCGCACACCTGACAAACCGAAAGATGAGCAGTGCAGAAGGTTGCCGAGAGGAAATGGCTGAGACGGGAGCTCGTGCACTTGAAGGAGTGCTGCGCCTGCGCCCCCCTCCGTGCCGTGCTCTCTGCGCCACCCTGCACCCTCCGTGCCACCCTAGCGCGCCCCACATGCGTCCTTTTGCCTCCTGCTACCCCTGCCTGCTCGGGGCGTGGCGCGGCAAGTGCAGAAGATGCGGAAGGTGCAGAGGCGCGAAGGATGCAGAGCGCGAAAGGTGCGCAAGCGTCGGGTGACGCCGGATCGTTTCAGAAAGGTCCGACATGCTGGAGCAGTCATGACGGCCTCTGGATTTGTGGATGCACGGCCCGCTTCCCCCCACAAACAAACCCTACAAGGTCAGGGTCGGGTGGACCCTGAAGGCTCCGGAGCCTCGAAACTCCAATGCCTTGCCTTCGAACAGAGACTGAGCGCCCCCTGAGCTGAGAAACCGAGCATCCCAAAATCTCTTGAATACCGCCCTGCAGAGATGCACACGGCTTGGGAGGAGCTTCGATGAGCTTAGGATTATGGAACAGGTGCATCAAACTTGCTCTTGCTTGCACACTACGCTTCCACCTTCCACTGCCTGCCGAATGCAAAACCTTTTCCCTGGTTCCATGCGCCCTTCACGTGTCAAAGAGGGTTCTTTGTGCAGGCACATGACAGATGTCCAGAGGGCTAGAGCGCCCAGTGATGTAGAATGCTGTTGCAACCTATGTATAAACACCATGGGTAGACACCAGCTTCTACGTTCATTGCGGGCAGGTACAGTATTATTTGCAGAACAAGAGAAAATCACCACTATGAACGTCATCCGCCTGCCTGACACGTGCAATTCCAGCTGAGATTCGGATGGCCAAATGCTGGCCAGAGTGAGCAGTGGTCTTTGCACTGGATTGGTAAACGCAGCTAGACTCCTTCGTGAGACCACATGGCATGCTACAGCAGTAACATCTGCGATAAGCAGATCGGCAAGCTGACTCTCAAACTCATGACGGCATAAATGGTCAAGTGTTGACACTTGCCCTTGCCGATATGCCTCAGCGAGCAGATGCACCACGACATTATCAGAGGATCGTCTCCCGTTTTGATTCTGTGTGACTCACGCCTTGGTATTGAGGCAGAAGAAAAAGATCAGAAAATAGAAATGTCATAGCTAGATAGAGTTAGCTCATGGCATGTTGACGCGTCACAAGAAAGGTTCTGCTGCCTGGACTTGGTGTCATCTTCTGTGACGCCGACCTTCACTCCTCACCACTCAGCAGTGGGTGAAAGGGCCAGGCAGCCTAAAACAAGCTGCTACTTGCCACCGGGACATGACCCGGCAGCCCTTGTCTGCGCTAGTTGCCAAGGACAGGCCCTCACAACTCGCGCCGAATGGCTCACGGAACGGCTCACCTTCGACTCTTCACGCAGCGCGCACGCAAAGCTGAATTGCGGAAGGAGCTGATAATCTGAGTCCAAGTTGCTATGCATCGATGGCTGTGGGTTGCTCTTCATTCTCTACAAGGCTTGCCGACATCTCCTTGTCTACCGCGCTCAAAGCACATAGCAACATGGCACAGGTCTCCAGCAGAAAGAGTTTCCAAAGCCAAAGTATGACAGTACAACCTCCGAGCTATTCTAACTCAAAGCAGGCGAGCTTCCAGGACACCGGCTCGATCAGAATCCTCGCGTGCCTTCGAGAAACAAGTCCATCCAACAATCAATGTCCACGCAAGACAGCATGCCCGGTGCGATCGAAATCGCCCTGATCTGGGCACGCTGCAGATCGCGACCAAACCCTGCGAGTCACGACTTGGCAATGTCTGTGTTTCACGCACGGCGCAAGGCTGCTCACTTTGCACCTGAACGCCGCGAACACCAGCAGCATTGTGGATGGACCGGCGGCGAAAGCCAGGAATCGAATCTGCCAGCAGCAACATGTGGCAACGTTGGGCGACGACCCTCACTTGCTTGAAAATGGCTCGCTCGGGCCTTGAACCGCTTGGTTTCAAGGTTCTGGACATGGCCATCCAGCCGTTCCTTCGAAGCTCGGTGATGCTCGGCTTGGACACAGAAAAAAATATGGCACGAGCGGCTTGGCGCATATCATCTTGGGCTTCAGAGCGCGCAGCGCTCTTTTTCAGCACCCGTCTGGGACATCTGGGATCCTGGCCAGTGACTCGTACCTGGGCAGTGTTGGGAGGCATTGCTGCATTCCTGCACTAAGACCCTTGGGAGGGAAGGACGACTTCATATTCATGCGATCGATCCTGCCGCAAGAGATCATCAGAATGTATCTGAACTTGAAGATTCTAGCCCTGCTGGTAAGGTCCCTGCGCGGCTTCCAGTTCTGGAGTGGTATGAACGGTCTGCAAGCGGCGGGAACCTCGGAAAATCTCATTCCGACCGCACAACACTAGTCACTAGCCCTGTCTGCTCCGTCCCACAAGTGTAGCAGTGTACAGTTGATGTAGAAACTTGCCGCTCGGTCCCACACGCTTCTTGCGCCCAAGACCACAGCTCACGGAGCACTTGCTGAATGGGCTCCAATCGGACCACATCTGGGCATCACATGGCATCACGAACCGAGGTGGTCTCCAGTCTAGTCTCCCATGCTCTGATCGTCAGCTGACTACTCCGTCCTTGATATGTCTTGAGGTACAGCATGCAGATGCGAACTACTCCGCGGATATTCAGCACTTGACACTCAGCTAACCCTAAACCCCAAACCCTAGACCCGAAGCCTAAACCGAGCTATGCAATGTGTTTGAGTTCACTCAAGTGCCGGACGCAAATCGGCTCTCCGTGACAGTTGCGTGGGCATTTGGCAATCTCCTCCGAGTCACCTTCCTGCGAGGCAAAGCAGCAGGCAAGTCGGACTACCCTCTCCATTGGTGGCTCAGCCACCATCATCAAGCAAGATCCCAATCTCATCGACTGCACTGCCCTCCCTGGTCGTCAAGATGATCGCCAACATGTCGAACATGAAAACCAGCCATGCACGATTCACGCTGACTGAGCAGGAGTTGATGCGCTGTTTGCCGGGGTCGCCTTGCAGCGTCGGCCGCCGCATTCCGGCACCCTGCGTGGAAAACTCTGTGCATATGTACCGTTCGACATGTGCTTTGTGACCTGTTCAGAGCACCAAAACACAAGCAACCACTCGTGTCGTGGTTGCAGCAGTCCTTGCCGCGTGGGATGTCACGGTCGCAATTGGACTGCTCCATGCTTCTTGAACTGATGTTTGGTGACTAACCAACCTATTGTCATCAGGAGGAGTGGGTGACTAGCTCGCTATGAATCAAATACTACTGGAAGAGGGTTTCCCGTCACATTTCGGTTAAAGTGTTCGGACTTTACAGAAACCCTTCGGACGCCTGATGGATTCTCCCTCCCATGGGCGGCCTCACCACCCTGCGATGTCTCGTCTTCTGTCCAGCGCACTTGGAACAGGCCTTGCCAAAGAGGGCAGTTTAGGGTTTCGGGTAGGGTTTAGGGTTTAGGGTTTAGGGTTTAGGGTTTAGGGTTTAGGGTTTAGGGTTTAGGGTTTAGGGTTTAGGGTTTAGGGTTTAGGGTTTAGGGTTTAGGGTTTAGGGTTTAGGGTTTAGGGTTTAGGGTTTAGGGTTTAGGGTTTAGGGTTTAGGGTTTAGGGTTTAGGGTTTAGGGTTTAGGGTTTAGGGTTTAGGGTTTAGGGTTTAGGGTTTAGGGTTTAGGGTCTAGGGTTTAGGGTGTAGGGTTTCGGGTTTAGGGTTTAGGGTTGAGGGGCATGGACAAGACTGAAGGAATGTGGTCCCATGCAATAGCCAATGATGGCCTTGGCTTCTCCAGGGCCCGTGCACTCCATTCGCTCCATTTGCCCCACTTGCAGTCGACCGGGAGGCAGCTCTGGCAAGATCGGGAACCCAGACATGGGAAAGCATTCAGTTTCAGGCTCTGGACCCTGATGCATTTCTTGATATCTCGGTTGATTTCTTCTTTGACTTGCAGGGTTCGTCACACATAAAAATACGTAGCACGACGCCGACGGTCCTGCCCGCAGCGATGCGTGTTGCAGGATCGCACCTGACTCAAAAACACGAAGTTCAACACAGGATCGCTATGCTCGTCAAGGCATGCCAAGTTACGCGTTGAAGATGTTTAAGTTACTCTCCAAGGCACTGTGACGAGAGCACCATCACAACCTCCACCGTGTGAGCTCGCGCTGGCTTCTGTTACCTCAGGCGGCATCAGCGATTACCTTCATAACGCCACCATTGATGTTCCAGTTGCATGGAATGTGCTTCAACAAAGTGATTTAGAGTGCGCGAGAGCCCCAGTTAGGTGAGATGTTCTTCAACAAAGTGATTTAAACCGTGTGCGAGAGAGCCACAAGCTACAGGCCCCTACGTCTGCTAAGGCCTCGACCCCACGTGTTCGCTCCTCCACGCCTCCTTCGCACGCCTGAGAACAGGAGCTCCACCTGAGCGCATCACTCAAGGGCCTACAAAGGGACCCAAAACGGAATTGAAATCGGCTTCCATACCTTGCTCTGGCTTGCTCTCTCCTGTTTTGTTCTACCAAGTTCATCCCCAAACTGTGCCCAAAGCAGTGTCGAAGTCCCTGAACCCCCCAAAATCGGCACTGGGACCCCCGGCGGCTCCCAGGACTTGAAGGCGCAGGTGATGCCTCCGAGCCTCAATGAGCACACTCCGAAAGTTCAAAGCCCAGCAGGTTTAGGGTGTAGGGTTTAGGGCTTAGGGTTTAGGGTTTCGGGTTTAGGGGTTAGGGGTTAGGGGTTAAGTTTTATAGGTTTTTGGGGATTAGCCCATATATTCGTGGACTCGCGGACGAAGGCTGCAGTTCTGACCACCAAAATAAGCCCTCTGGCTGGAGTTGGTGGGCGCTGGCCAGAGCTGGTGGAGCGCGTGTTTCTTTTTCAACTTTGCAACAGGTGTTCCGTGGGGTGTCCACACATTTTCCAAAACAATCCTAAACCCTAAGCCCTCCCTAAACCCTAAACCCTAAACCCTAAACCCTAAACCCTAAACCCTAAACCCTAAACCCTAAGGAAACTCTACGTCCATGGCGGAAGGGCAGCCTCGGGGAGTTTTGGGCCGAAGGAGCCGAGCCCTTCATCGGTCAGATGTTGCGTGCAGGCGCCCCGCCCCGCTCCCGGCCCTGTTCGCCTACCTCCAAGAAAGAGGCACTTTCCTGAAAAATCCTGAAAATGTAGTGCAAGCAAGACCGTCTGTGCGTTGCTGCTCTGCCGCGAACCCGCGGGCCGGAAAACCCCGCGCTTGAGTGTTTCGTTCTTTGCTATTGATAGAAAGGTTGGTAACCAACATGTAACACACACACACACACACACACACACAGACAGAGACACACAAAGACAGACAGGCAAGACACACACACACACACAACCCCCAAGTTGGAATGTTTGGTTGCCCTGGACTGTTTTCGACACGTCTCTTCAAGCACAGGGGTGGGGGATGCTGAGGGGGGCTTTGTTTGCACTCCTTGGTATACCTGGCTTTCCAGCTGGCTGTGCACGCTGCCGTTTGTTCTGGGCATCGGGGGACATCGTGGGACAGTTCGTCCTGCTTGCACCGCAATGCTGTGCGACAGGAAGCAACCGTGCCGGTTTACGACCTGGTGACGCACTGTGGGTAACTCTTGCGGGAGCTCAACGCTGCCCCTGGGCCGTTGGTGAAATCATCGCAAGGCTCCGGGTGATCCATATACTGGCCCGATTCTTGAACACTGCTGCTTTGGCCACGCGAAATCCAGTTCCAAAATTTCTTGTCTAGGCACAGATCTTGCAGCATCTAGTTGGTATCTCCCCTACGGCTGATAGCCTGAAGACACTACGAGGTGTGAAAGAGGTAAGTCCACAGAACCATGTAGTCTAGAATCTACACGCCCTGCCTTTCCGGCTGGGATTAGGAGTTGTGAAGGTCCTGTGAGCACATTCTGACACAAGATGTGTGGAGCATTCCGAACTGCTACATATTCTTGGCCAGTGATCAGCCAAGTCCGGAACATGTTGGGAGCCTACTCAGATCTACTCAGATCCCAACGCGCAGGGATCGCAATGCCCAGAGAGGCATGCCTGGCAGTGGGTGCACTGACGAGCATGGTCGAGAGAAAGGCGATCACGAGCTCCAACGGCCGAAGGGTGGGAAGGCGCCTTTGCCGCAAACAAGAAGTTGTGACCTGATGCGTCCCAGACAGTCCCCGGCATTCGCTTCACTCTACGGCTCGAAGCACAACCGGATCGACCAGGAGGGTTCACCGAGCTTCCGGCCACAACCTGTGTCACCAGTCTTGAGCTTGATTCGCACCCTGGGTCAAGCTGGTGTGCGTTCCAGACCACTTCACGCATCCGTGCATGCAGGGCCTGGTCTTATGCTCGAATCGAATCGCGATGGCCTTCTCTTCCTGTCGTGCTTTCGAAGCAGCTAGTGGACGATCTCTGGGACTCCGGGTTAAGGTATGGTGCCTATATAGAGGCATGGCATGACGGCATTGCGCAGCCTTGTCTGCCAGCAGTTGTGTCGGCTGCCAGTAGGCATTCGGCTGCGACGGTGAGCACGTACCTCACACAGAATAAAGATGGGCAGACATCTATGGTTGTGAGCCACTTCGGCGGCCCAATCCGTGCCTGCGGATGGCGGTGGCGTCTGGTACACGTGCGATTCCTGCTGCCTTGCTCCGGTACGAAATGAAAGGCGGAACAGACATGTGACATGTGTGCAATTGCTGCCCACATGGTCCAACATGAGGCGTGCAATCATGGAAGCCTTGCTCAGGGCCCGGCTGCAAGAGCTTTGCTCTCTCAAAGTCGTTGTCCAGAGTAGTAGCCAGCGGGGCAGGTGTGGTCGGTTGTTGCGGCACAGGCGCGGCCGTTCCAATCGGCTGCTGCTGTGGCTGGTGCACGAAATGATGCCTCGCATATTGCATACCGCCGCAGAAACGTGCGGAGCGCCATTCGCAAAGTCGCTGCTGAGGTCCATGAAGAGTCTGAGGCGGAGGCACACTGATCGTTGGAGCCTGCCCGAGTCAGTGTGCAATCGCGTGTCACACTGACTGCCAGGAAGACAGCACTTCCATGACCTAAACCCTAAACCCTAAACCCTAAACCCTTTGAGCCCAAGCCTGCCCCAGCCAAGGGACGTTGAAGACTTGCAGGCCTTAGTGGTCAGATCTTAGTGGCGGGGTCCGTTTGAGCTGCGAGCTGCCATTTTGCTGAAACACCCATTCGTTCCAGATCGCCCCCCCCCGGATGGACACAAAATGGCTCTTGAGCTAAGCATAACTACGCTGGATGCTAGAGGACAGGAGCCTTCTTTGGCTCTTCAGTCACATTGTTGCACTTGAATTCTTCCAGCGCAGTGAATTCGACGAGTCCAAGAGACTCCCCTTCGCCTCAAACTGATGAAGTCGGTGGTATCGGTGACACGCCGCTTCATCGATCCGTGCACTCCGACATGCAGCCATTTAGGGCTTCAGTAGGGTTTAGGGTTTAGGGTCTAGGGTTTAGGGTTTAGGGTTCAGGGTTCAGGGTTTAGGGTTTAGGGTTTAGGGCACTCCAACAAGTGCATTTCTGCAAGTCAGATGAGCTGCCCAACCAGCCTTCTGAGATCAGCAAGCATCTCTACGGCACCGTGACACTGCCCACCATCCCTGCAGACGTTGAGCATTGCCTGGAATGCCACCGCATCGCAAAGCAGCATGGACTCCTGAAGCTGAGCCAACAAGAGCGCCGCCTGTTCCCATTCATTGGCATCCTCCTCGGTTTGTGACATATTTTGTTGTACGGGTTTGTCATATCCAAAGAAAATCACCACTTTTGGCCTATCCTCTTCCCCGACTTGCCCGGACTGAACTATATCAACAGCTCGACCACAGGGTTTTTTTCGTGCAGCTTGCGGGCGCAGGCAGTCATTGCAGCGCTGAACGTCACGATGTCACCTCGCATGCTACTGGCCACTTCATTTGCCAGCGCCAGTGCTTTTTGCCACTGCCCTCCCTTCTCGCACGCGCTGATTGCGACGTTGAACGTAGCAGTAGAGGCTCTCAGCAAACTTTTGGCCATGTCCCCCAGCAAGTGAAGAGCTGCCTGCCACTTGCCCGCGTTCTCACAGGCGCTGATGGCCTTGCAACGCTGGGCAACAAACCAAGGAAAGGTTGCCTTTTTCGAGGGGCGAGAGGGTTGTTGATGAAAAGAAAAAGCCTCTTGATTCGCTGGCGTGCAGATCTCGAGCCAGGCAAGGTCTCATTCCTTCCTCCGAAGCCTTTTTCCACTACACGACGGCTTTCCGGCACATTCTGATACATTCAAGCCACGATTTAGGGTGGCAGAAAAGCCTGCGCAAAGCCCGGCCCTCAACACCAAATGATCTATCTGCCAACACCTGGCCCAGAATTCTGAGAACCATTTCTCAAGGCCCAAGGCTGTTCCCAAAGTCCCCAAGACTCGGCCAACTCGATTTGCTTATGACCCAACCTCTAGACTAGGGAGGTTTCCATGGTACGCCTCTCTAAGCAGGGATCTGGACCGGTGCAACAGTGCTACTCCTCCCGGTGAGGCGGACGCGCCGCAGCGCCGCAGCAGTGCGCTTGCTCGCAGACTTAATAAGGAAATTTCCTACCCCAACCGACCCTTTCAAGCATGGCGCATGTACCTTCCACAAGTGATGCTTTGCATGCTTAGGGACAGCATTGTAGACAATGACATCCGTTGTGAGCAGACCATCTTTAAGATTCCAGAAGAGGAGGAGTGCGTGTTGCCACCGTTCGGTCTTCTCACATGCGCTGATCGCAGCACTGTGCACGATGACGTCGCTGCCGACCTCGGCGACGCAATCCAGGAGCAGCTGCAAGGCAGCTTCCCACTCATTGGCCTTCTCACAGGCGCTGACCACGGCACTATAGACGATGACGTCACTTCGACACCTCTGGAGGCAAAGCTCCTCTAAGAGGGCCAAAGCCTGCTCCCACTGCCCGCTCTTCTCGCAGGCGCTGATGCTTGAGCTCCAGGTAACCACTTCGCGCCTCATTCGCTGCAGGCAAACTTCAGAGCACAGCCGCAGCGCTTTTTGCCACTCTTCGCCCCAGCCACAGCTGCTGACGGTTGCATTGTAGCTGATAATGTCCGCCTGGATGCTGGTTTCGGACAGTTCACCGATCAGTGCTAGGGCAGTCTGCCACTGTGCTTTGGCCTGGCAGGCGCTCAGCAAGGCATTGTAAGTGATGAGATCTGCTCGGCACTTGCATTTCCCAAGCTGTAGGTGCAACGCCAATGCCAAGTGCCATCGATTGCCTCTGTCCAAGGCTGTTACCGCTGCATTGTGGATGATGGTGTCCGGCTCAATGTTCATCATCTGAGGCTCTGCAAGAAAGCCAAGCGCCTGCCGCCACCTCGCAGTCCTCGCACATGCACTGACCTTTCCGCTGTAGGTGACAATGTTCGGCCGTAGAAATGTCAGCATTGCAGCTGTCTGCCAGGGACCTCGCCTGCGCATGTTGTGCTCTTTGGGTCGGGTTGGGCGGAGAATGCTATCGAATGGGTACGGTTGGGTGCCAGAAGGCAATGCTGCAAAAAACATTCAATTGCTGCCCAGAACGAAGTTCCCTTCCCAGCCTGGACACTTGGTGGAAGATCGTGGCGGGAGCTAGTCCCTCCTGCAAAGACTGGTATTGAAGTTGTTCTAGCCGACCCAAGCAGCATTGCCACTTGCCGAGCTTCCGGGTCTCCATGAACTGCAAACCCTCAACCCTCAACCCTAAACCCTAAACCCTAAACCCTGCTTCGAGCTGGAACAGCTGCAGCCGGCCAACAAGGGTAAAACTCTGGTAAGGCTCGGTATCCACACATGGAAGCTGCAGCGAAAACATCTTGCTTGTGAAGCTCTTTACCACATGACAGGCGATGCGGACACAGAGGCGACAGAGGCCCTTTTAGTGCACCTTTGAATGTGGGACGAACTGGGAGGCTCTCCGCGCACCCCGCGACAGCCGCACCGTCGCGGGATGTCGCCGTGATCGCGCCAAGCGCAGGCATCAACACTGTCAACTCCGTGGCGCGTAGTCGGATCGGAGACATGGTACTACGACAGACTGAAATCCTCCTCATCCTCATAATCTTCATCATCATCGTCGTCTGCCGCACGCATGCGCACCAGCTGTTGGTACATGTTGGTGGTGACTGCCACACCTTGTTCCTGAAGAGCCAGCATCCATTCCAGCGCCTTCTGCCACTCAGAGCCACAGGCACGAATCACAGGGCATGCAATGTCATCGTCCAACGAGTCTAGGCAATCCTTCTGGGCCAACCAGGCAAACGCAGCCTCCCAGCCATCACACTGTTTTTGCTCCTGCCAGACTGTGATTTGCGCCAAGTTAAGGAAATAGTTGGTTTCCATCGGCTGTCCCTCAAAGGCTGCAAGGGCTGCAGCAGCCCGCTGCCATTCCCTGGCACGTATGCATGCCATGCTGACAGCGCCAAGTGCCACTGAGAGATCCCATGGCACTTGCAATGCACGAATGTCAGCAAGCAACTGCAGCCCATGTTCCCATAGCACAGCCTTTCTACACAACACGGCCAGCTGTCTATATGTGCCTTCGTCGGGATCAATGCTCTCCTTGTTCATGCGATCAAGGAGGCTGAATGCCCTGCCCCATTCAGATGCTTGTGCGCAGGTGCGGATTGACCAAGTGTAAGTTTCACCTGTAGCCGGCAAGCCCCTTTGGGCCATGAACGCCAGCAAAGAAAAAGCACGAGCCCAGTCCCCACTGGCCTGCATGGCACTGATGGCCAGCGTGCAGTGGCGGGCCGTCATCTTGACATCTTTCTCCTGAAGCACATCCAGAAAGTGAAGGGCTTGCTGCCACTGAGCGGACATTGAGCAAACCCGCATGGCCACCGCCATTATGGACGCATCGGGATGCAGCTGTCGTCTTTCGAGCTTGGTCAACAGTAGCAGTGCCCTCTCCCAACGTCGTTGTGCTCCGCATTCTGCAATTGCTGAGCGGAAACCGTCGATCGTGGGCCCGAGGCCCAACTCCATAAGTGAGTCAGAAGGCACAACAAGTGAAGGATGCTAACGGGTTTAGGGTTGAGGGTTGAGGGTTGAGGGTTTAGGGCTTAGGGCTTAGGGCTTAGGGTTGGAGAGAGTGTCTGGTAGAAGTGAAGAACTGGCAGACCCCTTCAGGTCAGTCGGGCACTTCGCAGTTACAGCACCCGTTGATCACTCGAAGCAAAAGCCCGTGTCTTCATCCGAAAGAGGAACCTGCTATTCTGTCACTTCACTTGGAACACGAATTTGCGGCCTTTTCATTCATTTTCGAAACCTGCTAGTCTGCCGCTTCGACCAGCCACGCGGCACGGCGCTACTTCCTCCTTGCCCCTCATACTTTTCCAAGCTCCGGAGCATGCCGTTGCATGTTCTTGGCAGCTGCTGTCGCATGTTGCATACAACGGCAGCAGCAGCAGCAGCAGCAGCAGCAGCAGCAGCAGCAGCAGCAGCAGCAGCAGCAGCAGCAGCAGCAGCAGCAGCAGCAACATCAGCAAGAAGAAGAAGAAGAAGATGATGGCAAAAAATGTCCTCAAACGTCTTGGCAAATCTTCACCAGCTGTGGTCACCACCCTGCCGGCCTGCCACCCATCCCGCCATGTTGCTTGCAGCATTCTCTCAATGTCATCTCGGACGCAGTACCCTAAACCCTAAACCCTAAACTCGTTCGGCATCACGACAAACCAGGGTTTGAAGCTCTGCTGGCCTCCTTCACCCAGCTGTGCACACGATGGATCCGGTCCAGCCCTCCTTCACATTCCTGCACCATTTGTTAGGTACCGTTTTAAAAATCATCATTTTTGTTCTTGGGCTCCAGTAATCATAAAATCGAAATGTAAAATGAGTTTAGGGTTTAGGGTTTAGGGTTTACGGTTTAGGGTTTAGGGTTTAGGGTTTAGGGTTTAGGGTTTAGGGTTTAGGGTGTGGTTTAGGGTTTAGGGTTTAGGGTTTAGGGTTTAGGGTTTAGGGTTTAGGGTTTAGGGTTTAGGGTTTAGGGTTTAGGGTTTAGGGTTTGGGGTTTGGGGTTTGGGGTTTAAGGTTTAGGGTGTTTCAACAATGACCCAGATTCCCTTGGTCTTCACACGGTGCAAGTCACTGATGGCATTGACATTCACACGGTCCCACTCCTGGCATCGACGTTTAGGGTTTAGGGTTTAGGGTTTAGGGTTTAGGGTTTAGGGTTTGGGGTTTAGGGTTTAGGGGTTAGGGTTTAGGGTTTAGGGTTTAGGGTTTAGGGTTTAGGGTTTAGAATTTAGGGTTTGGGGTTTGGGGTTTGGGGTTTGGGGTTTGGTAATGCCTGGCCTGGGCCAACTGAGACAGCTGACCGGGCACTTCCCCCAAATATTCAAACAAATCGGTGATGAAGTCTTCTGCCTGGGACACGAAGTTACGTTGTTAGCAGCTTCCATGCCAAGACAGACAAAGAAAAAGTAGTAGAATAAGAGGCGCTGTCTCGTCGGCATCCTCCACTTCATATGGCTTCTTTAACCGGCGGAATCGGCGAATGATTCGGCAGCCTAGAGGCAGACAAACCGATTTCCAAAGTCTCATTGGCTTTCAAACCCTAAACCCTAAACCCTAAACCCTAAATCCTGAACCCTAAACCCTAAACCCTAAACCCTACTAGGCCTGGGATGACGACCGCCACACTCAGCATGAGGACGAGGACTCCGATAATCACCAAGGCCGGTATGCCACCGATAGTCCCATCGCCCTTCCCAAGTTGGAAAGCGCAATTTTAGGGTGTAGGGTGTAGGGTTGAGGGTTTAGGGTTTAGGGTTTAGGGCTTAGGGTTCAGGGTTCCGGGTTTAGGGTTTAGGGAAGCTGACAAGCGTTGTTCACTCTGAACTTCGCAACTCCGGGAACGATGGCCCCCGTGGCCCCTCCTGCCTGCATGATGAACTTGGATGGCTAGAAATTTAATTTTTAGCTGCCTGATTAATAATTAAGAAACCCAATAAACCCAAAAAGGCTAAGGATCTAAAGTTACAGTAAAGCACCACAGAGACCCCCCCCCCCTGCCTGCATGATGAACTTGGATGGATCAGGCTGCGCAAACTCCTCAGGTTTTGCAATGCGGGCCACCAATTCCTTGACAAAGTTCTGCTCGCCGACGGCCGCGGCGTGGATCACGGGGCTCCTTAACTGCTGGCGTCTGGTAGGGAGATGCACGGACTTGCTAAACCCTAAACCCGAAACCCTAAACCCTAAACCCTAAACCCTAAACCCTAAACCCTAGTAACTTGTTGAAGCCTGGGTGCCATCCGGACCTGTCCATTGCCCAGACGTCAGCAGAGAGATCCAATAGCTTCATGGCGGTGAGAGGCCTTGGGTGCTTTCTTGTCGACACCTTCCCCGACACACACACACACACACACACATTTCTTCTGCTCTCTTCTTCTTCGTCTTCTTCTTCTACTACTGGGCTTGGGAGGCCGCAGAATGCCGCAGAGCGGGAGAGAGAGGGAGAGAGCGGGAGAGAGCAAGAGAGCGAGGAGAGCGAGGGAGAGAGCGGGAGGGAGAGGGAGAGAGAGGGGGGAGAGAAGGAGAGAAGGAGAGAGGGAGAGAGGATGAAGAGGGGGGGAGAGCGGGGAAAAAAGCGCGGTGTCACACTGAGTACGAGTCACCTTCACTAGGTTGCCTTCCTCCTGCCAGCAAAGAACGCCCAACACCAAAACAGAGCACTCCGTAAGTACCCGTAGGTTCCTCTTCCAGGCTTTGCTTCCCCTTGCCTCTCTTTCTTTTTGTGTATTGTTACCCAGTCCAGAGAGGGCCCTCGAACGGCTCCCTCGCAACAGCCCACTGTTCCTGGCCAGGTGAGAACTAGCGGGTTCGGTTTCCCCCGCACTTCTGAGTGGAGTACAGCACTTCTTGCTGTGCTAACGGTGATGTACTCGGTTGCTATGCAGCTCTATCTGTCTTTCCATTTTGCTCTTTCTTTCGTTATTTGCTTCTTCCTGTTTTTTTCTTTCATTATTTCTTTCTTTCCTTCCTTTCGTTTGTTTCTTTGTTTCTTTCTTCTTTCTGCACACCTAACCCCTCCCCATCGGGAGGGGCCGCCCCAAGGCGTGCACTCACTCTCTATTTCTTGCTTGGGGGCAAGGGGGCAAGCCCCCGGTCCACGCCGGGATGCCTCGGTTCTCCGCAGACGGAGAGAGGGAACTCAGCACCTCTTGTTTGACCCCCTGTTCTTCCCGAGGGACAGGGCTTCCCTCCCTGTCTTCCCAAGGCCAGCAGGAGAAGGAGGAAGAAGAGAGGGAAGTGAGAGAAACCAACCTGCTTGTTCACCTTGTCTCGTCGTAGTCTTGCCAATGCACACCTTCTCCAACCCAGCTACTGCAGGAGTCTGTCTCACTGAAAGGAAGGGCACCGAGAGGGGGGGTCGGGCAACTAACGACTGAGCTCTGTACCCTTGACCTTCACACTCCGTGTTTACGCTAGGTTGCTGGTTTCATGTCCGCGACGTGGTTGCTGCGTCGGGGAAAGTTGCAAGTAGCCGCCCACACGTGCTGCGCCGTCCCTCGGAGTAGGCAAAACAGCTCTTGCGCGGTGGGGTTTACTCCCCCCAGGCCCCCGCCCCTGAGAAGGAAGAAGGAAAGAAAGACAGAGAGAGAGAGAGAGAGAGAATGTAGGAGGCACACGAGCGCGCCTAAGGTCCGTCCTGTAGTCGGAAAGAAGTCAAAACGGGCTCACTTTCTTGCTTTCTTTCGGGGGCATCTTTCTCACTTTCTCGCCTTATCACTTTCTCTTCCTTCCTTCCTTCCTTCCTTCCTTCTTTCCTTCCAGTGCATGCTCCGTCTCCCTCTCACTCTCTCTTTCTCTCCCTCTCCCTCTCCCTCTCTCGCTGACAGGCACAAGACTCCTTGCTACCGAGAGCGCTGGCTGAAGGTGCAAGCGTAGTGCAGCGGCCGAAAGCCGATGGCGTCCGGAAGCTCGAAGTCGGCCCCTGGAATCCACTTCAAAAAACCGGTTTAGGGCTTAGGGCTTGGGATTTAGGATTTAGGGTTCAGGAATAAAGGAATCAAGGAATCAGAGAGTAAGAGATGATGAGAGTGGGATGAGGAAAGGTAAGTCTGAAGAGCAGACATGAGCAGCGTCACGTCCGGGCCTCTTGCGAGGAGGAGTGTAGAAACGTTAAACAGCATGTCCGACCGAGCGGTGTGGTGCAGCGGCGTGTTGCTGTCGCCGTCTTGCGCGTCGATGCGTGCCCCGGCATTCAGCAGCAGTGCAGTGACCTGCCCAAATGTGTTTAACGCATTTTGAAACCCCCTTTCAACTCCCGCAACTTTCAACTCCCGCAACGTTTCGCACTTCGCTCCTCCGCATGGCCACGTCGGGCAGCATGATGAAGTGGAGTGCGCTGGGTAGCATCCTCCAGCTCGAGATAAGCCTGCGATCGGCCACCAAAGAAAAGAGAGAGAAAGCCAGCAGCATCGTCCTCGACGTGCCTGTGCTTCCAGCAGCAGCTCTGCAGTTTCGAAGAAGCCACCCTATCGAAGCACAAATGGAGAAGCATGAAGACATATTCCGGCGGTGTTGTTGCACGAGCTTGTGCGCGTCAAGACTCGACTTTGATAGGTTGGGTGAAGAACACTTTGCACACTCTCGTTATACGAGGTTTCAGACCTTTGAACAGTTGAACTGTTCAATAACAAGTCCGCAGCAGCAAAGTTGCCAGAAGCGTTGACATGCAGACATTTAGGATCACATCTGCACTGCGCTTATGGAACCATGTAGAAATTTCTGTAGAAATTGCTTCACTTTGCACCCCGAAGTGATCACAAGCCTTCGGGCTTAAAGCTAAGGCTTGAGGCCTAAGCGATTTGGGTTTGAGTTGTTCCTTCTGCTTCGGGATTGTGGCGCTTGGGTTGGGCTTGTTTTGGGGGACCCGGCGCTTCTCTCCTGAAGACCTTTGTCTACTGAACATGGGACTCCATATGACTTCATGAGTGGCTCGAAACTTGTTCACGCCCGACCATGACCACGATCGCGCCTAGAAACACACCTTTTTCCCTGTGTTTCCGCTTGCGCTCCCAACCCAAAGCCAAGCAATTTCAGCGTGGAAGCCATTTTTGCCCCAGCGGACTAACAGCGGGTTGTGAGAACTGACTTCTTTCCGAAATTCGGTGAATTTTAGTGGGGTTCTTCTTAGAAGAGGATCCAACTATTTGGGGGGTCCATATCAGGGGTCCCCGAGTTTCCCTAAACCCTAAACCCTAAACCCTAAACCCGAAACCCCCAATTGCGAACTTGCCTGGGCCGCGAAATGGAGCGGAGCCCGGCCCATGTCATCTCCGGACCTCAGGGGCGCCAAAGTGCCCAGGGTTGGGGGTTTAGGGTTTAGGGTTTAGGGTTTAGGGTTTAGGGTTTAGGGTTTAGGGTTTAGGGTTTAGGGTTTAGGGTTTAGGGTTTAGGGTTCAGGGTTCAGGGTTTAGGGTTTAGGGTTCATTCCAACGCAGCAACCAGCAGAGCAAAGGTAGCAAATGGATGATGCGCCATGCATTGTAGAAGAAACTGCCGTACTATGGCTATGGGAAAAGCGGCCACAGGTAACTCTTGCTTGCTTACCCGTGAGTTTCCCCTGTTTCTGCTCAAACTACTTCGTCGTAGCTTCTTTTATTGAAAAAACGTCTGTCTGATGTCTCGAGCGTGGTTACAAAAAAAGCTTTGTTTCGTTGTGACTTCTTTTTCAAAAAAAACGTTATGTGCTCTATACATGCGCAGCACGCAGTTTCATCTTCTCACCAGCCGCTTTAGAACCACCCCCTTTGTGAGGTCAACAGGTCCTTTTCGGCTTCTGGCCTTCCCAGCTATCATGAACCCTTCAGGCTTCCCAGCCAATACCATCTCCTTTTAGTGTTTCGACTGGGTACGCAGCATCTCGAATGAGCATCTACCAACCTCCTTCTTTAAGAATTAGGGCTTGCGACCCACTGGCCCTAAGGGGCCACCTGCCCCATCCCTTCCCCCAAACCGGCACACCCGTGAGTGTGAGGACGATGCCCCCTTGATGCTCCAGATGCCAAGTTTTAAGGTTTCGGATTGGGTACGGGGCTTGTGTTGCTGTTCTTGTTCCTCTTGTTGTTGCTACTCTTCTTCTTGTTGTCCGTCTGTGCTCAGAGAAGAGTGTATTTACTTCGATCATCCCCACCCGACAGCTGCCTCATCTGGGAGCCAGCCTGCCATTTTCAGACAGGGAACTACGGATACCTCTCCGTGGAATTCTCTAAGTGTGGGCACTCGACGGGGACTCTTTCGGGCTTCTCTTGCGGTGGATACTTCAAGGACACTCGGCGGCACTCTCCGGGATGCTCTGGATGTGGGCACTCTCTGGCGGGCGAGGAGGCGAGGAGGTGAGTTTACTCTAACCACCACGCCGACGGCAGGGAAACTCGAACCCTCCACCCGGCACCCATACCTGTCTGCTTCGGGCGTAGCTGGCTGTGGGCGAGAGCGCCATTAGATAAGTACATAACGGGAGACAAGAGTAGATTGCTCAATAGCTCGCGGTTTGCTTCATTCTAGTCGCCAAATATCGACTGACTGGAAGATGCTGGAGGTCTGCAATTGAAACTGCTTTTTGAATAAACATCATTAATATCATTATTATTAATAATAACATTAGTATTATTGATATGATTATAAGCCAATCTTGGCATGGATAGCACTGGCACTTCAGATTGCAGGTGTAGGATCCGGGCATGGCTGCGCCAGCTTTCAAGAGGGCCTGGGCAGCCAAAACCTCGGCTGCGTTTCGAGAGGTGAGCGTCTTCACGTCACTTCTTGCAGGGAGGGTTTCGGGTTTAGGGTTTAGGGTTTAGGGTTTAGGGTTTAGGGTTTAGGGTTTAGGGTTTAGGGTTTAGGGTTTAGGGTTTAGGGTTTAGGGTTTAGGGTTTAGGGGTGTTGCTGCGTCACTCACTGGGGCTTTGTGTCCAGCTGCCCGGCCATTGCCCGCCGCCAAGTGCAGGGGCGTCTCCCCTCCATCCCCCGTGCCTGACATACGCATGGCATGCGACCCAAGAACCCAAAGAGGTGAACAGAACTTACCCAAAGAGCCCAATACCCCTTAAGTAAGGAATACTCCTTAAATCATAATAAGGATCCCTGTGTAATTTAAGCTATATTCCTTAATCAAGGGGTATTGGGCTCTCTGGGTACTGCACTTGCACACGTGTGATGAGAGCAGCCAAGTGTCAGGAAGGCAGCTCTGTCCCCAGACCTCGCACGCGCGCCCAATCTCTAATCATCTCTGATACATCTTTGGCAGAGTTTCTGAAACCCCTAAACCCTAAACCCCAAACCCTAAACCCTAAACCCCAAACCCTAAACCCTAAACCCTAAACCCTAAACCCTAAACCCTAAACCCTAAACCCTAAACCCTAAACCCTAAACCGTATCACCAAGGGCCAAAGACGCCAAGGAACTGAGGGAGAGCTGATCGAGATCGCCGGCCCTGAAAGCCGAACCAGCATGTCAACCATGAGAGCCCTAGAAAGTGTTAGGGTTTAGGGTTTAGGGTCTAGGGTTTAGGGTTTAGGGTTTAGGGTTTAGGGTTTAGGGTTTAGGGTTTAGGGTTTAGGGTTTAGGGTTTAGGGTTTAGGGCTTAGGGTTTAGGGTTTAGGGTCTAGGGTTTAGGGTTTAGGGTTTAGGGTGTGAAAACAAGAAGAAGCTCAAATAACCCCAACAGTGCGTAGATAGAAACAGAAACAAGAAACTGATGCCGTGCGGGACAGGCTTTCATTCTTACATTCACAGGTGCTCAGGCACGGGAGACAGCAGTCTCAAGGTTTCGGGAGGAAGGCCCCAGTCTGGAGGTTGCTGGAGCTGGCAATGTTGTTGTCATTGTTATTCAGATGTTGTGGCTTTAAGCCTGTCTCAGGTGTCGAGGGCAGAGGACTGTGCAGGCAAAGCAGACCAGGCAGGGAGAGATGCGCCGAATTCGGTTCCTCCCTAAACCCTAAACCCTAAACCCTAAACCCTAAACCCTAAACCCTAAACCCTAAACCCTAAACCCTAAACCCTAAACCCTAAACCCTAAACCCTAAACCCTAAACCCTAAACCCTAAACCCTAAACCCTAAACCCTAAAACCTAACCCTAAACCCTAAACCCTAAACCCTAAACCCTAAACCCTAAACCCTAACCCTAAACCCTAAACCCTAAACCCTAAACCCTAAACCCTAAACCCTAAACCCTAAACCCTAAACCCTCCTAAGTGCGTGACAGCCTCGCGGCGGCCAGGATGGCCTGGCTGCAGCGCTCGCACTTGCTGAGCACGCGGAGGGCCACTGCCTCGCGGCTGCTAACGCGTTGAGAACCCTAAACCCTAAACCCTAAACCCTCAACCACCATGCCAGCTGTGTGAACTCATACGGCGAATTCGGGTGGAGCCTGGAGAGCACCTTTGGCTTCTCGCACAGTGGCCAATGGCCAATTTCCAGCGCTCTGCAGCGTTGAGGACAGGCACTTGAAAATAAACCCTAAACCCTAAACCCTAATCCGAGAGAGCCAGGCCTGCAGAAGGTACCAGCGCTTCATGGGCGGAACATTTAGATTCAAGATTGTACTGGTAGAGACATTCATGAACTGTAGGATGTTTCAGGTTCCTGCATGGGTCTCGTCGGGCGAGGCGGCACTACTAAGATGTTGAAGCACGAGCAGCCTTCGAGTCAGGACATGCAGCGCACGCTCTTGGCTCTGAGGTAGCTGGGTCGACGTGTCTGAATGCCAAGCTGCAGTCTGTCAAGCCCGGCTTCGGGACGAGCAAACGGCTTGTTGCATGAAGTGACAGGTGGATATCAAGGCAGTAGGCTACGTGAATGACTCCAAGGACAGCACCTGGAACATCTATGTTCACATGTTGGCTTGGGTTCCGAACGCCGAGTCGAACTGTTCACAGGAGCCGGGTACCTCTGACACTGTCAGTTTTTGGGGGCTTCGAGGTGCGGAAAGGCCTGAGGAAGTTTGGGCATTCGGGCTGCGGGAAGCTTTGATAGGCTCTGGGCTCGGGCTTGCAACCTGCAAGGCCCCGGCGCAAATGTGGTGGGCCCTGGGGTTGCACAGCTGCCCTGCACCCTTGGAAAGCACGAGTTGAAGCAAGTCTTTGAGCGGCAGGGAAGTCAATAAATATCTAAACCCTAAACCCTAAACCCTAAACCCCAAACCGAATTTGCTGCACCCAACGTTCCGCCGAAACAGCTGAGGTCAGGGCTCAAACTTGGTGTTGCGAGAGTTGTAGAACTCCTTCGCAGGAGGCAAGAATGCGGCTGATGCACGCCACACTTGTTCTGAGCAATCTGATCCGCAAGAGCTCTAGGGTTTAGGGTTTAGGGTTTAGGGTTTAGGATTTAGGGTTTAGGGTTTAGGGTTTAGGGTTTAGGGTTTAGGGTTTAGGGTTTAGGGTTTAGGGTTTGGGGTTTAGGGTTTAGGGTACCCTAAACCCTTGAAACCCTAAACCTAGTTCCATGGGCTTAAAGTCCATGCCTCGCACTCATCCACTGCCGTGATCTCGTAATGCGTGCTCCCTGGCCAGTAGGGTTTAGGGTTTAGGGTTTAGGGTTTAGGGTTTAAGGTTTAGGGTTTAGGGTTTAGGGTTTAGGGTATAGGGTTTAGGGTTTAGGGTTTAGGGTTTGGAGTTGCAGCATAGCCGTAGCTCAGCCGGCGCCTCCTTCGCCGTCCGCGTCGTAGAACTTGATGACAAGGTCTTCGGGCGTCTGAAGCGCGGCCCAAGTTAAGTGCTAACGCAGTGACGCAGCTCGAAGCGTCGCAAAGTAGCATCGGCACTAAAACATCTTTCCCACTCTTGACCAGCATTACGAAGATCTGAGATTGTCGGAGCGGCCCTCTACTTTTTGTTACAAGTATGCACAGGTTGACGGGATAAGCTCGTACTTAAGAGATCTCCTCCTGAATGAGGCAACGGAGTGATACAGGGATTCAGTGTTGACACCCCTCTCGAATGCGCACTACATAGGTCGAGCATTACGTCTTAGTGAGCAACCCCTCTTCGATGGGAAAGCCTCAGCTTGTCGTCATGCATGTTTGGAAACCTGAAAGACTTGTGAGTGTGGCAAGCACCCCTCATGCATATTCTTATACGACTTCGCCACTTCCCCCGTCGTTGGTTCGGGCCAACGCGTTTTGTTCTCCCCCGAAAGATTTTCACAGTCGTGGCTGATTACTTTGTCCGCGAGGCCCTCCTCAGCCAGGGCTAAGCAAAAGGAAAAACCCGGACTCACTCGTTCTTTTAAGGAAAACCTCCATCGCCCATCGACTTTTAGGAAGCCTCAATGTTCTTCACGGGAAATCACAATTTCATTCCCACTTTATGTCAACTAGCCCCTCTATATCTGACGAGGAAACCCTCGATTTCCTTCACCTTCGAATCGGAAAGCCTCTGATCTTCCTCCATGGTTCGCCCTGGCCCTGAAAACCTCTACCTCGTTGCTCGTAATCGGAAAGGCTCTATGCTGCTCGACTTCAAAGTCGCTATTTCCTCTGGGCGTCGTTTGGTGACACCTCTGCTTCCTTCAAAACAAAAGAGGCTACTTCTCGTAGACTTGCGTGCGGGAAATTATGTTGGACCTGGTTTGTTGTTCTTATGCGGGATATTTTTTCTGAGGGGCATTGGGGGAGGGGGGGGTGAGAGGGAGGAGGGACCCCTTCAAAATCCGTTCTTCTCCCCTATGTTTCAATAGCAAACCTCATAGGTAACCTACACAAAGTCCAAGGTTGCACGGCTTCATTGACCTTTAGTCCTTTTCTTTTATGTATGAAATGGCGAGCCTCTGGTTCCTCTATGGTGTACCCTGCACCTCTATGTCTTCTGTGAAGCCCCCTGCTTCCTCCCTTTGAGCATAGAAAACTTGTGCTTCTTTGATTTAAGAAGAAACCCTCTTTTGCATCTATATTCACATGGCAAAGCTCTATCTTCTCTATAGTTGCCGAGGAAGAGCTGTTCTTCGTTGATCTACTAATTCGAGACCTCCGTTCCCTCTATAGTTGACTCGGGTTCTCTAAACTCTGGCAGTCTTCTGCGTCTAGTTTGCATGTTTCATCGTTGTTGATCTCGCAGTCAAAACCTCAATTCCTCTATGGGTGAATGGTAAGAGGTAAACATTTATTGCCTTCATCCGTTTGTTGGATGAAAAATAGCTCCGTGTTTTCCACAGTCCAATCAAAAGCTTTCCTACTCTATGCCAGACTTTCTTCAAAAAAGCCCTATGCTCTCCAGACACACAAACACATGTGCTTCTCTGTGTTTTTTCGATGCGGGAACCAAACCCTGGCCCGCTGGAGTCGAGGTTTGCCTGCGGATAACGGGGTGGGGGGGGGGGGACAATTGCAAACACAACGCTCGCAAGACACCTCTTGATGGAGTCATATTCTCTAAAGTCTAAAGCAAGCTCGCACAGCTTCAAGATGCCAGGGGCTGTGGTGCGGGGGGCGGGTGGGTACCAGCCGCTCCGGACAGTGCTCAAACCCACCCGAAAACACAGGACTCATTCGTGTGTTTTTTGAAGCAAGCTCACAGGACTCATTCGTGTGTTTTTTGAAGCAAGCTACTTGCACGGCTTTAAAAAAGCTGCCGAGTTGGAGAGGGGGGCTGCGACCCCCCCCCCCCCCCCCCCGAATGCACACAACGCTAACCTCTTGGTCCCCTTGCAAAATTGCAAAAGACTGGCAAGTGTTTGAAGCACTTCCTCTGGACCCTGAACCCCAAACTCTCTGTCTGAAAAGTTGCTTAGATTTAGATGTTCTGCTTTTTCATATCGAATATCAAGATGTTCTATTCTGTATGCATATGTTGTATTGGGATTTCCCGGTGTTGCAATAGACGCTTTGTGGCTTTCATTGGTGTTGTCACCTTCTATTGTTCCGATCGACCGACGGACGGACGTTACATGGTCCCTTAGTATGGGCCCTTAAAAGGGTAACCCTCATATACCCCTTAGAAGAGAGACGCCTAGCAAATTCCTTTGGCCAGGCATGGGAAAAAGAAACGTGGGCCCATTTTGTTCTAGAGTGGACGTCAAATGTGGCCGAAGACGCGCCCCAAAAACGCAACGTCGCATTCTGGGCCTGCAAGCGCAACAAACCAGATCGTAAACATATCCATCTTGCTTGAAACACGCGTGGTTTGAACACGTGCATGGTGCGCATGAAACCATTGCTCCACGCCACTCCCAACCCCACACTACACGCACACTAGACGCCCAAGCTTGTGCTACCGTAAAGAAGAAGGGGAAACTTTATGCACCATTTCGACGAACCAGGATCCTATGAAAGTCCAGCGAAGCTTGTCCTCCCAGAACTCTGCAGACGATTAGCCACGCCGTGAACTACGATCTGCTTCAGATCCCAATGTTACCCTGAATATATATATATATATATATATATATATTCATATTTTTTCGGGGTTCTTAAGCAAGTAGCAGCGAGCTCTCCGTACAACATTGGGATGACCAAACATGGGCGCCGGCCATGGGATCACTGGTGACCGTGTCCACCAGCTCGAAATCCAGCACGACTTCGGAGTTGCGCCTTGGGATCAGAGCGGGATGCTACCGGGTTACAATTATCCCACAGAGCCCAATACCCCCTAACTAAGGAAGATAGCGCAAATCATAAAGGGGCCCTTATTATGATCTAAGGAATACTCCTTCATATTCCTTACTCAAGGGGAATTGGGCAGAAGCTCCGATGACAAAGGGAGGGGCTCCACGAAGATGTTGCCGAAGTTCCCTTGCAAGCCGTTGAAGTTCGAGCCCTGCGGAAGGTAGGCAACTCGCAGACCTTCGTTTCTCCTTGCTCTTCAGATGTCGCAAAACTGGCCTGCGCTGGGTTGTAGTTGCTCTCCTCGTTGACTGTCACCCTCAGGTCCACGGTCTGCGAGTTATCCTCGAGTCGCGGATGTGGAAGGGAGGCAAAAATCACTGGACGAAGTGCCGTGTTCCACAGAGGGCACTCTGGGGCGCCATTTCCAAACTAGCATCGGGACGCTTCTCTTGGAACCGGGCATCGCTCTCAGTGGAGCAACTCAAGGTCGGACACATCACCGGAACATCCTATACAGTACTGGTATATAGCATACAATATAATACAATTATATATATATATATATATATATATACTATATTGTATATATGATATGATATGATATGATATGACATGACATGATAAGATACGATACGATATGATAGATATGATATGATATGGTATGATGATATGATATGATATGACATGACATCATATGACATGATAGGACATGATGTGATATAATATGATTTAATATGACATGATATGACATGGTGTGATATAATATGATATAATATGATATAATATGATATATATGATATATAATATGATATAATATGATATAATATGATATAATATGATATAATATGATATAATATGATATAATATGATATAATATGATATAATATGATATAATATGATATAATATGATATAATATGATATAATATGATATAATATGATATAATATGATATAATATGATATAATATGATATAATATGACATCATATGACATCATATGATATCATATGATGTGATATGATATGATATGATATGATATGGTAGTATAGTTGTTGTAGTTTCTTGTGTGTTGATTTGTTGAAAAGTTCACTCAGGATGCCCCCGAGCGTCTGCTGCAGCGCCCTTGTATCGAAGAGACCTCTCGGCCTGGCACATTTGCATAACTTGACGTGGCTGCTACAGGGAGGTGGTTTAGGGTTTAGGGTTAAGGGTTTAGGGTTTAGGGTTTAGGGTTTAGGGTTTAGGGTTTAGGGTTTAGGGTTTAGGGTTTAGGGTTTAGGGTTTAGGGTTTAGGGTTTAGGGTTTAGGGTTTAGGGTTTAGGGTTTAGGGTTTAGGGTTTAGGGTTCAGGACTACATCTTCTACAAAGGGATGACGCCCAAGCCTGGAAGTCCGGCCCTTTGCCGTTCAGGTTGTTTGAAGCCAGGCTCTGCAGATTCAGGTACAGGTGTGGGCCTGCCGCGGTCAACTGCACCCAAAGAGCGCAAGACCCCTGAATTAAGGAATACTCCTTACATCATAATAAGGATCCCTTTACAATTTAGGCTATATTCCTTAATTAAGGAATATTCCTTAAAATCATAATAAGGATCCCTTGATAATTCAAGCCATATTCCCTAGGAAAGAGCTACTGGGCTCTCTGGGTATACAAGTGTCAGCAGCTTGTACTGTCAAGCTCGTCTAAGGCTTTGACTGTCCCAGTTGACCAAACTTCTGGAGATTCCAAACCTGAAGCGAAATGAAGCAGCCACAAGAGGAAGCAATGAAGCAACTAGGGTTTAGGGTTTAGGGTTTAGGGTTTAGGGTTTAGGGTTTAGGGTTTAGGGTTTAGGGTTTAGGGTTTAGGGTTTAGGGTTTAGGGTTTAGGGTTTAGGGTTTAGGGTTTAGGGTTTAGGGTTTAGGGTTTAGGGTTTAGGGTTTAGGGTTTAGGGTTTAGGGTTTAGGGCTCAAAAGCTTGACAAGTATTGATACGGCGGATACGGGACAGGGATTCTGTCCATTCTGCTCCCCGCTCAGTGGCAGGCGCGCAAGGGAACGCCTCCTCCAAGGCACCAATGCAGTACTTGCCTGCCTGCAACAACGCCACGCACTGACGCTGCGACCACTTCTGAAACTTTCGAACTTGCAAGCTCCGCCGAAGAGAACACCCAAATTGAGGACTGAGGGCCAAGCGCCATAACCATGTTGCAGGACTTTGCGGTTCCTTCTCTTGACTCCTGAGATGGCCGGGATATGCCGAGATGAGTCAAGTCGGAAGAGTCTACCATGTTGCTTAAGAATCCCAAAATAATATCTAAAAACACTACTAATCCCTATATTGCCCTTAATAAGGAAAAGAATATTTTGCATTTTTCGGGGTTCTTCTTAAGCAACTAGTAGGAGGTGGAAAGCGATGCAAACGGCTGCTCCGCAGACTCCGCAGCATCTCAGCAGCTGGCCGTGGCATGAGGCACTGCAGTCGGACCACTCCGTCCACTGCGAGAGTATGCAGTCCTGCATAGGGTTTAGGGTTTAGGGTTTAGGGCTTAGGGTTTAGGGTTTAGGGTTTAGGGTTTGGGGTTTAGGGTTTAGGGTTTAGGGTTTAGGGTTTAGGGTTTAGGGTTTAGGGTTTAGGATTTAGGGTGCTTTAGGGTTTAGCTGTCGGTTGCATGCGTGTCCTGGGTGTCTTTGCAGGGCACACCCTCGTTGCAGGGTTCTTAGCGGGCACGGGCGCTTTGAGCGCCACAGTGTCAGCCACACTCCAACCAACGGTAGCAGGGACATCGGCTCTACTGCTTATGCCTATATTAATCGTATTCTTATTCTTATTCTTATTTGTCTTATTACTTTAATTAATAGTATGAATAACAAGTATATTAATATCAGCAAGTAACACTCACTCTCTTGAGTGCTCGACGCTCTTCGTGGGAGTCGCCATCTGGCATCCTGCCACACTCGGTAGCCTCATCGCGACGGCATACCCCTGCATACCCCGCCCAACCATGACATGCACTTTGAGAGGCGTTGCCCTCATTACGCTGAAGCTTTTCATGGCACCGTAAGAATACAACATATGGCAACATTGCTGGAGAGGCGCGATTCTGAACCTGTAGATCCCGATAATTAGATTCTTGTTCTTCCGTGGGGTCACTGGCAAACCCATTGGGTGGTCGGCCAACGGTGGTACTAGAACACAACTCTTGACACACCAGTCGCCTCAGCTTTCGTGTGCAAACCCTGAACCCTAAACCCCAAGCCGTAAACCCTAAACCCTAAAGCCTAAACCCTCAACCTTAAACTCCCAGCGCTGCCTTCCGAAGCATGTGGCGGCCTCGCGCGCGGACTCCGCCCTCACAGGAGGTCGAGCATGCCTGGGCACTGTCCAGTCCACACGACACACGAGGGTTTAGGGTTTAGGGTTTAGGGTTTAGGGTTTAGGGTTTAGGGTTTAGGGTTTAGGGTTTAGGGTTTAGGGTTTAGGGTTTAGGGTTTAGGGTTTAGGGTTTAGGGTTAGGGTTGTTTGCACGTCTTTGTGTTCGTAGCTCTCTCTTCAGGGTTCGGTAGAGCAAGATGCCGAAGATTCTCGAAGACCGTCAGTAGCTCTGAGTATGTGGTAGCCCCATGGATACAGTATTGGTTGGGTTTTGGGGGATTTAGGGGATTTGGGCTTGAAGCGCTCAATCCATGAAACCCTAAACCCTAAACCCTAAACCCTAAACCCTAAACCCTAAACCCTAAACCCTGAACCCTGAACCCTGAAGCGCTCAATCCATGCTTCTGTGAGGGTTTGGGCTCAAGCTTGGCTTGGGCATGTCATGCCCTGCTCCCAGGCCTCCCAGTCCCTCCACTCTGCCCAGAGGCCATCCACGCAAATCCTCGGCCGGCCCAAACATTGCAACATGTTGAGGCAGTTGTGAGGCAGTTGCATGTGGAGCCCTAAACCCTAAACCCTAAACCCTAAACCCTAAACCCTGATCGCGCATTGGGATTCTAGACCCTAAAGAACTTTACGTCGTCAGCTGCATGATCAGTCCAGCCAGTCTTGGGCCTGGCCACCGAGACCATCACTTTAGGGTTTAGGGTTCAGGGTTCAGGGTTCAGGGTTCAGGGTTTAGGGTTTAGGGATAAGGGTTTAGGGTTAGGGTTTAGGGTTTAGGGTTTACTGTAGGGTTTAACAACTCTGTGCACCTTTCTAGTGCAGGCCACTGGCCAGGGTAGCCAACTTTCACTTTAGGGTTTGGGGTTTGGGGTTTGGGGTTTGGGGTTTGGGGTTTGGGGTTGGGGGTTTGGGGTTTGGGGTTTGGGGTTCGGGGTTCGGGGTTTAGGGGCTGATCCACAAGTTACACATGAACATGACGTGTGACGAGCGCAACAACTGAGGCAAAGAGACCTGGCGTCTCAGATCCCGAGCTCCCAACTCTCCTTCTGGGCATGGCTCGGTGTTGCAGGGCTCCACCCAAGCCTCAAGCATGTAAGATAGCTTGGGCACTCCGAAAAACTTCAGAGCCGCGAGATTGATCCCAATTTGAGATTACTGTTTTCGCGCTGTTTTCTGTTGTCGCATTGGTATGCCTTGCACCTGCACTTGCGCTTCTCTACGAGGTCTTTAGCGCTCTTATCTCAAGGTCTGAGTCTTAGAATCTTAGTTAGATATTGAAAGCTGCATGGCCTGTGAACATGTATTCACCTGCTCAAGAGCCCAACACCCCTTAACTAAGGAGTATTCCTTAAATCATGATAAGGATCCCTTTGTCATTTAAGCTATATTCCTTAATTAAGGGGTATTGGGCTCTCTGGGTGCTCATGTTTGCTCGAAACCGAGTTGTCATCTCTACCAGAGGCGCATGTTGACGTCTCAACCCGCCTTGTCCAGCGGCTTGCATGGCTCGCAGCCAGGAGACGGCCACCTGTCCAGCCATCTTGGGGCAATATGTGGGAAGCTTCATGGGTTTTGGGTTTAGACTAAAGTTTGGGGTTTAGGGTTTAGGGTTGGGTGGTGGGTTTTAGGGTTTTGGATTTTCGTTTTTTGCTTTGTGCGAGTCGGTCAATGATGCCGGCTGCACGCGGAGATGTTGCGCAATCGGTGACGTTGACCTCATCAACTTGACCGCATCATAACAAGGATCTCGTAAAGGTCTCTTGGGGGTGGGCGTCTCGGCTGTCGCATCTGAGCCGTGGACCTCCACCGCAGTGCCGCGTGCACTCGCTCCACTGCTTCCACTCGCCCCAGACCTGAGAGCATCCATAGAAGCACTCTTTGTAGGAATATGCCGAAAGATCAGTAAACAAGTCTGGCCAGTTCGGGAAACTAGAAAGAAGGACCGGGCAACACCAGAACACTCAAACACACATGAAGACTTGCGGGCACTTCGCGGGGTACCAAACACAACAACAACCGGCGCAGGTACCGGACAAAAAGGTGCGATGACATGTGGGCGAACTTGGAAGGCATCGAGCACCGGGCAAATTGACAGATTGGGGTCTAGGGTTTAGGGTTTAGGGTTTAGGGTTCAGGGTTTAAGGTTTAGGGTTTAGGGTTTAGGGTTTAGGGTTTAGGGTCATGAATAACGCATGCCGCATGATGCCTAAACAAGGAAAACGCCTCCAAGCGCCTCCAAAAGCACAGCAGAGGTACCGCATACACAACGTAGAAGGGCAAAAGCGCACAAACCACAAACACACATCTGTGATGTTTCTTGCTCTTCCCCGGCATGCTCTTCCGTGGAATGCCCACCACAAATGAATTTGTCTCGGCTCAATGGAGTGCCCATCAACAGGCTTCTTCGTCTCAGAGTGGAGAGGGGCGAACAAACATTTTCACGCAAGCGGCTGAACAATTTGCTGCTGCTGCTGCTGCTGCTGCTGCTGCTGCTGCTGCCGCCGCCGCCGCCGCCGCCGCCGCTGCCGCCGCTGCCGCCGCTGCCGCCGCTGCTGCCGCTGCCGCCGCTGCCGCCGCCGCGGCCGCTGCCGCCGCTGCCGCTGCCGCTGCCGCTGCCGCTGCCGCTGCCGCTGCCGCTGCCGCTGCCGCTGCCGCTGCCGCTGCCGCTGCCGCTGCCGCTGCTGCTGCTGCTGCTGCTGCTGCTGCTGCTGCTGCTGCTGCTGCTGCTGCTGCTGCTGCTGCTGCTGCTGCTGCTGCTGCTGCTGCTGCTGTCGTCTCAAAGCTCTTCCTCTGTTATCTACACGTACGGCCGTTTGTGGGTACTGTCATGCAATGCGTATACAACGGTCGCACAAAGGGTTGACATGTGCTTCCAGACCAGGCAGCTTGATGAAAACAACATCCCCCCCTTCTTTCAAGTCGACAGATGGGAGATACTCTAAACCCTTTGCAGAAGTGGCTATGAAAACTTGGTACACTCGCGCCTGAATATGCTACCTCTGTTCTGAATCACCTCTGTTCTGAATCAAACCTGCTAGCTGCTTTGTTCCGGTTACTCCTGCATACATTTCACAAGACATAGCCTTTGAACACCGGTCGGGCGCTCCAGAGAACACGAGGTCCCATCTGAGTCTGTCGCACAGGGATCACAGCCTCCGCAGTGTTCGAGCTTGCACGGCTGGACCTGAAACCAACGAGCACTTCAGAGGACAGGAGACCCTAAACCCTGTACCCTAAACCCTAAACCCTAAACCCTAAACCCCAAGACGAAGCTGTAGTCGAGCGCCTCGGTGAGGTTGCCGACGCATCCCGTGCCGCAATGGCTAAGCCTCCGCGGGCTCTTGAGGCGCATCAAAGGCACATGATCCCAGAGAGCCCAATACCCCTTAACTAGGGAAGAAAGCTTAAGTTACAAAGGGAAGGGAATATTCCTTAATTAAGGAATAGAGCTTAAAATACAAAGGGATCCTCATTATGACTTAAGGAATATACCTTAATTAAGGGGTATTGGGCTCTTTGGGGAGAGCAAGGGCAACGGGGCGGGGCATCGCAGTTGGATGGCCAATGCATCGTTAGCATCATGCATCAGAAGGCGCCTGCTGGTGATTGTTCGAGATCTCTCCTGACCGGTTGGTTGCTTGCGTGTGCCGGCTTGGAAAACTGAGCTAGCCACAAAGCAGACTTGCTTTCCTGTGTCAGAACTACGAATCGGAAACAAGAACCGGTCAATCGGGGGGCAAAACCACTTTCCTGATAGCCAGGTCCGCAAGTTGCACTGCAAGGTGACCACCTTGATAGAATTCATAGCGCAAGCTAAAGCACCATGCATGCGCACGCATCCTCATGCAGGGGAGGCACAGCAACCCATGGTTCATGCAAGAAACGCAACCGGACCTTGGAGGACCTGTGGATAGCTGGCGACTCTAGACTCTAACCAGATGGCCACTACATCGGCATCCGAGGCTTCTGAGGCTTCTGAGGCTTCTGAGGCTGAAACACCGTCCAGATGCTGACCTTGCAGTTGACGTTGCTGTTCGAACATGGCCTTACAGGGAGAGTAGTCGGATTCTGCACGCTGCAAGATGCTTGGCGGCTCTCCACAAGGCAACCAGGGCAGAGGCTCACGGTTGCATCCGGCTGTTTCGATCAAGCCAGGTTTGCACGGCCTGAAGAAGCATTGGCACTTCATGCACACCTTCTTGCACAGTCCTGCTACACCGGATCAGACGCGGCAAGAGGCACTCTTGTGATCTCTTCTCGTTCCAAGCTTGGGCTCCAGCTTCCCTCTGTGTTTTGGATTCACCTCGACCTGCTTGACACGACGAACAAAGACTTCGAGCTGCAAGTCATGGGTTTAGGGTTTAGGGTTTAGGGTTTAGGGTTTAGGGTTTAGGGTTTAGGGTTTAGGGTTTAGGGTTTAGGGTTTAGGGTTTAGGGTTTAGGGTTTAGGGTTTCGGGTTTACTTTAAACCGCTGTGGTGGCAAGGAATAGCCAACGCCGCCAAACACGCTGGCAGACCTGTCGCTGTCGCTGCTTCTGGCCCCCGTCACAGGACTTGTCGCCTCGCTGCGCAGCGTTCAAAAAACTCACAGTCAGCGGCAGCTGAAAGTCGTTCACACAAGTAGTGTGCCTCATGTGCTTCGTCTCCAGAAAACAAGCTGCAAGGTCACAAGAGTTCAGTGGACAGCTTGATGCAGACTCAACCCACAACGGATCACAACGGGGACTGCCGACAGGGCCAGAGGCGCAGGCAACTGTCCCACTCCGTCCACGGGCTGAGGACGCAGTTCACAGCGACCGTGCAGGGCTTGATCTGAAAGCAAGTCACAAGGAAGCAAAGCCGACACAACTTAAACAGCTCTTCCCTAAAACCCTAAGCCCTAAGCCCTAAACCCTAAACCCTAAGCCCTAAACACTAAGCCCTAAACCCTGAACCCTCCAGACCTCCTTCAAGTTGCCATGGCATGCTTTGCCGTCCTGCACACAGTGCAAGTCTGGACTAAGCTGCAACCCATATGGGGGTTTCCAGAAACAGGGGGTAACCTTTTGGAGGGCTCCTTTAAAAAGGACTCTACTCTTTTTGGGCTATAGTACGGGTACCCCCCATTTGAATACTCATATCAGAGGCCTGTCAGATCTATCAACACCGAATCCGCAGTGTCCTTTGCCGGCTCCTCTGCAATGATGCGGTACCGCTCCTGCTGCAGTCAACAGAACATCACCGTTTCCAGCCGAATGCTCTGAACTCCCACAAGCTGCAGCAGGCAGAGACAGCAAGAGAAAACGTGACAGGGGTGGAGCATGAAAAACTTAATCAGCATCCAAAGCCTCCAACTCGACCTCCAATCATCATAAATTCCAAGCATTTCTGATCGTGAGAACTCAGGCAGACAGCATGTCATTAGATTTTTCGGGTTCTGGATATCTACAAACAACTGTAATGCACTGCTGCCTAAGCAGCACAAAGTGAATCCGGAGATGCAGGTACGTAACTCTGGCGTCCCAGAGATATATCACCACCTTGCAGTATGGCTCCACCGCTCTTCACGCAATACATGCGAGGTTATCCGGTCTTTTTCATTTCCCATATTCCGTCCCTCCTTCCTTCCTGTATTCTTCCTTCTCTGTCTCTCGTTGTTGGTTTCTTTCTTGATTTCCTTGCTTACATCTCTTTCTTCTTCTGCACCCTTTAGAGCTCTGCCCCAAGGGACGAGAGACGGATCTCTTCTGCCAGTTCTTCTCTTCAGGGCTTGAAGGTTAGGCGTGACCCCTTGCCATGGGCCCGTGCATGCCCACGTTCGCAGTCTGCCAGCTGTCTTTTCTTTCTTGCTTAGGGTCCGACGGCCTCACGCATGTGTGCGCCCTGGCTTCTGGTGACTCGAATGGGGACTTTAACCAAGTGTGAGGCCAGCTCACACTCTCTCTTCTCCTTCTCCTTCTTCTTCTTCTTCTTCTTCTTTTTCTTCTTCTTCTTCTTCTTCTACTACCGGGCTTGGAAAGGTTCCCCTGACCCCCCCGCGCGCTTGCGTCGCGCCCTTGTGGTCGCGGAGTCGGCGTGATACCTCTCTCTCTCGGTGTGTGTCTCTCTCTCGCTCCCTCTCTCGCTCTCTCGCTCTGTCTTTCCAGCTTGTACTTTGGATTTGCTAGCCCTGTAAGCTTGCTGTTGATGCTTATGAAACTTGATTTGATGCCTCTCTCGTCAGATAAGGTGCTGTGCCAAACACTCGGAACGCGGTCTGTCCCGCTGATCGTGGGAATCGCAGTGGCTCCACCTGGAATTGTGGGACATGCCGTTCCAAGAAGTCGCAGGTCAGGTGCTGCCACAAACATCGCTTTAAATGGGATCGCGGGCACCCATGTCGATCATACCTGGAAACTTCGTGCCTCAAACACGAAAAAATGCCCGAAAGGTGTTGAGAAAGACGATAACTCTTGAGGTCCGGGGCACTTGGCTCAAAGATGGAATAAGCCCAAGAACTTCCTTTTCAGTCTCAGATGAATCCCAAGAGATCCTAAGCTGCGCATCTAGCGCATCTACTAATTGCTTAAGAACCCAGAAAAATATTCTTCCTCATTAAGGTCAATATAGGGATGATGATTTTTAATTCTTTTGGGGTTCTTAAGCAAACAGTAGTCATCTAGCTCATCTACCTCGCAGTTTCCCTGCAACCCGAACTTCTCACAAGGCCCATGCTGAGTGGTCTCAGACATGCCGGCAGTGCTCACTCCATGCAGAGAGCTCGCAGTCCCTAGCTGCATGCTCCGCACCACCTGAAACATTGTTCTAGGTTTTAAAACATCGACCCATATTTTTTGGGGGGGTAAGATATCGAGAGTGTGGAATGTTCGACCGGTGGCTGGAAGAGTTAAGCAAACTTCGACCTCGATTGAGGGTTGGAAAGTTGAGGTTCAGGTTCTTTCGGCAACAGGTTTTGGGGGGATGACAAGAATTCGGGCTTCACGTTCCGTGAACCATGCAAGCGGGTTCTTCAGTGGGATCTGAGTTTATAGACCTATGGATGTTGCTTCTGCCCACTAGCCTTTCCTGTATGGGATCTCTTCAGGTGGTGGACCACGGCGCATGTGCTTTCCTGGATAGCCGAGTTAGCGTAATGCGCGACACGCAAGGCACCTACAGGCTTGGCCGCGTGCCCTCAACCTCAGCCTACACCTATGGCTGGCTGGTTCTTAGTAGGGAATGAGGGAATGAGTACCCCATATAATCCCTTTAAGGTTATTTATAGGGCCCGAATTCCCTCATTCCCTACTAAGAACCACATATGGGGGGGTTTCCTAAATTCGGGTCCCTTTTTGGGTACCCATTTTCAGGCGGCACCCTTTAACAAGGGATCCCAAAAAAGGGACCCTAATCGAGAGAACTACCCATATGGGGGTTGATCTAAAGGTCCTTCTTGGGAAATTAGTTAGGGTTCCTTTTGGTTTATGAGGGACATGTGGGGTAATTTTGGGGAACAGTTATTTCGATCAACTCCCACATCTACCCCCGCCGCTTGGGATGTTCCCCTTCTACGAACAGTCCTTATCGGAATTTCTAGTACCCCCTCTTATCATCCTACTAAGGACTGGATAGTATGACATCCTAACAGTCCTTATAGGGATTTCTAGTACCCCCTCTTATCATCCTACAAAGGACGGATAGTATGAGGGGAGGACGTCCCACCCTGAACTCGCGGAGACAGGGCCCGGGCAGCGATGCCTGTTGCATGGGATGAGCTCCTCCAGGCTGCCCTTCGCGCGAGCGGGGTTTAGGGTTTGGGGTTTAGGGTTAGGGTTTAGGGTTTAGGGTTTAGGGTTTAGGGTTTAGGGTTTAGGGTTTAGGGTTTAGGGTTTAGGGTTTAGGGTTTAGGGTTTAGGGTTTAGGGTTTAGGGTTTAGGGTTTAGGGTTTAGGGTTTAGGGTTTAGGGTTTAGGGTTTAGGGTTTAGGGTTTAGGGTTTAGGGTTTAGGGTTTAGGGTTTAGGGTTTAGGGTTTAGGGTTTAGGGTTTAGGGTTTAGGGTTTAGGGTTTAGGGTTTAGGGTTTAGGGTTTAGGGTTTAGGGTTTAGGGTTTAGGCCTCATGAGAACACTCCAAGTGCTTGGGCACATGTGGGCATTTCCCGAAATAGGGGTACCCCTTTCACAGCCCACATAGAATCGAACCCCCTTAAAGGCACCCCAAACGGGTACTTGGGAAACCCCCACATGGGCAAATGAGATGCAGAGGGTGCTGTCGGTCGCCAGTGGCTTTGCAATCTGCCTGTTGGCCTGAAACTCCATTACTCCTACCGCCCTAAACCCTAAACTGTAAAACCCTAAACCCTAAACCCCAAACCCTGAACCCTAAACCTGAACCTCCAATGCTATGACTATCTTACCCAAACACGGTGCGGCGTCGAGGGCGCTTGTGGTGCCCTGACATGGTGAGACGGCTCCTGCTTGTTCAAGGCGTACTACTGACATGTTGCGAAGCACGCACAAGGCCTCGCAAGGCTTGCCGCCCCCTGCAGGTGGGGACACGATCCCACGACTCCTGGCTGCATAACATGGCTGTGCATGGCAGCGTGCACATACTTCATTGCCTTTCTGCATCTCATGCCCTGCAAAAACACTGGCCATCTGCCCTTCATGCTGCACGCATGCACTCTAGTGACACAGGGCAGCATGCAACGTGCGTCTTCACGCCAAAAACCACAGAAGTGCGCGCGCGCGCACATGCTTGAACCTTGCCTATGCTTCAAGCCACCGTTGCAAAGTGCAGTACACCTCGCAGGACAAGAGGCAGCCGCAGGTGGTAGATCGCAGTGCTAGAACCATTCGATTAATATCATTCATATTATTCATACTCAGAATATTATGAGTATTATGAACATTATGCATATTATGAATATTATGAATATTATACAAATACGATTAAGCGGAATTAAGCGCGCTACTCGGTCCATTCGCGCCATGAGCTGAACCTCGGCTGCTGACATTCGACACAGCCCTGCTGCATGGACCCACACCTAAAGGTGCCTCCAGATGTTGCAGAAGGCACCAAGCACCACACAGAAGGGATGCGTGCTAAGCGTCCTACTCGCAGTCTACCCTTGCAGACAAGGCCAGGTAGTCTTCACAAGGCACAATCTCCTGCGACACACTCATGCACACAAAGCGACAACGCAGGAAATGACGTGGACAGCAAAACCGTGCACACAGCACACATTTGCGGATGCCAATCCTCCAATGACAAAGGAGGAGCTGGGTAGGTGGTACCGCAAGCTTCACCTCCATTCTGGGCCTCAATTCCGCACTCATCTCCCGTTTGGCAAGACCCCAGGGCTTGGGGCAAATTAAGCTGTTTTGTAGCATTGTTGCTGCTTACACTGCCGGCAACGAGATAGAACCCAAGAGGAAACTCCGACTGCGAGGGTGAGCTGAGGCCCGTACTTGAGCAAGAATGGTTCGCGCGCGAAGCCGCTGATATCCGGTCTCCTGGTCCCGAAATGTCCCACAATAATAATCATAATAATAATAATAACAATAATAATAATGAACATTGTTGCGTGGCTTTTGGAAGGCAAAGACTCAAGCCCTAGCCTTGGTGCAGAAGCTCCAGTCATCCCAGTCTGAGATGGTGCAGTCGACCACCTCTTGCAAGAGTCCGGCGTTTAGGGTTTAGGGTTTAGGGTTTAGGGTTTAGGGTTCAGGGTTCAGGGTTCAGGGTTCAGGGATTAGGGTTTAGGGTTTAGGGTTCAGGGTTCAGGGTTTAGGGTTTAGGGTTTTGGGTTGAAGCTTGATTGCTGGCCCGTACCATTTATAGACATTGCAGCATCTGAATCTCGCCCAGCTCGCCTCAACGCAGGGAGCGCGGGGGCAGATCTTCGTCTCTGTCTGCGCGCCATCACCTCGAGTACTAGAGGTGCTTAAAACTTAACACAACAGCCTGACAACTGCAAGATGGAATTCTTTGGAGTCCATGTACCTCTTGGGACGCTTTCTCCACCCAACCGCGGGGCCGTTGACTTGACAAATCGACAATTCTGCTGACACGCAACTCATGCACGTCGGTCCTCATGAGTGGCTGCCCGCAACAACAGCCGTGTTTGAACGGCATGCGACGGCCTCTCCCCTGCTCTTAGGACCAGTCTGAGGGAAAGTTTCTGGCCAGCAGCGAGCCAAGCTCCGCGCAAGCCATATGGAGCCATACCAATGCGTATGGCCAAGTGAATTCTGAACGTGGTTTCCCCAACCCGAGCCCAGGAGACCAACGCCAAGTCGAACCTAAGCAATCTTTTACAGGTCGAGCACGCGTGCATCAACTTGCAAGAACCATGCCCACCTCCCCCTCCCTGTTTCAACCTCCCAACTCCCCACCTCCCGGCGTTAAAGCCGAAGACAAGACATGTTGAACGCTCGGGTCCGCCTGCACAAGCAAGGCCAACATGAACATGTTTATGCAAATGGATTTAGAGTCCGGCCACTGCCATTCACAGCATTTGGGCTTTGAGCCATGCTAACAGCGAGACGGGGTGGACATTACCGAGAGGGGGCTGACCAACAAACCGGGAACAGCTGGGACCGAACCCACCAAAGTCCTCACCGCACGGTGTCGAAGATGCCCAATGATGCACAACATGCTCAACCCACAACGTCTGACACTGCAGCTGAGGGTGCAGCATGGATTCCCACCACAGCTGCTCCTTCGGGCGATGACACGATGGCGGTTGCCTGGAGCAATATCGGCAATGTCCAAGTCCGCTGGGGAAAGTTCAGGAGGTTTTGGGCCAAGGGTCGGGTCTCTGAAACTTTTCTGGAGCAGCAGCAAGAGCCATGCCTCTACTTGCTGAGACAACTGTGGTAAGAAATGTTTTTCTTGTGGGTGCTTGTTGGTTGCCGGGTGCAGGGTGCAGTGCCGGGGGGGCCTGGAACGCTTTTTGCTTTCGGGTGCGAGGGCGTGCTTGTTTTGCTGCGGGGGCGGAGGCCCGGTTTTTGCCGGTGAGGGGCTATTTCCTCTACATTTCGGTACAAAGAAGAAAGACATGATGAACGACGTAAAGAAAAGAGGTGCAGAAAGAACGACGCCAAACAAGAAACTACATAATGAAGACAAACAAATCTACAGAAATAAACACATATTCAGATCAGAAGAAATAAAACTTCACAAAGAACTAAATAACGAAGTCATCAACAAAGAACCGAATAAGACAAGGAAGTACAAAAAATGTTAACAACCATGAAAGTACTAGGCAGAACACTGTTCTCGACAATCTCTGTATAACATACAATAGAACCCAAGCACGAACTTTGCCCTACAACTCTGCAACCCTGCAGAGTGCAAGTACGTCCAAAAAAACTTAAAACCACGCGTTTCACCTAGACGAGATGCGCGCTTCCAAAAAAATACGGTTTCAAGGGCGGCGGGATAGTTTTTGCGGGGACAGCATCTGTATCATCAATACTATGAAAGGAGAACACCGGTCTCTAATTCTGAACCGAAAAAACTTGTAATTGCTTTTTTTTTATGGGCAATGCTGGATGGAAACTATATCTTTCGTCTTGAGAAACCCTCCATGTTCTCTAATTCGTACTTTGCAGTCTTCTATATGCCTTCCAACGTCGAAATTCAATGGAAAAAGAAGAAATCACTGGCAGCAATGGTCCTAACTACTGGAAAGGATTCTAAAAAGTTCGAACAAAACCTGCAGAAAGAGAAGAGGAGTCAGCCACCCCAATCAAATCAATAGGAGAAAACTGAATGTCCTCCATCTTTTGATAGGAAGACATCGGCTTCCTCTACATAATAATGTATATATATATATATATATCTTAGTTGGAAATCTTAGCAGGAAAACGTTTGCCACCATCCCCTGTAATTGAATAGGACAGTCTCGGTATTCTCTGACTGTTAATCGGTGATGCTCGATAAGGAGGAAAGCTCAGTTTTTCTCTATGTTTTACTCGGAAAGCTTCTGCAACATCGTTTAACTGTTGGTAGGCATGCTATTGGAAAACCGCCATTTCCTCAACATTTTCGTAGCAAGCCATCGTTTTCCTTATGTTCTCGCAAGAAAACCTCTACATCTTGATACCAGGTTCTCTGAAAACCTCGGAGGGGCGCAGGTTGGGGCGGGGGAGGGGGGAGGGGAGGGGGGGGAGGGGGGAGGGGGGTGGGCGTGCCAAACAAACACGCAAAACTGTCACTGCTCCTAAAGACCGTGCCCCATGCCCAGAGACTGGGGTCCGAACATAGTTGGGTGCAGGACCTTGATCGGATGGCGTGGCAGGGTCGTCAGGCATCCAGAGACCCCAAGAGCCCAATACCCCTTAATTAAGGAATATTCCTTAAATCATAATAAGGATCCCCTTTTAATTAAGCTATGTGCCTTAATTAAGGTGTATTGGGCTCTCTGGAAACAGACGGATGTTATGCCAACTGCGCGCCACGGCACGGCTCAGACCATAGTCCCCAGGTGCCGAATCTGCAGTTTCTGGGGTAGCAGTCTTCCTCAGAATCCGCGAAAAAAGTTCGCAAAGACATCAGAATCACAACTCATCACTGCACTTCTGCACTACGCTCTGACATGACATTCTGTCGGCGTGCTGATTCCAATCTGGGTCGCAGGCATTGCAGCTGGGAGTATCGCACCTTTTCTACAAAGCTCGTGCTGCGCGCTTTTTGTCCGAAAGCGAACCGGTCAACCCACTGAAGACTACAACTCAAAAACCGCGCGGTCGTACAGGTTTCTGCAACCCTAAACCCTAAACCCTAGAGCGTAAACCCTAAACCCTAAACCCCAAACCCTAAACCCTAAACCCTAAACCGTAAACCCTAAACCCGAAACCCGAAACCCTAAACCCTAAACCCTAAACCGTTCTGCAGCTGTGTGGCTCCACGGTTTCCGTCTGCTCGCCGGAGCAGACCATGTTCCGGCTTCCGGCCTCGACCGACGACAGCTGATCAAGTTCATTGTTATATGATGTTTCTTTATTTGTATTATTGATATTACGACTATTCTTGCTATTATTATTTCAATTATTATTGTTGTTGTTATTCTTTTATGAATTCTCATTCTATTATTGTTGTTATGATTACTAGTATTGTTATTGCTGTTATTATTGTTGCTACTATTAATTTTCCGCTTGCATGGCACTGACATGCAGCGTGATGCCCTGTGCTGCAGTGCAGGAGCTTTTGAATGGCCCTCAATGGCATTGAACTGCATTCAGGACTGAATGCACCGCAGTACCGAGGCTGCCAACGAAGAGATACAATCCACCAGCACTGCTGTTGTAGTCCTGCAAGCGCAGCTGGGTCGAGCTCCACTGGGCACTCGCAAAAATCATCATGCGAATGATTCTACGGCTCTGTTGGTCTGCAGTCTAAAGCTTTGAGAGGATCGTGCAACTCTTTGCGCCTCTGAACTCTAGATCTTCGCAAGCCACAGGACATGGAAGTCAGTACAACAACATTGGCAACAGCTGATGACTCGGCCTGATCACTGAGTGGCGCCTCGTCAGTCATTTCCAGCCTGGCGAGCAGCAGCCGCCAAGCCGGTACTGCATTTACGGGCAAGTGGTTTGCCCAAAACAGGGGGTGCAAAGCGGTGTTTCGGGGAACATCGCAAGGGAACATCGCAAGAGAGTTCATGCTGTTTGGACAAATTCGGGCGGGGACATGTTGGGGGTTATTCAGGGTGGTGAGGCCCCCTCTTGGCTCATCCTGAAAATCGGGGTATCGGCATCGTACGCACGAAGGAGTCTTGGATGAAGCGAGGAAAGCAGGACGTCAACGAGCTAACACATGTCACAACTCAGGACATCATGGCATGCGAGGAATCTTGCGCTGCTTCTCCTAGGTATGCTAACGGTATGCTGGCTCATGCTAAGCTCCTAGTGACTAAAAAAAGGCTCTTGCCACAGCAGCAAGCAGACACCAGTAGCAAAAGACGCAGGAATAAATCGGCTCGTCTGCGCACCATCAGCGACCGTCTGGGTGTCAGGCCGTCTCTGCAAGATCTTCACGGCAGTCCCGCAGGTGGCGGTGCAATCTGGGGCATTGCTTGTGCTTGCGGCCTATAACCCGGACCTCACGAGGTTCCCCGCACGCACAACCTACCAAAATAGGAGCGAGAGGGCTTGATAAACGAGAAAAACACGAATGGAGCGAGAGGGCTGAGTCGGAGTTTTTTGCAACTGCAAGCAACGAGCTAAAGCATGATAGGGACGTGCAATACTAAGAATAATAAGAATAATAGTAATGATAACATTAATAACAATAATGAAGAGTACTAGTACTAAAAAACAAGTAATAGTAATAATAAAAAAGAAGAAGCTGACGGAGGCCTCCAAGGTCTGACCAGTCTGCCCAGCGGCAGTAGTACTGCACCAGCATCCCAGTGATGAGACTCAAGAAGCTCATGCTCCATATGGGGGGCTTATCCTACTATTTGGGGGTCGAAAACCCCCCATATGTGTGCTTTATACCCTCGCAGGATGGCACTCATCGCCGTCGCCGATCTCCAAAGATGTGCAAACCCTAAACCCTAAACCCGAAACCCTAAACCCGAAACCCTAAACCCTAAACCCTAAACCCTAAACCCTCCTCGGAGTCGCAGGTCCCCGTGCAGTTCATTGTCTCCTGCAGGCAGCAAAGTGGTGCCCGGGTCTTGCCAAGTCGCAGAAGCTAGCCAAGTCGCAGAAGCTAGCCACTAGAGTATCCCAAATCATGCACGTGCATACATGCACATATGCAGAGTTTCGGTTGGTAAGTGTAGGCGCCAAGCGTCAACCTACGCACACGGACTGAAGTGTAAAGTACATGCTTCAAAATGCAAGACGTGGGCCAACGCTTCTGACGATCTGCCATATTCATATCAAAATTTTCCATCTGAGTTGGCAATGCCAATTATTGTGTTGTAATATGTTTTAAAGACATTCTTTGCCAGAATTGTGATTTATATAAACTAAAAATAAATCATATCAATATCCACTTGAATGGCATACAGCTTCGATCATGAGCATCGCTTCAACGCTGTTTTTTGAGCCCTGCGCGCCAACGAAGAGCAAAAATGTGCTCAGAAGCGTGATCCGGCAGCACTCGCGCATCACACTAGATGCAAAGAGCGTCACAGGCTCCCAGGTGTTTGCCTGGCTTGGCGGATCAGCTCGTAGCAGAAATTAACCTTGACAAATTGAGCCTCTTCACCACCCTTGTCTGGATGATGTTTCATTGCCAGTGTGTGGTATGCCTTGCGGACATCGGCATCAGGAGCCTCTCTTGACACTCCCAAGTGGTCATATGCCTTCTGCAACCGCCGGTACTTGTCATCGCCCAAAGACACGTCGAACAGCTCTCGCCAGAACTTCTCAGCTGCCAGACCCGCTATAAAGGACCCAGCAACGCCCGCAACAGGATTGACGGCGCCAAAAACGAAAGCCCCTGCTGCAGCACCAGCACAGAACATCGTCTTGGACACACATTCCTTGATGCACTCCTCCAAGTCGATCTCCCCTTGCCAATACTTTTTGATGTTCGTGGCAAAGTGATATCCCAGCATGCAGATCTGGAGGCCTGTTGCGCATTTGGCTGCGTAGAGTGCATTATCTGCTGCCACCACGGCATTTTTCGATGCCACAATAGCAGACACGACTTTATCTGCATTGAATGTAAATCCTCCAATCAACATTTCAAACTGAGCTGCAACGAAAGCCTGTGTTGCTGTGTCAGCAGCATTCAGGCATGCCGTTTGCAACAATGTAGGCCCACGGTAGAGTGCAAGCTCTTCCAGACGCTGTTTAAGGCGCTTCTCGCGCGGTAGTGGAACCATGAAGCGTTTCTTGTACACTTCGATGGCCTGTCTTGTTTCCTCCTCTGTCCCCATTGCTGCCTTAGGGACTGACGAAGATATAGAGCTCGCAAGTAGCTTCTCCACGTGACCCTTAAAAGCTGCCTCGTTATTTCGCAGCTTGTACAAGATAAGGTAGTCCTTGTCTGACTCGCAAAGAAATGCCACTGCCAGTGCAATCTTTGCAGATTCGTTCCTGAAAACCTTGGAAATCATGCCTTCCACAATTTCTTCTTTTGCTTCCGTCATCTGTGCAACTGAAAACAGCCTGCTCTGATTTCGTGTTATGACCGGCTGACTCCGAAACGGCTGAGACCGGAAAGTGGTAGCCGCCGACCAGGGTTTCCATGCTGCTGGAGTGGCCCCAAGCTGAGCCTGCATCCCTCTGAGACTGCAGCGAGTGCAGGCGTAAGCTTGGTGGCGGGCGCGGGCGGCGCGGGTTCGCATATCCTGTATCTTACCAAGACAAAGTGCTATCAGCAGTTGCCTCGCACTGCTCACTCGGGCAATAGTTGCTGCGCGTCAAAGCACCGACTCTCTCGCAGTCCACGATTTTGGGCATGTGTGCGTGCATGCGGCTATTTGAATTCTTCTTCTTGAAAGCTTTCGGAGCCACTGTATATATGTATATATATATATACATATATGCATATACAGATATATATATATATATATATATATATAAATGCATACACCCACCTTCAACCCTTCAGTCATGTAAACCCTACTTCATATCCTCGCATGAGTGCTACAGTTACACTGTGCCCAGTGCCGTCTCTCTTCACACCAACATCTCCTTCGCAATGCCCGGATCGCACTTGTGGCCACAGTCGTTCCTGTCGGCAAGCAAACTTCACCAGCTTGAGGGCTTGGTTCAGGGTTTAGGGTTTAGGGTTTAGGGTTTAGGGTTTACGGTTTAGGGTTTAGGGTTTAGGGTTTAGGGTTTAGGGTTTAGGGTTTAGGGTTTAGGGTTTAGGGTTCAGGCCCCTCTATTTTACGAATAAGGGCAGCAGACTCCGGCTCGCGAGCGCTGACGACGTCGAAAACGACAAAAACTGCCGCGCCTTTAACAGAACACTCACTGACAGAGCCTTGGCCCTAGGGCTAGGGTTTAGGGTTTAGGGTCTAGGGTCCTAGGGTTTAGGGTTTAGGGTTCAGGGTTTACGGTTACCACCCAAAACTCTATATACAGCAACTGCAGATCCGAATAGATCAAAACTGCGGCGGGCGCGCTGGAGGTGCTGGATTGTCCGCTGACCTATGAGCGTTGGAAGCTCATGCTTTGTATTTGGCTTGGCTTCAAGCAACTCCTTCCTTGAGCACTTTGATTCAACTTAGAACTCTCCGTCTGAGCACCGATTCATTGACTAACCCCGAGCCATGCGAAACTTGGCGGGCACAGCAGAGGAAGAACTACCTCCGAATGGTACGGGAGTTGGGTATTGCAGAACAACTGTGCTCCAGGATGGAATCGGAATGTTTTACTTTGCGGGTTGAAGGGGGGGTTCTTTGAAGTTCACAGCCCTTAGACTCTGAGAGGCCAGGTTCATCACAGGCGCCCCCGGCCGCCCCAAGTCCACCCTAAAACAAATGTTCGCCGCCAAAGAACTTCCCTTTCCAGGGGCTCTGAGGCTTGCGCGGTACTTCTGCCCAGCGCACTCCGAGCAGTCGCCCCACTCTGACCAAGGGCCTGGGAACATTACACGAGAAAATCTAGGAGTGGGGCTAAGAGCGAAGGGACGTTGGCAGCCATGTTAGATCAAGCTGAGATTCTTCTCCTCACAGGAACGGGCTTTTCTTCTAGCTTCAGGACGCAATGCACTTCTTCAAGACGAAGCCAAGGCTTTCGGAGTAAGCCTCCGGCCCCACTGACAGTCGATGCAGTTGTTCTCCGGGCAGTGGTGGGTATTGCACGGCACCACCCTCAGTTTCAAAGCTTCCCAAACCTGTGCTGCGATGTGCTACGATGAGCCGCGATGTGCGACACCTTCCTTTGACGTTCATCCTTCACCGTCTCTAAACCCTAAACCCTAAACCCTAAACCCTACTATAGTTCGCACATGGTTACACTAGCAGACGTGTTTGTACCGAGAGCCGTCAAGGCCGCCACTGAGCCAAGTCTCCTGTTGACACTTGCTGGTGCGCTCAGCATCATGTCATGGCTCCAGCGTGTCTGAATCCGAGTGGTGTGGAACAAGCAAGCCTAAGCCCTAAACCCTAAACCCTCAACCCTAAACCCTAAACCCTAAGCCCTAAACCCTAAACCCTAAACCCTAAACCTAAACCCTAAATAAGCTGGCCCGACCTTCGCATGGGGCGCCGTTGTGGTTGAGCGGTCGGAGAATCTGACGCATGCGGGTCCTCCACGAATGCAGCTCCCTGCTTCGGCTAATCATCTAGGGTTTAGGGTTTAGGGATTTTAGGGTTTAGGGTTTAGAAACGACATGAAACGACTGAACGGAGGCACACAGGACAGCGACAGGTAAGGCACATGTTCATAGCCTGCAATCCTTCACTTCAATTGGGCGGGGGGGGGGCGCACAAGCAGAGTACCACCCCATAAACTTTGCAGCAGGTCCTCTGACCAACGCCACACGGCCTGGAGCAAACGCCCCAATCCTCCCAGTGGCTGAGCCTGTGCGGAACCAAGTCTAGAATTAGGTTTAGGGTTTAGGGTTTAGGGGTTAGGGGTTTAGGCTTTAGGCTTTAGGGTTTAGGGTTTAGGGTTTAGGGTTTAGGGTTTAGGGTTTAGGGTTTAGGGTTAGTCTAGAATTGGCAAGGCTCAGGCCCTGGAACTGCGAGCTCCTCACGGGAACCACAGGGTGTCTCAAGGCATCCAGTGCTTCTTCCACATTCTTCTTATATTATATTATATTATATTCTATTCTATTATATTTTATTTTATTTTATTATGCTATATTTGATTATATTATAGTATATTATATTATACTATATTATCGTATATTATATTATAGTATAGTATATTGTAGTATATTATATTATAGCATATTGTAGTATAGTATAGTATAGTCTATTTTATTTGGGGAGCGGAAGTCTGCTGAAGGCCCAGGCGTGCAGTTCTCTGGACCTTGACTGTGGCAGCCGGGAGGGTGAGCCTGCCAAGTGTCTTGCGCTCAGAATTCTCAGCACTTGAATATATCAGAATATAATATATTACACCATATAATAGAGTATAATATACTTAATATCACATAACACAATGAAGTATAATACAGTATCACATAACATAATAAAATACAGTGGAACATAATATTATACAAATGTACGAAACAGCATCAAAGGCAATGCCATTGCGGAACATCAGCATGAACGGCACCTCATCCTCTGCAGGGTTGCAGGGGGCAATCTCCTTCAAACTCTCCGCCTGGAAGGGGCCATCTCAATCCATTTGCCGCACCGAGAAGCTCAGGCTTTAGGGTTTAGGGTTTAGGGTTTGGGGTTTAGGGTTTGGGGTTTAGGGTTTAGGGTTTAGGGTTTCGGGTTTAGGGTTTAGGGTTTAGGGTTTGGGGTTTGGGGTTTGGGGTTTGGGGTTTGGGGTTTGGGGTTTGGGGTTTGGGGTTTGGGGTTTGGGGTTTGGGGTTTGGGGTTTGGGTTAGCGTGGCGTTGCGCCCTCCCAGGCCTCACACTTCTTCCCGGCCCCCGTGCCGAGCTTGAGCACTCTGCGATGCCGTTCCTCGGGGGTCAGGCTGTCACAACAGTAGCCGGTGAGCACCATGTATAATATATTGTAGTATATTGTATTATAGTATATTGTAGTATAGTATAATATAGTCTATTTTATTTGGCCATGCAATAGGATATCATAGGATCAGCGGCTAATTGACGCTTGGAAAACGTTGAAATCCATAGTGCTTCACAGCGAAGTTGGTGGCACGGGATCTTTAAACCCTACCCTAAACCCTAAACCCTGAACCCTGAACCCTAAACCCTGCGCCCTAAACACTAAACCCTAATTGCTGGCCCGTTGGCCCTCCACAAGGTGCTATGAAGAGCGTAATTGAACACACCCGTCTGTGTACTTGCAAGGGGAAAGCAGCTGATGGTCGAAGATTGGCCTACAACCTACAGGGTTTAGGGTTTAGGGTTTAGGGTTTAGGCTTTAGGGTTTAGGGTTTAGTTTTTTGTTTAGGGTTTAGGGTTTAGGGTTTAGGCTTTAGGGTTTAGGGTTTAGGGTTTAGGGTTTAGGGTTTAGGGTTTAGGGTTTAGGGCATAGGGGGTTCAGGGCTTTGGGTTTAGGATTTTGCTCTGGCTTCCTCTTCAACGAAAACAATGCCCATAAGCAACCCCCGAAGCCTTCTATCTTCATGATCAGCTGATAGAAAACCGTTCAAAAACTCTAATACCTGCAGGAGTAATGTTTACAATTTGAGAACCATGCTTTTGTGCCTTCTAAACACTTGCCACGCCCCAGCTTTCAAGTGACTTACTCCAAGACGGGTCTCCGTCACGCCGTAGCATGAGCAGCTGCAGTCATTCCACCTAAGGCCGGGGAACAACAGCAGGTTTAGGGTTTAGGGTTTAGGGTTTAGGGTTTAGGGTTTAGGGTTTAGGGTTTAGGGTTTAGGGTTTAGGGTTTAGGGTTTAGGGTTTCGGGGTGTCGCTCCTCTCCAGTCTTGTTGAACCTGCTGAGCCCGAGGCGGCGTCCACGCAGACACCTTGCAGTCTTCATCCTCGAAGCACCGCCGCACAGACTCGAGCCAGACATATGTCGGGTTTCGGGTTTAGGGTTTTAGGTTTAGGGTTTAGGGTTTAGGGTTTAGGGTTTAGGGTTTAGGGTTTAGGGTTTAGGGTTTAGGGTTTATGCTGGCATGTCCATGCCTCATGTCTTTATGCTCCCGAGCCTGGAGACAAAGTGGTAGATCTTCACACATCTCGTATTCTTCCTGCTGCGCCCAAAACAAAAGCACTGCAGAAAACCACAGTTCCATGATCACAGGCGCATTCATCAATGTAAAAAACGAGAGGTGAAGAGTTGAAGAGAGCAGTATCTTGAACCCTTACATGAAGCAGGGTATATATTTCTTGTATCCCCAAAAGGACACCTTACAAACACTCGCCAAAATATAAGGTACACTCGCCAAAAGAGTAACATAAACCCTGCTTCCCATCGACTCATGTTGACTCATCATGAACCCACGCATTGAGGCTGCCTCCAGTCCGGTCACTGGCTGTCCACAATCGTTGGCCCGTCTCGCAACACTCCGATGCCTCTTCAAGAAGTCCGCTCGAGAGTGCGTCGGACTTGAAGTGTCGGGAAGAGACCGATTTTGTGAGAGAGAGCAGTTTCTTTTCTGGAAGGGATAGGCTCGGGGATCAGGTCATAGGGGGGGCAGCAAGAAGCTCGGGTCGGAATAGCCTGTGAATCACCATCCTCCGTTCTGAAACGAGATCGGACAGCTTCTGAAGCTTGTCTTCTCAATCGAGGCCTTCATTTGTGGGGCTTTCACGCGGAATGCGACAGGCCTCCATCTGTAGCCAGGCGCGCAGGAGGCTGTGCCTGATGAAATTGTCATTGAAACATGCTGACGTGAATGCAAGACCGTAAAACTTAGTGACAAGTGCTGAGCGAGCTGAGCTCGGGGCACTCCGACCACAGACTCCATGTAGTCCTTAGTGCGAGCAATATGAACCGCCCAACAGCTTACACCCACCACGATGGCGGACCATCACACCAGGATATCTGTGCAAGCCACGAACTGCTATGGTACTCTCATGTACTCTCCGCAAACCTGCGTAGACTGGCAAAGCAGGCTTTGTACTCTGGGGCTTTCCTTGCGCGATCCACAGCCGCCCACAAATGTCACAAGTGACCGAGTGATCTGCCAGAGGCCATCCACGCAATCTTGGCAAGGTTGGGTGTTGCACTCCGAAACCTCTGGAGAACGCAGGGGGGGAGCTTACGAAAATAAGGGGAGCCCGAATATAGAACCCCCAAAGAGTAGGATTCCCTTAGAGTAAGGACCCCAATAAGGTACCGCCCCCTAATTTTCGGAAACCTGCAGGGGTGCGACAACAATGGCGGCTGCTAAACATTCCACGCTGCGGGCCTGGGTCTTGTCTGAGGGCTCGCACGGCGTCCCACCCGCACGTGGGGCCACCTTCCGCTTGCTGTTGGTTAGTAGGAATGAGGTACCCCCCTGTTTTTCCCCTTGAAGGGACGACATAGGGTAGCTCAGTCCCTCATTCCCTACTAACCAACAGTAAGTCCGTGCGCGCAGCACCGCACTTTCCAAGCTGAGCATGGGCTCAGAATTATTGTTCGGATGATGATGGGGGGTGTGCTGCTCCTTGCTTAAGTGTCATCAACACGACTGCCACATGTAGGATGCAGAACTCCATCCATCAAAATCGCCAGCATCCTGGCGAATCAACAAGTTTCATTCGACCCCGCATTCTAGGAGTCCATCCCCTGTCATCCTTTTAAGGCAAGGACAGACACCCTATTTCTATATTTCTATCTTACTATCTTACTATCTTACTATCTTACTATCTTACTATCTTACTATAACTGCTACATTCCTATAACTTGCTACACAACGAAGAATCTGCCTAGAATCCCTCGAGCTCCCGGTGCCTTGATGGTGCGCGCCCGGCGCTTGAGGCCCCCTCCACAGGTGCAGGAGCAGCCCTCGGAGTGCAGGAGCACTTTCTTGCTTGGGGGGAACTGTCTCTGACGGGGGGCCACCTTCGCCATAATCTGGCAATAAAGTACTTAAGTAAAGAGAATATTTAAAAACAAAAAAAATTATATATATATATATATATATAGAGAGAGAGAGAGAGAGAAATAGGGAAATCGAATCATAGAGTAACAGAGTAATGGAGCAATAGAGCAACAGAGTCATACAGCAAGAGGCAATCCAAAAAGCTCCCTGGTTCTTAGTAGGGAATGAGGGAATGAGGGCCCTACATATCCCCTTAAAGGGATCATATAGGGCCCTAATTCCCTCATTCCCTACTAAGAACCAGCCAGAAAATTGCCAGGGCTGGAGCACTCCAGTGATCCCAGGCGTCCCAGACGCAGTCCCGGATAGGACACGGCCTTCCAAATGCTCTTAAGAGCTGTGAACATTCGGCTTAGGGTCTAGGGTTTAGGGCTTAGGGATGTTAAGGGTTTAGGGTCCGGGTTTAGGGTTTAGGGTTTAGGGTTTCGGGTTTAGGTTTAGGGGTGCAGGGACTCACAAGGTTCCCCCCGCCCCCCACCCCGCTCTCCTAATCTCCCAACGCTGTGCTTACAAAACGATTTTGGTGATGTTTTCTAGAAGCTTGACCAAGGCTTGTGATAAGCTTTTGCCAGATTTCTGATGGTTTCACCGTATGCCGTTGCTTTGTGGAATTGAGTTGCAGATCTTCCCCCGCTGTGAGATCAGTGTCTGGAGCCGTCCCGTGTACGTGGCCACTCGGTTGGCCAACTCTTTAAAAGGAGGAACCAAGCTGAGACTGATGCAAGTTTAGAGTTCAGAGTTTAGGGTTTAAGGTTTAGGGTTTGGGGTTTGGGGTTTAGGGTAACATGTCTGAGTGAGCCGTGTTTTTCTCTTTTGTGCCTGACCCTGTCAATAGAAAGGGAGTATTGCGTGCGGAAGAGCCACTACTGCACGGCGCGCAGCGCCTTCAACTTCGTCAGAACAAACGGAGCTCCATGGATGATGCCTTCGTCGCCATTGCAATTCAGCTCAGCTGCATTATTCTTCATTGTCTCGTGGAAGGGCAACGAAATGCTGAATCGCAGGACCTTCGTTCCACCCTGACAGCGCAGGTCGTCTGTCTCTTCGGTTGCGTGTCTGTTGCTGGATCAGGAGCGTTGATGATGCACGTCTGATGCGGTACATGGCAGCGGCTCACGAGTGCAGTTGGACATGATACAAGCGCGCCGGAAGGAGCTTATCCCACTCTGGACCGAGTCCGGTCTTGGGGTTGAGGTAGACGCGCTCGCAATATGTGAGGTAGCCATGGTGCGGGACGTCAGCCTCGTCGACCACGGAGCAGCCGTCCACCACTGGGAGCACGCCTCCTTCCATGAGCTGAGCACAATGCGCGGCGTTGCGCGTGAACACCCATGTGACGAAGCGTGATGCTGTGTGCGGGAAGTCGAGGCTGGTCACTCCAATTGATGTGCCCAGCACCGCCATCAAGGTCTTGCTCAACGTGGGCAGATGTGGCCGCCACGGCTTGACCATGGCAATCGAGCCGTAGATGGCCGTGTTCTGGAGCCGATGGTGTACAAGCGTGACCACATGTATCTCATCCTTGGTGGCCAGCTGCAGCAGTTCCATCGCATCGTTGTCTTCATGGACATTCGGGGCAAAGTATGCGGCGTCGGGGCCATCTCCGAGGCACTTCGTGCGCTTCTGCAGGCACTCCAGGCCCTTGAACTTCAGCGCTGCAAACGTCACTTCGTTGGCCAATGTGTGGGTCGGTGTGCGAGATGTGCGAAGAGCTTCCCCGATCCGTTGCACCACCTGACGCCCGTGGGCCTCAAAGGCGGGAGCGAGGGGGGCCTCGTCGGCGCTCTCGGGATGGCTGCGGGACCGGTAGCCCGGGGAGGTGGAGGCAGGTAGCCACTCGTCCTCGTCGTGCTCAGCTCGGAGGTAGAAGACGGGCGGATGGGAATGGATGTATGCGTCGCCCTCGGTCTGATTCGCGAACTTGTACAGGCGTGCAAGAGCCTCGAAGTACGTCCCTAGCCGTACCTGCCCAACGAGGTGCATCACGTCGTCGAAGAGGCCAAGGCCGGATGGCACGGCAGCAAGATTGATGGCGGAAGCAGGCAGCCCGCTCGCAACGAGCGCCTCCTCCACCAGGTCGTAGGTCCTCTGGTTGGCCGTAATCACGTGCGCGAACAGACCATCGTGCTGTTTCACATTCATCATGTTGACTGAGTCTCCAAGGCTCGCAAATGGCAACGGGGGTTGTCGGGGCATGAACATTGCGTAGACTGTCAATGACCAATACTCGCATGGTGGTGGCACACGGGCAAGCAGCACCACGGCGTCACGAGCGCCCAGGCCCCAGATTGGGCTCGGAAGTAAGCATCCGAGCAATGGCAGTGCGTTGAACATGTAAGGTGTGCTCGGATTTGCCCCGAAGTTGTCCGCAAACCGCCACCAGAAGACCATGTCCCGATCGCGGAAGAAGGAGCCTGTGCTGCTGATAGCTAGACCCGATGAGGCGACAACGCGTTCGCGAAATCGTAAGCTGAGTGAGGCTACGGCGGGGTCGGATGGCTGCGGAGATATCGGCAGCAGCACCCCAACGAGGTGAGCGAGCAGCGCGAGTGCGAGCACAATCAGCGGCCCTCGCCACATGACTCTCATCGATGCGCTTCTTCAGGTACTGATATTGCAATTCAGAAACCTGTTGCAAGTGTACTGCATGGACCTCTTTAAGCCTAAATGGGTGCTCAGGGCATTATGCAAAGCATACGGCTTCCTCACAGTTCTGCTTGTCATATGTCTTGTCATGATTCTCCGGCTTCGCGATTAACTTGCTGACGGAGCGAGCGTGAATGCCGAGTGCAAGTAAGGTAGCCGGCTAGTTTGTGCCTCGCATCTTGATCCATTCAACATTGCAGAGGGTTGCGGAGCCTCAACCCCAAAGCAGTGATCCATAACAACAACTTCTACAGGAGAGTCTAGGCCTAAGAGAAACCGCAAAAGCTCACTTGACGACCACAAGCAAACAAAAATCAGGGCAACCCTAAACCCTAAACCCCAAACCCTAAACCCTACACCCTAAACCCTAAACCCTAAACCCCAAGCCATCCAAGGACCCCATCCAGGCTGGGGCAGGCACTCCAGGACACACTCCTGCATCTCTTTGAGCGAAGCATGGCAGCTCTTGCCTGCGCTTACCCTTAGGGGGAGACATGAATACTGGTTCAGGGCTTTGGGTTTAGGGTTTAGGGTTTCGGGTTTCGGGCTTAGGGTTTAGGGTTCAGGGTTCAGGGTTTAGGGTTTAGGGTTTAGGGCTTAGGGTTTAGGGTTTAGGGTTTAGGGTTTAGGGTTTAGGGTTTAGGGTTTAGGGTTTAGGGTTTAGGGTTTAGGGTTTAGGGTTTAGGGTTTAGGGTTTAGGGTTTAGGGTCGGCAGCGGCTTAATAGCGGCTAGTAACCTGCACCAAGAAAAGCAAGGATGGCTGATGGCGCCAGAAGTTATGATTCTACTGAATGCTCAAGGTCGTCACAAACCGATTTCATGCTGCTGGCGATGACATCCAGGAGTCCACGAGACTTACTACCTGTGGCGCAACCACTCACACCTACATAGGGGGAGTTGCCGAAATTAGGGGTACCTTATTGGGGTCCTTACAAGGGAATCCGACTAACCCTAAACCCTAAACCCCAAACCCTAAACCATAAACCCTAAACCTTTGGGGTCTATATTTGGGGGCCCCCTATTTTCGCGCAATCCCCCACATCTGAACCGCGGCCTCCATCGCCAGCACTCTGATCAATGGATCGGCTTCGGGTCGACACCTCAGCACAGGGCTTAGGGTTTAGGGTTTAGGGTTTAGGGTTTCGGCTTTAGGGTTTCGGGTTTAGGGTTTAGGGTTTAGGGTTTGGGGTTTCGGGTTTGGGGTTTAGGGTTTAGGGTTTAGGGTTTAGGGTTTCGGATTTGGGGTTTAGGGTTTAGGGTTTAGGGTTTCGGGTTTAGACTGTGGCACGCTCTACACTGCTCTTTGGGAGCGCTTTTTTGGGGGGGATTTCCGAAGTTAGGGGATACCTTCTTGGGGTCCTTCTTGTAGGGGGATCCTACTATTTTGGGGGTCTCCATTGGGATCCCGAAACCCTAAACCCTAAACCCTAAACCCTAAACCCTGCCAGTGAATTCGTATTCATTCAGTCCTACGTAGTTTGTCTCCAAGGAGCTTCTTCGAGACAGTCCGCAAGACCGCATGCATAAACCCTAAACCCTAAACCCCCTATTCTCGTAAACTTCCATCTGAGTCCTTGGCTCCGGAGCCGCAGTCTTGTGAGCAGTCCCCCCACTGCGTCCAGGGTGACAAGAGGCAACCTGAGCTTGATCCAGCTGGGGTATAGGGTTTAGGGTTTGGGGTTTGGGGTTGAGGGTTCAGGGTTCAGGGTTCAGGGTTTAGGGTTTAGGGTTTAGGGTTTAGGGTTTAGGGTTTAGGGTTTAGGGTTTAGGGTTTAGGGTTTAGGGTTTAGGGTTTAGGGTTTAGGGCTGAGCTTTTTGTGACCCTAGACGACCGGGACCTAAACACCGGCACAACTTTGAACATCTTTGAATTTTCAGGCCCGGTTCATGCTTGGGGGAATCTTGGACAAAGGGCCCGCGTCCTGCTCACAGGACTCCACATTGCAGCCGCGAACTTCCTTCAAGTCCTGCTTGGCCATCCTTGGTTGCTGCGGCGGACGAACCACATGTGAGGCATTAGATTTGTCCAGCGCGCAAACCTGGGATCCCAGTACATAGGCCTAGAGGTTTCAGACAGACTTTCTAGGTAGCTTTGACCCCAAGCAGCCTAGCTACGACCTCACATGACGAGGGAATCTGCCACTCAACTCTGACTCCGAGGTCCCGGCGGAATGCACGCTGACTCACCGCTGAGATGGCGCGACTGGGCGTTCGGTGGCATTTGAACGAAAAGAGCACGGAACATCGTGGAAAACAGCAAGCTCAAGTAGAGGCTGACCCGGTCCCTTAAGCATCCTGCTCGCTGCTGCTGGCCACCACCACAGGCAACTGGGCACGCGGTCCATTCGCTCCACTCTGTGGTGGAACACCTCAACTTGTCAACGGTCTTGTGTGGTCTTGTAGCTGGAGTGCTGCGGCTATGTAACTCACATTGGGCACAAGTCATTCATTCACTGTCTCCGACTAGGGCGCCACATGCAAACTGTTTCCAGACAAAAAAGAGTGCTGGGTCATCCTTGCACCAAGGAAGAGTCGTAGACCGTAAAATTCCCCAGGCCCCAGAGCTCGCTTGGACCTCTTAAATTTGGGACCCACTCGAAAAATCACCATTGCCCCACCACCATTTTGGGTTTCAAGTCCACCGGTGTCCAAGCCATGAACACCGTGAACACAACTCAAGAAACGAGCCAACTGTAGGTTGCGACGAAATTGTCACTTCAACAGGGTCCCCAGTCCCCACCACCATCGTTGGCTTCAGGCAAACCTGTCTCTGACTCTGAGCCACGGTCACCCTTTGCACCTGGGAAGAGGCACTCCTCGGGAGTAACCTTCCTCAGCGATCCCTCAGTCCTCTCTTGTGCTTCTTGTGGTGTCGAGTCTGGGGGCCCTGGTTGGACCTCCCACCTGCCATCCGCAAGGTTACGCGGCGGGCTGAGCCGGAGGCTCTTGCATGAAGAAGCACCGCAGCGTAGCTGAGAATAGCTGAGGCCAGGGTACCACTGGAGGCTGTCGCGGTCCGCGCAGCCCGCGGTCTCCGTGAGGGGCGCATCGCAGGGCTCGCCGTCGCCCTTCGGGAGCGGAAGAGCAGGGATTTGCAGCGGCGCTCACCCAGGCCTACTTCTGTCCTAATTCTGTCCTACAATGCCGCACACAGACTGCGGCACAAGCATCACCATACAGACTGTGCCGGTGCTACAGAAAGACACTCCTCAACTCAGAGCCGGAAAGCGCGGAGATGCGCAGAGTGCCCCCAGCCCCCAGCCTCAGCGTAGGTCTCGATGCGTCTCTGCCTGGTCATCTGCAGCGCTCCTCCCAGTGCAGAGTCTTGCAGAGTGAGCAGTGGAGGCAGCGGTAGCGGTAGGCAGACAGCAGGGGCTCTGCATGTCTCAACTTGTGCTTGCGCACGAAACCTGAATTCCAGCGCAGTTCTACTCAAAAACCCAGGTGAATGCACCTTCCACCTCGCAGCCGTGCCAGGCCGCCCACCTGACGCAGGCCATGTAGGTTGGTTCGGTCTTGAATCGTGAATGCTTCATGCTTCAGGCTGGATTTAGCCCACTTCTCGCCCTGGTCTCCCGTAATTACTCCCCGCCAGCATCTCCTGCCCCCCAACAGAGACAATCCTGCAACCCAGCGGAGAATCCTACAGAGTATCCCTGGAGTGCCCGCCCGCCATGAATTCCGCGGAGATCTGAGTATCACTGGAACGCAAAGAAACCCGCCAAGCTATCCCTCGAGTGCCCAGTGCCCACCTCAGAAAACCCCGCAACTCATCCCGCGGGAACTCTGCAGACTATCCGCGGAATAGGCTAGAGCGGCTATAGAGTATGGCTGGGATTCGAAGCTGCCTGTAGGAGAAACCTTACTTGAATGTCGAGGGAGGGAACGACAGGCATGAAGCAGCTGCTTGACGAGCTGGGCTCCCTATGACAGCTTCTGCTCAACTGTAAAATCTCTTTGACTTGAGGGACATTGCCTCCGGCATCGTCCGGAGTTTTGGGTTGCAAGACCCTTTGGCAATGGTTAGCATGAAACCCTTTCTTTCGTGCACGCGCTTTTCAAGGGGGTTGAAAGATGTCAGGTCCTTTTGGCACAAAGCTCAAAAGAGTGCAAACCCTTTACCCGAAGAGGTAAATGTAACTCTACATCTCAGCACCCCACTCCGAGACGACGCAGTCTTGGCTGTGCTCACAAGGCTCCGTGTTGCAGGTTTCCGTCTTCCTGCATCCGGGCAACTGCAGATGGTTCAAACAGATATGCCGACGATGCCTAACTGCCGCTGAGGCAAACCCGGAGGTCCTCAAAGAGGCCACGCAGGGAAGCCCGCCATAGTCAGCTTCTGAATCCACTCGACGCCTGGGCACCGGGCAACCCTCCGGACAATGCATTTTATCTTCCAGCAGCCTGCCCTCCCTCCCCCTGAACCCCTGAACCCAGAATGTCTGTGAACGCGACATGCTGGTGCGTACGCCCCCACCGCAGGTCGCACTGCATCGAGTCCTTGCCAGGCGGCTCCAACCACAAACCAGAACGGAAGCTGCACCAGCTATGCAGAGAGCCCAATACCCCTCAATTTAGGAACATAGCTTAAATTATACAGGGATCCTTATGATGATTTAAGGAATATTCCTTAGTTCAGGGGTATTGGGCTCTTTGGGATATGCGGTCACCACCGAGATGGCCGCCATTGGCCCCACTCGCTCAACCTGAGGTGGCTTCTAAGCTCAGCTAGATGAAGCAACCTGTCCGTAGGCCAGAGCAGATTCCTGAGGAACTTGAAACGTAAAATTAAAATCATTTATGCAAGTTTTTGTAATATGTAATATACCTTGTGTAGTTTTTGTAATATTGAATATACCGTTTAGTGACTTGATGGATTCTTCGACCTCGCCAGACACCGTAGAAGACCCGCTGCTAGACCGGGCACTTCCATCACATTCACCAGCCAGTTTCTTGAGCTCTTGGTTCATGAACTAGCGGCTGTTCACCATCCTAAATCCTAAATCCTAAACCCTAAACCCTAAACCCTAAACCCTAAACCCTGAACACCACAGCAGGAAATCGCGCAATGATAGCGCGAGTGAAACGATGGACAAAACGACCTCTCAAAGCACCCCTCGCACCTGGAGGCCCTAACTCTCATATTTGGGTTTAGGGTTTAGGGTTTAGGGTTGAGGGTTGAGGGTTGAGGGTTGAGGGTTTGGGGTTTGGGGTTTGGGGTTAGGGGCTGGTTCAGCGTTCGCCCTTCCCAGTCTTGACGGTTCGAACCACCTGGCGGACTCTGTATGACGAAAGAGTCTCCACTGTTTCACGTTGGGTTTCAGCACTAGTTTCCCTCTCTTTCCTTCCCGAGGTGTGGGCTCTGGCACTGTTCTTCTGTGCCGGTCGGACATCAACACTTGCAGAACAGGAAAACCGACAAAGCGGCTCGCCTTTCAAGCTCACAGAGTTGCTTTTTGACCACTGGGCCAGCTTTGAGCACGACCCACTATATCATCAAGTTTGGCTATTCAGGATCTGTCCGCTGTTTGAGGGTCTCCGGTGAAGTCACCAAGTTCGTTGTTATTTGGGTCGTCCGTTTCAGGCCCCTCCCAAACCATCCGTTTGACAGGGAACCTCCCTATGGCACCGTTTAGGGGCCCGCCTTTTGTGCCATGGCCCCCCAGGCTTGGGACTTCAAGGCCCTGTTGGTCACTTAAAGGGCCGCTCTTGAACTCTTATGCCACACTGGGGGCCTGTGGATTTCATATACTTTCCTTTAGGCACTTCAAAACCAACTTTCAATCTTAAGCCCACTTCGCTGCCTCTTCTTTTACAGGCCGGAGTCTTGGGTGTCGGCATAGTAGCTTACATCATGCGAGGGAGGGTGGGGGGCAGGGGGCAAGGGGGGGGGGGGGGGGGGGGGGGGGGGGGGGGGGGGGGGCACTCGGAACTCACTTCGAGACAAACGTGTTGATGGAGATGGTCCGTGTCACAGCAAACTTGCGTCTGAATTGGGTTCCGGTGGCTCCTAGAAAACCCCTATTGGGACATATGCCGAGGTGCAGCCGTCTTGAATTCTATCCTTTAATGTTTTGGTACTTGCAGCTGAGGCAGCTGGGGTAGGCACGAACACTGCACAGGCGTCTCAAACCCGCAAGGCTTTGTCCTTGGTGTCGGCGTCTACGGGGTCTGGCAGTGAAGTCACACTTATAGCTCATAACAGCAGGTGAGCAATTGTGCCTTCATGCCAACATGGCTAGCAAATCTAACATAATCTAGCAGCACCTGGTCCGTGCTGGGTCGGTGGCATGTTGAACTTCCCAGAACAGGCTTCACCAGTACCGAGGGCCTGCACACGGCGACGTCCTAGGGGATTAGGGTTTAAGGTTTCGGGCCTAGGGGTTAGTGTAAGGGTCTTCCCTTACTTTGCTTCGTGTATCACCACCACCGTGGAGTCAGGTGGTTACCTCTTCCTTCGCTCTCCCGCTCTGCAGCGGCGCCTGGTTAGCAATATGCCGCACCCTCGTCGTCTGTGCTTTGCGATCCTCACACGGCTCGTGGCAGAAGGCAGTAGGCAGCCTGCATCAGACGATCGCACCTCTAGAGTTTGCCTGAAAGCCTCCGAATTCACACAAAGCCAAAGTGTCCCACACTTCCAATATCAAAGACTCTCTTGACCCGACATGCAATCATTGAGGTGTTTTGCACTAACCCCGCCGACCAAATGCCCAACGAGTCCTCGCCACAAACATCGCAGCCACAGTGGCTCCAGTCCGTCCACGGTGACCATTCACAATCCTTTGTAACCCTAAACCCTAAACCCTAAACCCTAAACCCTAAACCCTAAACCCTAAACCGGAGCTGGAGCGCATGTGTTGGAGACCTACTCTTGAGCAGTCCGACAGTCCAAGAATTGCCAGGTGCTGGGGATGGTGCCCGGTTGCCCATGAGACAGTCATCGTCGAAGTACTTATCCATCTGCATGGTCTCTTCCTTCCAAGATCTTCCAAGCTGCGGTCTTGTAGCCATGGTGGAACCAGTACAAAAACCGTGTGCGCAGGCCCCATTTCGTAGGAGTCGTGCTTGAGAGAGACAGTACAAACGGGCATTTCCCAAATTAGGGATTCCCCTCTTCTACCCCAAATAGAATAGAATCCCCCCCAAAGTGAGACGACACACGCTCGCTCACTGGGTTGCCTTGACGCCACTGCACGGGGCTCCCCCCTCTCCATTCTGCCTCACAGCTGCTGTCAAAGCTACATGGGTGGTTGTCAAAATTATGATCCCTTTTTGGGGTACCATAAATATTAGTATGAGAATGGGGATCCAAAAAGGACCATAATTTTGACAACCACCTACATGCTTCGGCTTCGGGGGCCCCGAGAGGCCTGAGAGGAACGCCCGAACGCCTCTGCTTGCCACTACAACTATCAAAAGCTAGCAGCTAAAGCAGCGATAGAGCATTATGATATGCCCTGTTCTCTTGATGCTGCAAATCTTGCATCCAATCTATTTGTGAAAACCGTTTGAACGAGTGAAAGGAGTGAGAAGGGAACTTTTTCGGCTGGTAGCCATACATGAGCAAAAGTGACAATGTAGCGACAACATACTGAGCAGTCGTGAGAATATAGTCAGGATTCCGGATGTATTCCGCTGTTTGTGAAACATGTTCAACTTGCTTTGGGAATCAAATCAGAGTGGCATCCCGGTTGAAAAAGACATGGAGGTTCAGATGAAGTACGCAGGGGGTGGATTCAAGCGCCGGCTGGCCGAAGTCCGGCCGAAATCTGCGCAGAAGCAAACAATCATCCCCTGTTCGCAAGCAGATTCCGGCAGACATGCGCAGGCAGATGTGGGGGTTTAATTATGGGTCCTTGTTATAAGGGGATCCTACTATTTGGGGGTCTACATTGGGGGGTCCAATTTTCGTAAACCCCCATATGAAGTAAGAAAACCATCCCCGACTCGTCCCCTTACCTTCCCTTTTGCTTCGCCTGAAGATCTTGCGGCTGCGGACGCCCAGGCCAGAACAGCCTGCGGGCTTAGGGTTTAGGGTTTAGGGTTAAGGGTTTAGGATTTAGGGCCTATAGGGCTTAGGGTTTAGGGCTTAGAGCTTAGGGCTTAGGGTCTAGTGGCAAGCGAACTCATCCCCTGCCTTACAGTCTTGTACCCTAAACCCTACACCCTAATCATCAGGGGGAACATCCCAAAATGTGCTCGTCGATCCACTATGTTCTCGTGGCTTTGAAATTCAGTACAACCTCGCAAAGGGAACACGATTGAGCCGTCCGTTTATCCTCGGTTAGGCCAAGCACACATCGGCCGAAGTGACTGAGGAACACCTTGACCAAAGTTTTCTCGACAGGGCGAGATTGATCGAAAGGTGTGTGTGTGTGTATGGGCTCAGAATATTCAGGTGATGTCAGGTGCCGTTGTGCGAAACATGTGCATTGATCTTTGTCGATTGTGCATGCAAGCTGCCACTCCGCCCTCTATTGGCGTCCGAAAAAGGTCCTCCTGTCAAGCAGCGTGGTGTTAAAGTTTTTTAAAGCCCTGCGCGCGGCGAAGGAGCCGCTTGGCGTGCTACGCATCTCGCACAACCGCGATATGACCCCCACGCACGTACACCGCAGCTGCTTGGGCATGTGTGATATGTCTAAGCCCGTGGTGAATGTCTCAGACACCGACCTCCAAAAGACTCCCACTGGCCCCAAGCCTGCAAATCTTGGGGGAGCAAGGCTGATTCTGAGCAGAAGTCTGTGCATCTGTTCAATAGCGGTTGAGACCCGGGCACCCCAGGCACAGTCTATAACTTGTGCGGCGTTGCTACACGCCCTCTCCCTGAGCAGCAGCAGGACTCGGGAGGTGCAAAGACATGTACAGTTTGGGACGTTCCCCCTTCTACTAATCGTCCTTAACAGGGATGATAGTACCCCCTACTCTCATCCCTTTTACGGACTGTTCGCGGATTTATGGTACCCCGATTCTAATCCCGGTTAAGGACTGTTCGAAAAAGGGGGAACATCCCAAAGTATACCGAGCCCTAAACCCTAAACCCTAAACCCTAAACCCTAAACCCTAAGCCCTAAACTGTGTGGACCATCACTTCGAAGAGCAGTTCAGCTGGGCCCGCCGACGTGCAGAGGGCCCAATGCTCCTGTGCGGGCAAAGTGTACATCCGAACTAGAAGCATCAAGAGAACCTCTTTGTATATTCATACAACATAGTCCACATTTGAAGGTGATTATGAGAATACTTGTGAATTGTTTTGATGAAAAAATAGTTTAACAAAATCTCCAAAGGACGGAGTCTGGTGACTGCGCAAAGCTGCGAGTAACTCTGCCTGAATCCAACTCCCAAGCGGCACCTCGAAGCCGTGGCACCCCGCCAGCGGGGTGTCCTTCGGCAAGAAGTCCTCCACCTTTTTAGGGTTTAGGGTTTAGGGTTTAGGGTTTAGGGTTTAGGGTTTAGGGTTTAGGGTTTAGGGTTTAGGGTTTAGTTGCGTGCATCTTCGCAGATCCGGATGCGCAAGCTCTGCTTGAACTGAAAGCGAGGCCCTCATACCTATGTACGGCAGGCACGAAACGAGCCCGCCCCCATTGCAAAAACTCTTGAGGATTCAGAAGCATCGAGCTCATTTGGGCACGGTCTTTTTCCCTTGGAAGTGCTCTTGCTAAACTTGTAGATGAGGACATTGGAAAGCTGGTGCATCCATGCTCATTCATGCCATCTGCTTTGCTGCTCGTGGCATCTGGCGGCCTTTTCGGGGTCGGAAGCGGCCATAGCCCGCCGATAGTCGAAATAAAGGAAAGAGAAAGGGCATGTAAAAAGATCACGCCGAAAGTTGGAAAATACAAAAGGTAATAATAATAATACTAATAATAGTAATAATAATAATAATAATAACAAAAATAATAACAACAATAATCATAATCATAGGAAGAAGAAGAATATTAATAAATGTGGCACAGGGTGGCTAATCCTAAGGCTCAGGTATGAAGTTAGAGGCTCAATTGGACCTGGAGAGTCGCAGACTCCACAGAGACTGACAGCAAGGACTTGGGAGACCATGATGGGCCACAAGCCTGGCCATGGACTTGTGCGCTCTGGAGAGGGGAAAATTGCTGAATACTGGCGTGGCACCCATCCGGTCTTGCGAGCGCCCGAAAGGAGTCCACGCAAACCCGAGCTGCGTGACAATCGAAACCCGAGCCTGGCACCCGTCCGGCCCTGTGCGCTCAGGGGAGCGGGCCAAGCTGCGTGACTCATGATCGAACACCATGGGAGACCACCCAAAGCGTGAGACCCAGCCGGCCCTGTCTGCTCGATCGGAGACCTTGGAAAGCACAGGCCCAAAACTTCGCGACGACCACCTGGAAGCGGTTCAACAAGGCTCACCTTCTCGGGCACAGCTGCTTGGCCCTGAGTAACGTTTAAAACCGCTTTGACGGCGTCAGCGTGTTCAACGTGAGATGTGAAGGAAAGTTTGAGTTTCGCAGTACACTTCGATTCGTTCGACAGCCTACGACGTCGAGGCCACCTGTCATCTTGGGAACCTTTCTCCGTTCAGGGAATGGCTCCATGCCACAGGAGAGCTAAGCAGCCCCCTTGTCAACGCTTGCAGACCCTGCCCCTGAGTGCACTGCTGTGAACGCGGGCGCGGGTGGCTGCGGAAGGTCAAGATCGTCCTGGCATGGTGCCAGAGGCTGCTAGTGCCAGCAGACGTGCAGAAAAAAAAAGAAACGCCCGGCACGGCATGCCATGGCAAATGCACAGCATGGGCATAGCCCTATGAACAATTATGCCAAGTACACATGTGTAGGTGTAGGATGAAGTGCAAAGATGTGCAAAGTATGCATCTCCCCAGGCCTGGGATTGGGGCGGGGCCGTGGTGCCCTCCATCCACTGGGTGTTCCTTTGCTCAACCATCCAGGTTTCTGATTTGAAGGGAGTTGCCTTGGCCTCGCCCTTGTCCTGATGCGCTCATCCGAGGGCGCTGCTCTTCACCAGCAGGCAGCGGACCCGCTCGCGTTGTTTGAATCAGAGGAGCTGCGGTCGGCTGTGCGCTGGGCACCGCTGTTGGACCTGCTTCGCGGTACGTGCGCACAGACGTTCATAGGCTGCCACTGAAAGACCTTCTAGCACTCACACCACAGGATTCCAGAAGCCTGCAAACTGTGTCGAGCTTGGAGGTGGAGCCGGCGGCGGAGGTGCCGGCGGATTTGGAAGCAACACATGGTGGACTACCTTCCATCAACCATGCCCCACGCCCCCACGCCACTTGCCACACGCACTGAGAAGGCCTACCACCTGAGGGTGGCACATGGATAGGTTGCGTGGGTTGCTGGCTCTGTTGGCCATGCTGATCCTAGGCTCAGGTGCCATTCAGAAGGTTGAGTGTCCAAGCTCACAATACCTCCTCTTCGGTCGTGATGAGGCTGGAACCCAAGAGTAGTAGGGCTCCTTGGGCCTTGTTTCAACCGGCGAGATCGCGGGCTGCTCACAAAGACAGCGGCTTGCACATTTCGTTGTCAAATGCCAAGTGGCCCCCAGGAGAACTGTCCACCTGGTGGTTGTAGGGGATCAGCGGCAGACGCTGCAGGGCCCTGAAATCCATGCGTTTACAAGCCAGCAAGAACGCGTTCAAACTTGCCGACAACTGGGCGCAGCACATTCAGAGTCTGCATGCCCGGCTGTCCCTGCTGGCCCTGGCCCTCGGCACGAGGCATTGTCCCAGCCCCATGCACCACGTGTGTCCCCTCGAGTCCCGCCCCATGTCCCACTCTCCACGGCCCACGTCCGTGACGCCCCAGGCGGAGATGAAGCTTCTAGGCTTATAGCATCTTATAGCGCATCCAGTGACTGAGGTGACCGGCACATCCCCGCTCGCAACAAAGCTCTTACGAAATGAAATAGAGACGAGCACCGGGCCCCCAAAAACACCCCGGTCCCCATCGGTCAAGTGCGCGCAATGTCCTGCGCACGTCCCACCGCAGTGTCCCATACATCTCCGTTCCACACACCGATCTCCCACGCATGCCCCACCACACCTCGCCCCCGTGCACGCCCCCCCCCCCCCCTCCCCCAGCCCATCCCATGTCCCCCATGTCTCTGTCTGGTGTCCCTCTGCTTCGCACGTAAGCCCATAAGCCCATGAACAGTCTGTTGGCTCTCCTATCCCTGGGCGGTCAGTGTGACAAAAGTTCGATGAATCATGAATCATACAGCATTCTGAGCACCGAACGAAAAACACGGGTTGCTGGCCCTGAGCTCGATCGAAGTGCAAGCATTGCATTTGGAAGACTCACTCACAGCACAAAACCTCCAGCACTGCGTCCCAAGAGCACTGCAACAAGTTCGCCGCATTTTCTTTCCCTCTATCACGATAATCTTCTCAGTGGATGCTGGGGGGAGGGAGTACCCCGTGTGTAACTCCCTCTCTCTCTCTCTCTTTTCTGTGCTTGCTCGCGGCGCACCTTGGTTTAAGGCACCCCCGTGATGCTTCAGCATGAGGTACAAGGTGCCAGCACTGTAACTGGAGCGAGTACTAGTTGAAGCTCCTAGGTGAAGCTGCTCCTCATGCCTTTAGTTCCCGGGTCCCCGGCGCTCTCTGCTTGTTTTCTGCGCGCTTGAGGACCCCGCCGCGCAGAAAGGCCCAGGCGCGACGGTCTCTCCCTCCCCCCCTCTCTCTCTCTCTCTCTCGCTCTCTCTCTCTCTCTCTCTCTCTCTCTCTCTTTCTCTGTCTCTCTCTGTCCTCTTTGGCTTGATTGATCTAAGCTTGGTACAGCATTCACCGTCTGCTGTTGCCCCGGAAAACTACCAAACTCCTGCAAGAAGAGGGAAGCAGACTTGCAAGGCCGAAAGCACCCTCTGTGTCATCGAAAAAAGTCGGGCTCAGGCCGCACTGCATCGAAGTAGTAGGGTCAAAACGAGCAGCGCCTGCCACCTGTCAAGTCTTTCACGAAACAGTAGACAGGCATGTCTGTCGTACACGGACGGACCGATATGACGAAGGCTCGCGTACACATGAACGGACCTGCCTCGCCATTTTTGCGAATAGCAGCGCCGAGTCGCTGGAGGAGGAGACGTCTATCCTGGCAGCAGCAATTCGCAGCTCACGCTACGCACAGGCATGCATGCCCACGGAGCACCGGCACGAAAGCTCAGCCGGATGTCAAAACATTCCGAAACTTGCCGATGCAGCTGGGATGTGCCATTTGGCACCCTGTCTCCCACACCCGGAGCTGAGACTGCATGCACGTAATGCACGTGAGGGCACGCGTTTTCAACTGCCTCCAAGGTTGCAGGTTGAAGCTGACGACACCCGGGAAAAAAGTGCACACGGACCCCCTTTTTTTCTGCACAGGCCGAGTTGTACAGATGCCCTGCGACCTACGCATGACACTCACAGCGCAGGAAAAACACCCAACGCAGACCTGGACAAGCAGCTTTCGGACTATAAAAGAAGACAGTGGAATACGCCTTCTCATGAGTTTTCCTTTTTCCTCACAATGACGATGTGACCAAGTTGCTTGAGATTGGACCATGCTTCGACAGGCCACACCTGGAGCCGAAAGCACTCTGCCATTGGCAATACTTTGGCAATCGGAATGTAGAAAACAGCACCTGAGCATGCTACGCAAGGTTGGTGCTCACCCGCTCCTGTGGTTCCAGCTCCTACGCAGGCTCCGTAATCACTGTAATCTGCAGGCGCTCGCTGACGGACGATGGGATGATGTGCTGCGGCCAACTCGGCTGCCGGACTGTCCTGCAGAGATTTCGCAAAATCCGCCCGGGAAATCGAGCCCACAATCCTGGGCACAGGAAGATTGCAAGGAATTGCAAGAACAGGGAGGAGCGTCCTAAGGATCAGAAGGAATGAGGCCCACACCAAGCTCCGTGTGGCCAATGCTCTACCCAAATCCAGCCTCTTTCCGATCTCCTGACATAGTGGAAGTCCTCAGCATGCGCCACGAAACTGAAAGAGCATGTATCCACTTGACCTTGTCTTTTGCGAATCTTCTTTCGTACTGCATGGCAGGACTTTTTTCACCACGCCTCTTGTTTTGGCTGATTCATGAAGCCCTGTAAGCCTGTAAGCATTGTAAGCACCGTAAGAGTACTGTAAGCACAGTAAGTCGTCCTTTTTGTATCCTTTGTGCCTTTGCACCTGGCGTGAAAGTCTGAAGAATGGGTGCAAAATCAATTTGAGTGTACATTGTTCTTCTTGGCATTGCTCGTCTTGTTGTTTATTACGCTCACCATGTCGAAGCCAATGACCCTCTCAGTGTCTCTTGTGTGCTCGGACGCCGTCACTCTTCTTGCACCACAGAGGTCAGAAGGACTGAGCAAGCAAGGAGGCAGTCAAAGGCGGATCAAGACCCATCAAGGCCCCCGAGGTTCGGGCATCCACGAGGGTCCGACGAGACTCCAGCAGCTCGGTCCAGTACTTTGCCGTGGGCGTCCAGCGAACCCTCCGGCTGACATGAAGGGCATCATTGGTCTGAGGATGTTCGGGGCAAGAGTCTATCTACACTGCGAAAGTTACGCCGAAGTCGCTTGCCCAGGTCAGTGCCCTTGTAAAGGTGCTGGCACTGGGGACCTTCTGTGCCTGTGGCAGGGACTTGCAAGGTGTTGAGTCCGAAGGAATGGCAAGCGATTGCATGTTGCGACTAGGCACGAGCAAGCCATAAATGTGTCAGGTTGGTTCATCAGCTAAGCTCTTTTCAGCAACTAGAGTATTTACAGCATAAAGCCGTCACAATCTGCGGCATCATTAGCCACTGAGCCCGCAACAATGTGACAGGAAGGAAACAGGCGAGAATCGTCGAACCTGCACCTCGTCCGCTGCACCAGATTGCCCGAAGTGCTGCAGTTATCTCAAACTGAGGACGCTACACCTTCTGCTTGTAGATGGAGCCACAGGTATTGCTCCGTGTTAATCATGTAGCCTTCCTGCGAGCACATAGTTGTTTGTGCCAAAGTTGCCCTATTGTCCCTACCTCACGCAGAGCAGCTCGCCTTGGCAACTTTGGCCAGATACTTCCAGGCTTCCCCGTTGAGCAGGCACTGGGGCGAGTGCTTCAAGCAGCGCCAAAAACTCCAAAGACTCCAAAAGAAGCCACAAAGTTGCGCGACGCACGGAAAAATGCGCAAGGCTGCCCACTTCCCAGCGGTTGAAGTAGGAGTGGAACCAGCGCTTGGGCACCGCGGCATGTCTGTCCTGAGACAACTGCTCGGCGACAAGTCGTCGGGTGTTCAGGCTGAGAGGCGTTTGGAACAAGCAGACCCTGATCTGGTCTCCTCTCTTCAAAGGGGGTTTAGGATTTAGGGTTTAGGGTTTAGGGTTTAGGGTTTAGGGTTTAGGGTTTAGGGTTTAGGGTTTAGGGTTTAGGGTTTAGGGTTTAGGGGTCCGGTGGCTTGGGCCACCCTTCCGGCTCACCGGGGAAACCCTCCCTTGCTGATTTCTTCGTTGTCGGCAGCTCCCGACACCCTGCCCAAGCTTCGCTGGGCAACAAGCACACGAGCACAGACCACGAGTCCACAGAAGGTACTGTAGATGGTGCTGTCCAAGACCAGGTGAGACGACATTGCCTTTGCCGACGGCAATGCTTTAGTTCGGGGGCAATGTGTGCATCCGCTTCGGATCCGAAATGGTGCAACCGTTGGTATCCTCGGCATCCATCAGACACTGCGTTAAGGCATGTTAAGAGCCAACTTCCAGTATTCCCTCGCAGGCCCCGAGAAATGGGTGGGCATCGGCAACGTGAGGTCCGTGGCTGGATGGGAGGGGGTCCCCCAAACTTACTTGCGCTACCGGTTTGGCTACTCTCCGGCGTCTTTTTCCTCGGCTCGCTTTCCGTATCTGCAACCCAACCATGCGACTAACTGCGAGCTGCATTGCTTGGACTACTGACGTGCACGTGATTTGGAGTGGCCCGGCTACCGAAGCAACGCGCACAAGCGTTTGCCATTAAAACCCGCAGCATGCGATCAGCACCCAGCATTGATGCCCTTCAAGTCGTTGAAGTTGTAGTAGCTGTTGTCCTGGGAACTTAGCTGCCAATAGGCTGAAAGTGTAGCACAGTGACGTCCACTCCTTCAGGCATGGCAAACTAGCTCCTGGCCCATGGGTATGTGCACGAAGTCAGGGCTCAGAACCTTTCGCTCTGCAAGAGAACTACACATGCAGAGGATATCTCAGGCCCAGCCTGAACAGGCGGGTGAGAGTGCGTCCAAACCATTTCTGCTCGTGCAAAGACCTTGAGAGCATCGAGGATTAGCTCATGTCACTTCCTTTGCTGGAGCTAAGGGCCCGCACGACCCACTCATACTCCCAACCTCTCTGCTGCCTGAGCTGGGGCGTCTCAGTATATTCTACAGGCCTTCTGTTATGTTAATCCTGGCAGCTTGCGTTGCTTAACAATGCGGCCCCGTACTTCCCCCCTGCCACCTTGCTCCCCTCCACTGCCCTGCACAACCCACTCCTTGCACACAGAGTTGTGTGCTTGAACTTTCCGCAGGACTCCCGGAATGCGCTTCCTACATACATCCACAAACCTACAAGATGACACAAGGTATGGACTTATAAACGGGATGTCCACATCCTGGTATCCTGTTGACGATTTGATCCTTGTCTACATCTCCCTACACGGCCCTGGTGTAGTGAGGGCGCCACCGCTGCCACAACATGCGAACTGAACTGGCACGCTCATTGTACTTAAGCCTCTCCTCTCTTGCAATCAAGTTTTTTTGTGGCGTGGACTAAACCCTAAACCCTGAACCCTCAACCCTAAACCCTGTTGAGCCTTGGGCCGGAACCCAGAACTCAGCCGATGTGAGATGCCGAATGCTATGTCCGGGCTTCTCTGCCCCATAGCCATCTCAGAATGTTCAAGGTACTTGACGCTAGCTCTACCGGGCAACCTTGCAACCTTCGAGCTGCTGTTTCTGCTGGCATTGTTGTCCGCCAGTGTGTTCGTCATAACATGTCGCCTCGGGCCACGACCAATGCTTACACAGCCCAGACCTCGCCCCGGACTCATCGGAAACTGCATTCGCGGCAACTCTGACTGAACTGCGGGTTCAGGATTCGCGCATCCGCCCCTCCCCTGGAGTAAGAATGTCTGCACTGATACCCCGGTACCCTCAGACACCATAAGTGCTATCCGGCGGCTCGAAGGACTCCACCATCCTAAAGGCAAAGTTGCAGTACAGTGGATTCCACTTATATATATATATATATGTATATCACTGCGGCTGTTCTTTCTGACAACTGTAGAAGCAGCTTTCTGCACCAGGGGGGGAAGGGGGGGTGCTCAAATGCCAGCCACGGCGAGGCCTGCGGCAGCAATGTTGGTTGTGATAGCCCCACCTTTCGAGAAAACAAACGAACGCAGCTACTTCTTGGAATGTGTACATCCACCGTGGCAGATCATTAGTACCCAATGAGCGAGGTCTCTCTTTAGTTCCTGGCATGCTGCTGCCCATTTGCCCATAAAGCGGGGCTCTCCAGGGGCCGTTGGCCTTGGCATAGAGCCTCCACAGCAGTCGACAACCACTGGTCACAAAGAAGTGCTACCGATTTGGTGTCTGAATCTATGTCGGCAAAGAACTCTGCAGAACCGGGAGTGGCACATCCACAGCCGACGATCCACGAACTCGCTGACTGTCCGGTTCTGGGCATCGCATTTGACTTCTGACTCCAAGGAAAAACTCCTCAGCGGCAGACTTTCCACAAAAAGAGAAACGCTCCACCGCCTCGAAGGTTTTGCGGTCAACGTCTGGAACTACAATTGCCGTGACCTGTTGACACGTTGCGGTTAGTGCTTGCACATGCATGCACACCAGTCTGCGAGAGAAGAACTGCTCAGGCTCGTTGCCACGTCACACGATGTCATATGGGGGGTTCCGAACTTAAGGGTACCTTGTTGGGGTCCTTATCATAAGAGAACCCCACTAATTCCTTATTGGGGTCCTTATTATAAGAGAACCCCACTATTTGTTGATCTATGTGGGGGTCCCCTGCCCTATTTTCGTAAACCCTCATATGGTCGCCATTACGTCTACACAGACCCTAAACCCTAAACCCTAAACCCTGGGGCCCCGGCTGCCCGGCCCAGGGCCCTGAGATCCTCCTGTCACTGGGCGTCACGGGAGCTGAGCCATGCCACTCTGGAAAGAAAAGGTCCGTGACATAAGTTTAGGGTTTAGGGTTTAGGGTTTAGGGTTTAGGGTTTAGGGTTTAGGGTTTAGGGTTTAGGGTTTAGGGTTTAGGGTTTAGGGTTTAGGGTTTAGGGTTTAGGGTTTAGGGTTTAGGTGTTAGGGTTTAGGGTTTAGGGTTTAGGGTTTAGGGTTTAGGGTTTAGGGTTTAGGGTTTAGGGTTTAGGGTTTAGGGTTTAGGGTTTAGGGTTTAGGGTTTAGGGTTTAGGGTTTAGGGTTTAGGGTTTTGGGTTTTGGGTTTAGGGTTTAGGGTTTAGGGTTTAAAACATCGACCCTGTATTCGGATTTCTTCCCTTCTAGGTTCCCCTACTGTCCCCCTCTATTCTGCACCCCCTAGGTTCCCCCCACAATCGAGGCTATTCAGGTATAATTAAGCCTAATTAAGTTATTTAAGGGGGGGGGGAACCTAGAGGGGTAGTTCAACTTTCACTTGAACTTGAGACATCAACTCAGGCTCCTCGAGAACGGGGGTGAACATGTCTGAGAACGGCACCTGGCCACAAAAACCCCACGCTAGACGCCTCACAGTGCTCCCATGTAAGTTCTTCGAACTTCCTTTGTACCTCCTTGCACAGCCCGAGGGCGCAAGAGGGTGCAAGAGGCCCTGAAGGAGCCCTTGGCCCCAAAAAAAAAAACAAACAAGCCGCGGCTACAAACTCTCGGGCAACAATCTACTTGCCCCATGCCGGTTCCCTGTGCCCTCGACACCCTTGAAACTCTGCCCGGGGAGGCATAGATGAAGGTGTCGCCCTGCAGAGCTTCAACCACCTGGTGAGTTTTCTTGAACAGCTGTGAATTGGATGTTCCCGGTGTTCCCCCTTCTGCTAACAGTGCTTAATGGAGACTATAATATATAGGGGGCACTAGAATCCCTATGAAGGACTGTTAGAATAAGGGGGAACATCCCAAGCTCCGAATCTCAATTTGCCATGGTTGGCCTGCCTTCTCACGAATGCCAGTGTAAGTCTTCACCACCGTGCGGGGAGCACCCAATACCTCGACTTCTCTTTAGGGGGGTGTTTCTATCAGGCGTTGCGGCTTTGCAAGAAATCAAATGAAGTAAAGCCTCTCATTTTCATATTGCATGTTCGCCAGCAGATTGTTGGGAACCCTAGTAACAGGAAAGCGCCTAACCCCAAAGAGAGATACTGAGGGCAAAGCCCAAAAGGTGAGATGGTGACAGGACACCAGGCGCACTAAGAAAGTCACGCAGGCAAACACCATACAACTAGCCACCCTTCCCTTGTTCTGAGGCTCAGGGGTTGTTTGCAATCTTGGTTTGAGGGCAATCTTGCCAGGGTCTGGCCTTCCCACCTAACCTATGGGCCTTCCTGCCCAATACCACCTTTTCAAGCTTTAAGGCTTAAGGATTGCCACTCATGGTTTAGGGTTTAGGGTTTAGGGTTTAGGGTTTAGGGTTTAGGGTTTAGGGTTTAGGGTTTGGGGTTTGGGGTTTGGGGTTTGGGGTTTGGGGTTTGGGGTTTAGGGCCTAGGGTTTAGGGTTTAGGGTTCAGAGTACTAGGCCTTGCGGCTTTCCAGGACATGTCATTCCAGGCTTTGCAAGCCTCCCGAGAATTTCACACTCAACTTTGATCCCGTCTCCGCTTTAGGTGGAAAAAATATAGGGGTGCCCTGCCAACATCCTTGTTCGCGGGGCTTCGGGCTTGCCACTCAGCAGCTACCATAAGGGTTGAGTTCTTTGCACCACAAGATCTCGCCTTGTCAGGGCTTAGGGCTGATGAAAGCAAAATAAAAGAGCTGCAGGGTTTTAGTGTTGCCACACGCTGCCACCCAACACCCAACATGCGCTAACTTGAACTGTCAACTTTGCCAACTTGGGCTGCTGCGCACACTGCCACGTTGGACTTGCCAAGGCCGTCGAAGCCTGCTTTCAGCCGGCACACTCGAGCACAGCGCAGCGAAGGTTTCACAATGAACGCACCGCAGTGAACATAAGGCTCAAGCATGCACAAGCATGCACAAGCAAATGCAGGTCTGGCCGTCTCGATCCCCTACGGACGGCAGGACGGACGAAAAGTTGGCCGTCAAGTGGTACTCCCAGGGCTCGCAAGCCAGCCACCTGCCGACGCAACTGCGATGGCGAAAGATGGCACTCCAAACAACATCTCTGCACACAGCTCTGCACACAGCAATGCAAGGCAGGGCCTTCCAGAATTCTCTGGCCCTTTCCCAACCACACACTTCTGGCCCTCTCAGAGTCTTCGACATATGTCTCATTTGATGAGGCGAGAGAAGCAAGGGTGATCATGTGCCTTTCGCCGCCGAGTCAGGTCCGCCAAGACGTGATGCCAGACCTGGGCCGAGAAGTGCACTTTACCAAGAGCCTGTGGGTTTAGGGTTGAGGGTTAGGGTTTAGGGTTTAGGGTTTAGGGTTTAGGGTTTAGGGTTTAGGGCTGTGGGTGTCAAAAAAAGCCCTTGCTCAGAACCCTGCTCTCTGGAATACACCGTGTTTCCGGAGCTCGCGGATCACATCAGATATTGACAGCTCTCCTTGGCCAAACAGAACCGACTTAGAACGATTTCCTCGACAGGTGTGCTGTTGATGCCAGCCATCTCAGCAAGCAGCCTGAAATTTCAGCTTTCCTTGCTGCGACGATGCGAAGAGCCTGCCGTTTAGTGTGCCCAAACCCGCATGCCGCATGAACAATATGTTCATAAGCGGCCAAGCATGGATACATCATCCATGCAAGAATCAATGAACGATTCTACATGGCCTTCTCCTGTGCTGACCTGACGAATCTCAGAAGTGCTTGCCAACGCTCGGAAAGTTCTTCGACGTCCTGGGCAAAGTTTATGGAGCTAGCAAGCGACTGCCACCGGTCAGATGTAACCGCACGTGATGATACCTGATCTGGCGACTGCACAAAGTTCTCGTCATGCGCGGAGCCTGCGGGCACGACAGTTTCCAAATAATGGGGGAGGGGTGGGGGGGGAGGGGGCGCTTGACAAATTTACGGATCACTTCCAGCCCACAGGCTTGCACAAGACAATCTAGACTCGACTGCATTTCGCGAAGCCGGTTTTTGTGCGACAGCCGCAAGCATCGCAGCAACGCGCAACCAAGTAGAAATGATATAATGGGTGCTATGCCTTGCCATAAATCTTCGCATGGCATGATTTCAGTGCTTCGAGCCGCTGGATCCACACTTCGCCCGCCTTCGCCTTCCTCACTCCGAAAACGGTCCAGCCACCTTTTGGGCAGAGACGCTGATGGAAGTCTGAGGGATAGTGCCGCTCAATCATGGTAAGAGCAGGCAGAACCAGACGCATGAGAGCCCTGGCAACCGGGAACAGAATCAGACAAACGCAGGCCTCCCCAATCCTCAACGGCAACCCCAAACCCTGCCCTCGTAACGTCACTGGGAATCCACACTTGAAGATGCTGCTCCAGCCCTGAGCCAGAAACTCGCCCCAGTCCACTCCCTCCAGGAACCACCTCACGCGGCCGCGCTTGGGTGTAGTGGATGTGGATGTCTATGGCTGAAGATGTGGATTCCCCTGGATGACGATTGATGTTTGTGGTTGTCCGGATGCCTATCAATCCGATGGATGCCTGTAGGTGTCCATGGATGATGTCTCTGGTGCCTATGGAGCTCAGAGGCCGGAAGCACCCATCATAGGCTTGGGAGCAGCACTGGTCCCTTTCTGGCTTCTTGGGGGGGGGGGAGGTCTGGATTTTGGGATGACCTTCTAGGAGCCCTGGAACGGTCTCGGGACCCCTAACGCAACCGCCGACCCTGCAGCATCTCCGATCTCCTCCGGCCCTTTCTCTGGGACCTGCCACCCCTGGGAAGTTTTCTGACACCATTTGAGCGACTGCCAAAACCAGCTGGCGGTGCGAATGGACGCAACATGAGGGGTGTCGCTTTTCAAGCGTTCCCATCGCTTTACAGGGTGTTAGCGTCAGCTGTCCACGTTTGATGTCTACTGGTGTCGCTTTGGGGAAAATTCACGGCTACGGTTCATTAACTTGTGGGTGTCGCTTTTCAGGCGTTCCCATCGCTTTACAGGGTTTTCGGCATTCCTCTCCACCGCTTACTTACTTGAATGGCGGGGGGTTTTGGCGCTTGCTCATGTCATTTCTGCCATCAAAATCCGTGTTCTGATATTGCTGGAATCTGGGACAGCTTCTCCGCCAAAACACAGCAAACAGTTCAGCAGTAGTGACCAATTGTTGTCACCATCTCGCTGAGTCCCACTGTGTCCCCCTAAACCCTAAACCCTAAACCCTAAACCCTAAACCCTAAACCCTAAACCCACAATCCCTACCGGACCTGCGCTAAGCGCGCCAAGCCCCAGCATGCCGGGCCTTGGCTTGATGGCCGCGTCCAAGGCTGGGCTGTCCTCTGAACTTGGGCCCTTCAATTATTTGGGTTTAGGGTTTAGGGTTTAGGGTTTAGGGTTTAGGGTTTAGGGTTTAGGGTTTAGGGTTTAGGGTTTAGGGTTTAGGGTTTAGGGTTTAGGGTTTAGGGTTTAGGGTTGAGAGTGTGCGCGTTGCAGCCGACACAAGCCCCTCACGCTTTCTGCTTTGAAAGTGTGGAGGAAAGATGCAGCACTGTCTTGTCATCTGAACCCAGGTCCTCAGAATACCAGAGCAGCGTTGCAACTGCGTAGGCAATGCCGCAGGAGCATGCCTGAATGACTGAGTGCAAAGAGGATAAAGAGGAGTCTGCACTCTCGAAGTGAGACTGTCGGGATCTCAAGCAGAAGCTACATCTGGTCCGTTCTGCCTGCTCCTGCGTGGAAAGCTGCGCTTGAAGCCCGCGCATGCTTCTGAAAGCCTGCGGCTGTGTGAAACGAAGATGCAAGCTGCGTGCGCACCAAACAACAGCCAAAAAACACATTTCAGGAAGTATCCCTCTGCGAACTCTCCCAGCCTCTGGTGCAGCTCGGAAGGCCAGCAAGGACGCATTCTCATTTGGCAGAGACTGGCGATGATACAACAGGCAGAAGAAAAGCCTCTAATGTCGCTTCACAAGGCCTCGACAGCCAAATCCAGGGCGCGCTTTATCTGCAGGCCAAAAACAGGGCAAAAGGCGCACAGGCAACAATTTGCGGTCAGCGACTGTATCAGTATGTCCACAGTCTCCTAGACTGACTCCCTCCTCAGACCCCCCCTAAACTTTCACATCTTTCCGGCCTCCTCCATGGCAAGAGGCCGGCAGGCATCCTCGTCACCTCACTGGTGCTTTTTGTGAGGTCTGGTGGGGGGGAGGGGGGGGGGCATTGCCATGCAGGAGAATCATGGGAATGTGGAGCTCTGTAAGGATCCTCTAATGCCAGGGCCGCGTCATTACCGTCACCACGCTTGCCGAGAATGCACACACCAAGTGCACACCAGTCGACCGGGGCCATGGCAACAGAACCTCAAAGCAGGACTCCCCAACATCGCAGGCATGTGAGTACTATGTGAGTAATCCCAAGGAGTCTTCAAGGCTACGCGGAATGTCACGACTCTCAGGCCCGAGCTCATAGGTGTACATCGGCGGGACCCAGCAGCCGCTTTGACCGCACGGCTTGGGCCTGTCATGCGGCTGAAACTGCCAAAGGCACTGCCCCGAGAGCCCGATACCCCTTAATTAAGGAATGTAGCTCAAATTCTAAAGGGATCCGTATTATGACTTAGGGTTTAGGGTTTAGGGTTTAGGGTTTAGGGTTTAGGGTTTAGGGTTTAGGGTTTAGGGTTTAGGGTTTAGGGTTTAGGGTTTAGGGTTTAGGGTTTAAGGACTATTCCTTAATAAAGGGGTACATCCGAGACATGGCGGCCTGCAGCAGTACCTTGCCCAAGAACCTTTGCTGCCCAAAGGGTCGTCTGCCCAGCAGGACTGCGCAGAGAGCAGGGCCAAGACACGGGGCGTGCTCGCGCTTAGGGTTTAGGGTTTAGGTTCTAGGGTTTAGGATTTAGGGTTTAGGGTTTAGGGTTTAGGGTTTAGGGTTTAGGGTTTAGGGTTAGGGGTTAGGGGTTAGGGGTTAGGGGTTAGGGGTTAGGGGTTAGGGGTTAGGGGTTAGGGGTTAGGGGTTAGGGGTTAGGGGTTAGGGGTTAGGGGGGTATGCTGAGTATACCGGTGACATGATGTGGGGATGCGGAGAGATGAACCTCCATGGTATCCAACTGCTCATCCTCGCCGGTCCTGTGAAGTAAGGTGAGTGAGACAAGGTGGGCGCTGTGCGGCCGCGGTGCACATCCGGCCTGCCCAGCCAAAATATGGCCAGTAGCAGAGTTACTGTCTGGCCTGAGTAAGCAGAGCTGTCACAGCACATCTACGGAAGCCTTGGTAACATCATCCCGGGTGATGCGTGATGCGACAGGCCACATCCACAGAAGATCGTAGCATCGACATCAAGACCCGGTGACACCCAAGGATTGAGGAGTGCAAAATGCACACACAAGCACCGGACTTCAAAATTGCATTTCAGGGACTCCTGAAAGCCATTGAAAACCCGTTCGTCGAGTACAGGACAATCCAAACGACCCCCCGAGGCCATCCTGCAAAGGTCGTGGGTCAGCCTCGCACCGAGCATCGATCTCCGAAGCCCGCACCCCTGACCTTCGATGCCTGGCTGAAACGCCTCCCACACATCCAGAAATGTTCGATGTGACTGATGTTGTTGGTGCTGGCTAACCTGAAATCCGCGTGCTGGGGTTGATCGGGATTCAGTCACGACCACGATAGGCTGATGTACCATCCGCAGCACCCGCATGGTCAAAGATGTCAAAAGTCTGGCAAGGGAACTCCGCAAAACGAGGCTAAGCCCCAAGCCCATGCAATCAGCCAGGTCGCACCATTCTGGGCAAGGATGGCAGCTATGGCCTGCCTCCCCGCCCTGACAAGGATGCCGCTGGAGCCACACTCAGAGACGCGGAACATGCAGCAATTTAGCAACTCAACTCGATTCCCCCGAACACTTCAGGCAACGTGAGTTTGCTCCATCATTTCTCCAATGCTGACACGCACATGACTTCGCTTTCCGATACTCTCAAAGGCTTGGGAGGTGGGCTGGCGGAAGCTCGGCATTGTTGGCGTTGTTGGGCATGTCAAGAGGCCGCAACTGCTGATCCTGGAGGCAAGTTGCCATCGGGGTTGCCTCTGAATCGAAAGTCACCTCCACCACCTGAGGAATCTTGTAGTCCGTCGTGTCGAACATTGATGCGAAGTTATTGCCGTGCAGATGCACAACCCGGAAACCTGCAAGCTGCAGCTTTTGCATCGCTCTCAAGTAGTCGGGGTGCTTGTGAACTTCTTGCAGCCAGTGAAATTCCACAGCCAACTGTCTGAACTTCTTGAGGGTAGTGACATCGGCATCTGCCAATGCAGCCCATTCAGAGCCCTCAATGTCGATCTTGCCAAAGAGACTTCTCTCGGCTGCTGCTCCCTGCCCTGTTTGTTGCAATGTCTCGGACAAGGTCCAAGCTGGCTGTGGGCCACCTGGTGTCGAACCCGTCAGGCAGCTGCGGAAGAACTTGCAGCCTGGGCACATCTCAGCTGGCTGGCTCACGGTGCAATCCATCTGATAGAGGGGCACCTTCCATTTTCCGGTTACATCACCTGACCATTTGTCATGCTGTTCTACGCCCACGGAGTACGCAGCCGTCACGCCATCCATGTGGTCCATGCACATGAGATAGCCACCATCGTGTGGCTCGCCAAAGCGGCGGAAGTTTGCGCAAGATCCGCAGATTTTGAAGCTTCGCAGGAGCTCTTTTGTAGCACCCTCTGGTAACGTGGCTGCATACTTCTCAAGACTAGCCTGCAAAGCAAGGCCCTCCTGCAGATCGGACTGCACTTCATTGAACACTTCATTGAGCTTCAAGCCCCAAGCCATCCTGAAGAGAAGCGCGCAAAGCGCGAACCCCCTGCCTGAAGCCATAGCTGCGGCCTCTTCCTACGGAGAACAAGGATGCAGCTGGAGCCACACTCAGAGACGGAATGAGCTGGAAGCTTCTCTCTTGGAAGGAGCAAGCAGTCCGGAACATGCAGCATTTAGCAACTCAACCCGCTTCCCCCGAACACTTCAGGCAACGTGATTTTGCTCCATCGTTTCTCCAATGCTGACACGCACATGACTTCGCTTTCCGATACTCTCAAAGGCTTGGGAGGTGGGCTGGCGGAAGCTCGGCATTGTTGGCGTTGTTGGGCATGTCAAGAGGCCGCAACTGCTGATCCTGGAGGCAAGTTGCCATCGGGGTTGCCTCTGAATCGAAAGTCACCTCCACCACCTGAGGAATCTTGTAGTCCGTCGTGTCGAACATTGATGCGAAGTTATTGCCGTGCAGATGCACAACCCGGAAACCTGCAAGCTGCAGCTTTTGCATCGCTCTCAAGTAGTCGGGGTGCTTGTGAACTTCTTGCAGCCAGTGAAATTCCACAGCCAACTGTCTGAACTTCTTGAGGGTAGTGACATCGGCATCTGCCAATGCAGCCCATTCAGAGCCCTCAATGTCGATCTTGCCAAAGAGACTTCTCTCGGCTGCTGCTCCCTGCCCTGTTTGTTGCAATGTCTCGGACAAGGTCCAAGCTGGCTGTGGGCCACCTGGTGTCGAACCCGTCAGGCAGCTGCGGAAGAACTTGCAGCCTGGGCACATCTCAGCTGGCTGGCTCACGGTGCAATCCATCTGATAGAGGGGCACCTTCCATGTTCCGGTTACATCACCTGACCATTTGTCATGCTGTTCTACGCCCACGGAGTACGCAGCCGTCACGCCATCCATGTGGTCCATGCACATGAGATAGCCACCATCGTGTGGCTCGCCAAAGCGGCGGAAGTTTGCGCAAGATCCGCAGATTTTGAAGCTTCGCAGGAGCTCTTTTGTAGCACCCTCTGGTAACGTGGCTGCATACTTCTCAAGACTAGCCTGCAAAGCAAGGCCCTCCTGCAGATCGGACTGCACTTCATTGAACACTTCATTGAGCTTCAAGCCCCAAGCCATCCTGAAGAGAAGCGCGCAAAGCGCGAACCCCCTGCCTGAAGCCATAGCTGCGGCCTCTTCCTACGGAGAACAAGGATGCAGCTGGAGCCACACTCAGAGACGGAATGAGCTGGAAGCTTCTCTCTTGGAAGGAGCAAGCAGTCCGGAACATGCAGCATTTAGCAACTCAACCCGCTTCCCCCGAACACTTCAGGCAACGTGATTTTGCTCCATCGTTTCTCCAATGCTGACACGCACATGACTTCGCTTTCCGATACTCTCAAAGGCTTGGGAGGTGGGCTGGCGGAAGCTCGGCATTGTTGGCGTTGTTGGGCATGTCAAGAGGCCGCAACTGCTGATCCTGGAGGCAAGTTGCCATCGGGGTTGCCACTGAATCGAAAGTCACCTCCACCACCTGAGGAATCTTGTAGTCCGTCGTGTCGAACATTGATGCGAAGTTATTGCCGTGCAGATGCACAACCCGGAAACCTGCAAGCTGCAGCTTTTGCATCGCTCTCAAGTAGTCGGGGTGCTTGTGAACTTCTTGCAGCCAGTGAAATTCCACAGCCAACTGTCTGAACTTCTTGAGGGTAGTGACATCGGCATCTGCCAATGCAGCCCATTCAGAGCCCTCAATGTCGATCTTGCCAAAGAGACTTCTCTCGGCTGCTGCTCCCTGCCCTGTTTGTTGCAATGCCTCGGACAAGGTCCAAGCTGGCTGTGGGCCACCTGGTGTCGAACCCGTCAGGCAACTGCGGAAGAACTTGCAGCCTGGGCACATCTCAGCTGGCTGGCTCACGGTGCAATCCATCTGATAGAGGGGCACCTTCCATGTTCCAGTTACATCACCTGACCATTTGTCATGCTGTTCTACGCCCACGGAGTACGCAGCCGTCACGCCATCCATGTGGTCCATGCACATGAGATAGCCACCATCGTGTGGCTCGCCAAAGCGGCGGAAGTTTGCGCAAGATCCGCAGATTTTGAAGCTTCGCAGGAGCTCTTTTGTAGCACCCTCTGGTAACGTGGCTGCATACTTCTCAAGACTAGCCTGCAAAGCAAGGCCCTCCTGCAGATCGGACTGCACTTCATTGAACACTTCATTGAGCTTCAAGCCCCAAGCCATCCTGAAGAGAAGCGCGCAAAGCGCGAACCCCCTGCCTGAAGCCATAGCTGCGGCCTCTTCCTACGGAGAACAAGGATGCCGCTGGAGCCACACTCAGAGACGGAATGAGCTGGAAGCTTCTCTCTTGGAAGGAGCAAGCAGTCCGGAACAGGCACGGCAGCATTCAGCCTAGCGTTTTCAGGACTTTGCTGTTTGGTTGCCGCGATGATGTCCTGCCAGCTACGATCAGCCTGCTCACCGTCACGCCAATCCTCACCGTGATGGGTCTTGCCATAAAGATGCCACCAATCACATGCAACTGTACGCTCGCCCCTTGAAGAAACAAACCTGCTCGGAAAAAGAATTGAGACCGGTTTGGGCCGATAACCCGGTTGGTTGGGGAGGTCTGTGTCCAGGATCGGAAAAACGGACTTCAACTGCAGTGCCAAGACCTTCGGGCCGTGTGCCGCTTGGTTTGCCTTTTGAAGTTGTGCGCTTGCTGCTCAAGCACGTTTTCACGCGCGCACACGTGTGCTAGCGAACAAGGCTTTGTCGGAAGCAAAAGTAAAAACTCGTCCCAGAGAATCCGAGCACCCGAAGAGCCATTTTGTCCGATTTCGGACAGGAAGTTGGGGATACTGCGCCCCTGGACGCTTCGCGGAATTCTTTCTCAAAAAATCGTGATTCACACAAAATCTTTGGAATCCGTCAGATTCACTCAGTCTTCCTTATTCTCACAGTTTATTCTCACAGTACCTTGAGAACAGTGTCATCCAGCGAATATAAACTTCATTCATTTGCGGAAAGTCTTGTTGTTGCTCGCTTGCCAAGAAAGAAAATGTACTTACTGCCGTTCACGGCTGCCCCGCCAGTGGCCATCCGACCCGGAATCTTACACAAGGAAAAGAAAGTTATCACTTACAGAGGAGTTTATGCTTTAGAATTGGGATGTCCACCCGTTATGCTAACAGTCCTTAGTAGGGATTGTAGTATCCCCCCCCCAATCCCAACTTTAGAATGTAGGTAAGGGTTCCAAGGGTCTCAGGGTGTTTGGGAATTAGGACTCCGATCCGTGGCCGCTGGTCCCGGCCCGACTAGCGTTCGGGGGATTAACACCGAAAACGTCAAACAAACTGAATGAAGTCTAAGATAACAATCATGTAACTATCAGATAACTATTATATAACTATCATATAACTATAGTATAACTAGAATGGAACTATAACAGAACCATAATCGAACCCAAAACAGAAACAAAATTCAAGCAACTACCTATCAAAACCAGGCACCAATACTGGGAACCCTAATACTCGGCGGGACTCTCAGTGGACTTCTCTCCGGGGTGCCGCGAAGGCCAGGAGACCGGTAAGGACAGGGAGCGAGGAGGCGAGGATAAGGGTTTAGGGGTTTAGGGTTTAGGGTTTAGGGTTTAGGGCTTAGGGTTTAGGGTTTAGGGTTTATTTAGGGTTCAACCCCATACCGAGGGTGCGGAAGAAAGCTTGGAATTACCCCGGTGAAATATGCATGGTCCGTGGCTTCCACATCTCAAGCCTTGTGTCAAAAGCGCGGTCCTTGCCGTAGACCCATGCAGCCCTGGCAGACTTAGTCCTGTGGAAAGAAGAACTGTGGACCTTAGCAATTTCATCAGCAGTCGCTTGCTTCGGATCCTAAACCCTAAACCCTAAACCCTAAACCCTAAACCCTAAACCCTAAACCTAAACCCCATACCCTTTTGCCGCCAAGGCGGCGCTTGTTGGCATCCGGCTCGAACATGATGTCCTTCGGCTCAAGCAGATAAAGGCCGTTTCTCAAAACCCTAAACCCTAAACCCTAAACCCTAGGAGCAACTGCCGCCGAAAAGCTGAGCCACCGAAGTGCTCCAGCAGTTGGTCTCTGCCTGCACAGGTGTTCTGAATCTGCGTTCTATAGGGGTTTATGGTAGGATTCCCTTCTAGTAAGGACCCCAATAAGGCACCCCCACCCCATATAGGGCACAGGTGTTTTTGCAACAGATCCGCCCCCTATCGCTTGGCACGCCTTCTCTCTCTTTCAGGTATCGGACTTACGGGGGGGCCTGGGCTTGGACGGACCCAAACGGACCCTGCCGCAGTATCATGAACTTGCAACTCTGGGATCCTACTCAAAGGAATCGGTGTTGCTGCCATGTTTTTTAAATTGAGAGCTGCAGGTTTGTAAGGGGGTGGACTAGAAAAGCTGATCCAAAGACAAAGCCAGACTGGAGTTTCTCACGATGCTTGTGACTCAGGGCAAGTTTAGTTGCGACGGGTTCTCATCATGCGAGCATCAAAACTTGCACTACCGGGGCCTAATCTTGACTCATGTGCACAATGGGCATTCTGCGTGCCTTGAATGAGCGAATAGCTGACGTAGAGGTTTTGCAGTGCCTTTGGCCCACCTGTACAGGGACGTCCAAACTGTAACAGTCCAAACTCAGAGAGTCCTGTCACAAAAGAACCCAAGAGAGTCCAAGAGAGCCCCAAAAGAGCCCAAAAGCGGAGCTCAGAAGAGGCCAAAGGAGTCCAAGAACTTTCGAGGCAAACGGGGTCTCTCCGGGCTCGCAGGCAAAGGCATGGCAAAGCAGCAGCAGGACCGGCAGCCGAGCCGGTCAGACCGCCTATTCCGTCGCAGAGCTCCCGGAGTCGAGTCCAGAAGTCCAACACATCTGACGCATGCTGGAAATCCATGAAGATGTACCCAACTGCTCGTCCACGTGTCTTCTCGACCGGCAGATAGAAGAACCTGCGCTGAGCCCACTTGATGCCTCTAAGCCCTCGTGAACACTCAAGCTCGCGCCTCAGCTTCGTGATCAGGTGACAGCTTTTCATGGAGTGCAGGAATCTCTCAGCGCTGCAAGTCTTAGGCAGTCCGCCGAGGATGATGGAGGTCCTGCAGCAACCAACCGACAAGGCCGAATTGATGGCTTCAGGGTTCACGTTGCCACCCCCAACTGTCCTGAAATCCAATCCCTGAGCTATTCTCTCAGGGATGAACTGATGGGCGCTCTCCCGGACCTCCTGCACACAAGCAGCTCATGTTTCGGATGTTACCGGAGTGCTATGAGCATGTTCACCGTCCAGCCTTCAAGCTCGCCGCAGCTAGCCGCTCTTGCCACCCTAAACCCTAAACCCTACCCCACAGCTCCTTGGCCTGATCACCCCGGAAAGGAGTAGGTAGTCGTCCCGGCGTTGGCGCCAGGAGTGTCGCATAGTCTGGGACCTCTCCTTCGGAGTGGAGAGTAGTTGGACTGACTCGCATTGACAGTGTGAAGGCATCTGCTCTTTGAAAGACCCCAGCCTGGGAAAGGACTTGGTCTGTCCTGACAGCTCCGGTCACATCACAGTGACCCAACCCCAGCACCCCAGAACAGAAGGCCGTTTTCGGCTCTGTCCTTGGCCGATGGACTTGTTGTCGTCGACTGCGACTGCCTTGGCACTGTTTGCCACAAAATATTACAAAATTCCAAGGTCAGAACTTCACGTTTCACACGTTTCACACGTTTCACGGACTGGAGAGAGCGATGACCTCAACTTGAAGCTGCAACAACGGTATATCGGTGACCCGACTCTGCATCGAGGCAAACATTGCCACTGCACCTTGTTGATTACCAGATGTGATGCTGAGCAGTCCGAAGCTTCTTCCATGAACTAGGCAGCCGCTTCTTCCGCCGCCGTGGAAGGGTTGTCGACTTCTGCATTCTTGGGGGAGGGGGGGTGGGGGGGGGGGGGGGTTGGTTACGTCCCTCGCGTTGCAGTCGGAAACATCGGTATTTACAGCGTTTTTTCGTCTTGCGCTGGTCAGTCTCGTCGAGTTTTCGACTTTTTCTGCGTTTGACAGAAACGCTGGTTTTTAACGTTTTTGCGTTCTTTTGGGGGTGTTTCCCGACACCTCGGTATTTACAGTGTTTTGGGCACTTTTCCATGCTTTCTTCATTACGCTGAAAACGATTTTGGTTTGCAACTTTTCGCCGTTTCTGTTGGGAGGACGGGGCGGGCCGCTTCAGAATCCTCGGTATTTGCAGCATTGTTGGGTCTTTTGGAGGGAAATACTCGGTATTTACAGCACTTTCCGCACTCCTCCTTTATTGTTGTTGTGGTTTTTTGTTGGTCGTGGGCGTTGGTCGCTGTTTTCTGCATGCCTGGCTTTCAGTTGCGGGCGGGTGTCGGAAACGTCGGTATTTGCAGCGATTTTTCGTCTTGGGCCAAAAGTAGCAAAGCTTGCAGCAGCAGCTGCCCCTTGTAGGGCCGACTGAACTACAAAGGACACTGCTGTTGGCGGAAAAGACAAAGCGCAAATCACGAACTTTTCCCGGACATGTGTGTTGCCAAAGCCCCACGTTTTTTCTACATAATACAAGAAGCGGCCACTACGCCCCCTCATGCGCGCCCGAAAAAGGAGTCTGTCTGATCCGTGCCCTCCTTTCAAGCTTGTACACATGAGCTGATTTTGAAGATCGCACATCTCACAATATGTCTCTTTACTCAAATCTCGACCCACCAGTTGGCTCCGACTCTACACAGACGTTCTGATGACCCTGGCTGGAAGAGGGCTGATCCTACATGGGGGTTTCCGAAAGCAGGGGTCCCCTTTTTGGGGGCCCTGTAACGGAATTCCATTCTATTTTGGGTCCAAACAGGGTACCCCTATTTGGAAAAATTGGTAGAGCCCGAACTCCAAGGCAGGAAAGAGTGGCAGAAGTGGACGAACGCAGTCAAACACAAATTTGCTGACATGGACAAAGTCTTTACGGGCAAAAAGTAGTTTCCCAATGCAGCTTCGGCGTACAGCTCGCCAACAGTACGCAGGTGGTGCTTGTGGAAGGTTCGCTGACTCTGGCGGACGCACGAAGTCACATTATGGCGCAGAAACGACCCGGCCCGGCCTCCGAATGGGAAGGGAACCCTCCTCCTACGCATTCGAAACAGCAGAAACCCAGATCTCCTCGCCCTGAACTTGGAGCGACTCAGCATGCGGCTCGTTGGTACTGGAGAGAGATTCGAGGATCTCCCCTGCACGCTCCACTGTGGGCATGAACTCGTTGGCGGAGTCGGTGCAGTCAAGCACTTTCTCCTCCAAGGAACAAGTGAAACGAACTGTATTGCGATCGCGTCATGACTTCAAAACCCTGCGTCATTCTTCGGAGACGAACCTCATTTGAAAGCATACCGAACGCTGTCGGAAACAATCGCGCAGTTGCTCTATATATTCTTGTTGGCTCTCTGCTTTTTGGTGGCAGCTGGCCATGAAAAGTATTGAGAATGCTGTTCCCCCCCGCCTCCCCCCCTTCCCCAGCCCAAGGCTTTTGAGCTTTGAACCCTAAACCCTAAACCCTAAACCCTAAACCCTAAACCCTAAACCCTAAACCCTAAACCCCAAGCCCTAAACCCTAAACCCTAAACCCTAAACCCTTTCGTTTTGCTTGAACCCCTTGCGGGCTCCGGGGTCAATGCCAAGAGGAGCTTCTGTGCTGCTTTGGGCTCGGAGAAGGTGACGATGACTTCGCCCTTGCTTCTGCAACGTTGCCTGAGGCAGTCGCGCGGGTTTGGGGTTTAGGGTTTAGGGTTCAGGGTTTAGGGTTTAGGGTTTAGGGTTTCAGGGTTTGCCAAGCATTCTGTCCAAAGTTGCGATACCATCATAGATCTGGACAAGGTCTGGCTAACCCTAAACCCTAAACCCTAAACACAGAAGAGTCGCATATCTAGGCCAACAACTTCGCCAAATCGTTGGAATGCACGCGCGGCTGCATTAGCGGACAGGGTCTCAGCCACAGTCATGGGGAAGACTGCCTGGCAGGGACCAGACAGTGCGCACCTGCAGTGCCCGAATCCAGGGACTGTTATCCAAGAATAGCAGTCCCTATACTACCCTTATAAGGAAGAATATTGTTACTTTTTAGTCTTTGAGTCAAGCGCCCAGACCCGCACAGTCCCAAGCGTCAGGACGTCGACGACAGTCGCCGAGCTTGGCGGATTCCAGCACGCTTCCACGGGAAGCGCGAAGGCCGCATGGGGCCGATGCGACTGTTGCTCGGGCCGGAAGAGACCCGAAACTCGGTTAGCCATCTGCTCCAGATGTTGAAGCTGCATGAGCTGCTGCTGCTGCTGCTGCGCGACCTGTGGGGAGGCAGAGTAAGCTGAATGTCTTCTAGCGAAGAAAACTATCAGATGAACACATCTGCAGTGGCTGCACCTGCTGAACATGCTGCGGCTGCAAGTCTTGTGGGTAAGGAACGTGCATCCGCTGCCCCATCACCTGAGGGCACACGACACAACGACCCAATGCAAAAGGTCGAAGATTGATCAGTCCGTCTCCCGACGGGATGAGCTCGAAGGTGTATAAGGGACTGGTACAAGTGGCTTTGAACGGAAGATTGCAGACTCTGGAGGAGTGTTAGCAAGGCGCAGGGAGTTCAGCAAGAAACTACAAGGGGATCGAGGCTCCTGGATTTTGTCCCGATTCTTCCCCTTGCCGAATCCCCAAGTCACTCCCCGAATCGCCCGTAATCCCTTTGTGGCAGCTTCTACCCGAAGGCGATACTCTTTAGGGTTTAGGGTTTAGGGGTTAGGGGTTAGGGGTTAGGGTTTAGGGTTTAGGGTTTAGGGTTTAGGGTTTAGGGTTTAGGGTTTAGGGTTTAGGGTTTAGGGTTTAGGGTTTAGGGTTAGCCCTGCCTGGGATGATGCCGAGAGATCAGTTTGACCATACTGGCTGCAGGGACCCAGCTGGCCCACATGAAAGCCTTGCCCTGGCGTGGCCAACGGCCCTGGGCCCTGAGGCAAGCTCCCGAGCCAGAATTCCGCCATTGCTGAACCGTGGCTGGGTATGCTACATTCTCAGAGCTGAAGGCGCAGGTAGGGCAAGGATGAACTAACTATCCTATGCTAAACCCTAAACCCTAAACCCTAAACTCTAAAAAAGACCGGCAACCTTTTCCACGGGAATGGAAAGTGCTTGAAAAGAGCTTGGGCCGACAGATCTACTGGAAATGCGCACGCGGGCTAGTGCACGAAGACCCATCTGCGCAAGCTTGCCTCAATGCTCCACTACGCCCACCCTGAACCCGAACCTTAGACTCTAGATCGCAAACCCTAAACCTCTAAACCCCAAACCCCCAAACCCGAAACCCTAAACCGATAGTGCGGAGGAACGGAGCAACGGAGCGGAGTCGATTCAGAGCGCGCCCGCTGTGCTGGTGAAGAAAGCTAAGACCGGCTTTCAACGCACACCCTGACGATAATTCTTCGTGGCTCAACCGCCGGTGCTTGAACCGACAGGAGAGGTAGGTTGAGCTTGCACAGGCCCTTCCACACAACTGAGTGAAACTGCACCAATCTGCACCACAAGCACACACAGCGCTGGGAGCAGATCTGTGATTGACGCTACCACAGCCAGCTCCAGAAGGACCAGGCAAGCCGGCACCAGTCTGGCTATCAACAGGTTTGCATATGGGAGGGCACCAGGGGCAGATGCACAGGAGCCTCACGGACATTTTTTTGAGGTTGCCAACGGGCCCATCTCAAAGAGAAAGAGCAGGCCCGGTCTTCGCAGTGTGGCCGATGAAGGCCTTGGAGGACAAGGTGGCCTGGAAGCGAGGAGCCTGGAAAGCTCGGATTTGTGCGGGAGATTGCGGGAGCTGTCTTCACCACATAGGCTGCAATGTCATGTGCGAGACGGCGGGCGTCTGCGGAGGCAGATCTGGGTGGTTTACGGCTCACAGCGATCCGCCTACAAGGCAGTGAGCTCGAAGGCCATAGCAGAGTTGCGGACGCTGGTCATGTAGTGGGCCGGCCTGTCTCTAGCAGAACACACCAAATCCTGAACAGTGTTGAGCTTAGCACATCCAACACAAAGTATTGCCAAGTATGCTTTGCATTGGACGGCGTGAATTGCACACCCTATACAACATCTAATCTCAGGCGTTCTCCATCTTTTCTGCCGCTGGCGAGTGGGCAAAGAGTTTCACTAATTCCGGATGCGATTCGCCTCACGGAACGTGTGGGCATGTGCTCATGCCTTCTGCTTCGCCTCCTCGAGCACCTGGAGCTTAGGGTTTAGGGTTTAGGGTTTAGGCTAATAGGGTTTAGGGTTTAGGGTTTAGGGTTTAGGGTTTAGGGTTTAGGGTTTAGGGTTTAGGGTTCGGGATGAAGGATGCTGTGTCACTGGAATGTGCTTCATTGGCCGCATTGCGAAGTTTCCGTGGCACCTTCAGCAGGGCGTCGTTGGCAGAAAGACCCGTGGCCATGAGCTTTACCACCCTGACAGACAGGCGGACAAACAACAGCTGCTCGACCGAAAAGCTCTGTGCAGAAAGGCTGTTCTTGTCCATCCATCATTTCAGGGCCCACCTGGCACGCAAAGCCGCTTGGGCGTCCTCGGCGCCTGCGCGGACATTCTTGCATTTGGATTTGGACCAGGCTGTCACAAGCTGCTGAGTTGAATCAGACTCAAGCACGACGGGGTCCACACGCAACGACAAGTACTATGTACAAGCAGCTCAATCGTCCACACAACGTAAACCTAAATTCCTAAACCCTAAACCCTAAACCCTAAACCCTAAACCCTAAACCCTAAACCCTCCATCAAGCCTCAACCTTGGCGATGGGTCGAGAAATTTTAGCAAGTCAACGTCCAATGCAAGGACGCCACCAAACATTGCACACATAATTGCGTGAATCACCCTGCAACAGCCCCATGTTCCTTGCACTGCCTTTTGTGGCAGGGTTGAAAACCTGTAACACTGGTAGAGGTTTTCAGTTTGATAGAGACAAGAGCATGCCTGCCATTGGTGACCCACGGGTCGTACGGACGGGCCCGTGCAGACGGCTCACGGGAAGGTGTGGTTCCGACAGCCGCAAGAGGCAGCCGAGCTTCATTTTGCTTGAAGAGTCTGGGTTACCTTAAAGTTGAGCTGTGTGAGCTGCGCGTGCTTTCAGCGTCGGCTCCGGCCTTTGTACCCCGCGGTTGCGGGTTGCACAGCGCCTGCCTGGTCGTAACAGGGCCGCGCAAGCTGGAAGTTCTCGAGGGGAAGACTTAGCCATGTTTTTGCCTTTCAAGGCACTTACAGGCACTGATGGCATGTAGCTTCTACCTGATCCTCTCCTTACTCAACGCAAGCCTGAAGACACAAACTGCCTACTGACACTCCTCTTCAACAGACACTGGTTCCTCATCAGACTCAGCATTTCTATGGCTTGAGACTCAACAGTTGACAGTTGAATCAACAACACGTGAGTCCTAACACAACTTGAGGCCGCCACTTCCAGGCCCGACTCTGAGCACTCGAGCGCCTTGGCAAGGAAGAGCGCACAGATGCGTGTGAGAAGGACCCTTGTTTGGGGGGACCCTTTCAGGGGACCCAAGTCGGAACATCTCGGGGACCTTCGCAATCTAAAACGACGATGCAACTAGATTAGCTTCGATCAACCAGCCCCTTGCAAAACTAGCTGATTCAAACATATTTAAACACAATGCCGAGCGGGAACCCATCCAAGTCCAAGGATACTCGGAGGAAGTTTCTCCGCAGGATTGTTCCCTAAACCCTAAACCCTAAACCCTAAACCCTAAACCCTTAAAAGGTGGGGGGGGCACAGGAATACTGGGCCAGGGACTCTGCGGACTGCTCTGCAGAAAAGTTCTGCAGAGAGTTCTGCATGGGCAAACCTTTGAACCTTTTAGACCCCTAAAGGGTTTAGGGTTCAGGTTTTGAATGCCTTAACCTCAAACCCTTGAGGTTTAAATGCCTAAGTCTTGAACCCTAAGCCTTGAAACCTACACCCTATAGGAATTCAAGGTTGAGAGTTTAGGTTGAATTGCCGGCTCAAGACTAAATGCCTAAATCGTAAACCCTAAGCCTTTAAGCCTTAACCCTATGTATAGGGTTTAAAAGTTGAAGGTTCAGGGGTTTTGGACTTCAAACCAAAGTTTTGAACTTCAAAACTCCGGGATCCAAGATTCAAGATTTAGGATTCCAGGAAAAAGTTGCCCCAGCATCTTGAATCTTGAATCTTGGATCCCGGAGTTTTGAAGTTCTGAACTCCGGATGGAAGTTCAAAACTCCGCGTGCTTTACCATTGAGGCCTCGAAATATATTCACACAATGACTACACAATATCATCATATTGTACTATCAGAGAATAAGAATACGACCGAAGCTCTCAAGTAGCCTATTCCCCCTTCCCGATAGGCTCTAAAACCACCCAAACAGGTGGATAACTGTAGGGGGGGGGGGGGGGGGGGTACCAAATCTAAACATAAGTTTAAACAGTATAAAGACAAATATGAACAAAATATAGATTTAAATATAAATATAACCATAAATAGAAATATAAATATAGTAATATTAAATTTGATAGGAGATAATATAAAATATATTATATCTTATTTTATTCTATTTTTTATACTATACTATATTATATTATATTGTATAAGATAAGATAATAAGTATACATATATGTATGTATATATATATATACATATATAACCCCCTCCCCCGCGGCCCCGTCGGCCTTCTGCTGCGCGGCCTGGCTGGCCCCAAGCTCGCCTCGTTGCGCCCGCCAATCGGCGTCCCCGCTGGTGCGTCCGACCTCTCCAAACCCCCCCTTTTAAAGTAGGGTTTAGATTAGTGTTTTTGGTGAGTGTATATAAGGTTCCCCTTGAATATTGGTGAGTGTATATATTGGGTGTCCTTTTAAGGGTACAAGAAATATATATATATATATATACTTCATATCCATCCATATCCGTCCATACCCATCCATTCTCTCTCGCTCTTCCTTCCATCGCATGTGATCTCTTCGAAGGGAGGTCGGGGTCTCTCTCTCTTCTGTGCCACTACAGGGCGGCAAAGCCTCTCAAGTTTCTAAGGTCTTCCAAGAGCAGAGCCTAGCCATTTTCGGGCGTGAACTGCCTGTTTAGGCACTTCGGGCGAAAAGAACCGTTGTTTCGGACCATTAGAGGCTTAGTTGTTGGCAGGCGGCGGCAGACTGCATGCACCTAGGACAGACTCTACTTTCAGAGTCAGGGGCCTGCATCATGTGTTGGAATCACACATAGCCGGGCGAGTCTGAGACGCTGCTTCTTCTCAACGCTCCCAAGCACTGTTGCAGGCCTTTGTCGACTTAGCATACGGATGAAGTGTCGAGATGTCTCCCACTGCATCTACGGTTCGTGTGTGCGCTTTCCATTTTTGTTGTCCTTAGCTTGTCCTTGTATCCACCGGCTGGTGCATGGCAAGGTTTGCATCAGTTGCCTTAAAGGGGGTGACGCAAATTACGCCAACCCTAAACCCTAAACCCTCAACCCGAAACTCTATACCCTATACCCTAAACCCGAACAGGACAACAGCAAGTGCCGCAAAAAGCCGTGGAACACGAGCGGAGACTCTCCGGAAGGCCGAGAGACGCCCCTCTCCAGGCACTCATGGGGGTTTTCGAACATAAGGGACCCCCACTGTATATCCCAAAAAAGCAGCATTCCCCTTTTCATAAGGGACCCCACCTTGCTTGGAGCCATCTGGCGACTCCTAGGCGCGTAAAGCCCACGATCCGCACGCACACGAGTTTAGAATCTCGTCACTGTTCAGCGGCTTAAGTGCTGTTCTGGATGCTCCCGCTCCACTGCGAAATCTGGCGGGAGGGGGGGCCACCCAGGACAGTCGACAACAACGAGGACATGTCAGCATTTTGGGACATGTAAAGACAGAATGGCTACAGAAGCAACACCACCACTGCCCGGCTCACGAAGGAGCATCGATAACGTGGTGGCATGTCAATGTCGTGGGCCTCTTCTGCTGCGGAGGAGGGTTTTGCCGTTTCCTGCACTGCTTCCGCGCACACCCTGGCAGTGATCATCGAACGGCGCGCGGCAGCCACCGACTCAGGGTACCTGAGAGGGGACACCCTTTCACATGAACCGTGCCCAGACCAGCTTCACCCAGAGAGCCCGATACCCCTAAATTAAGGAATGAGCTTGAATTATAAACGGATCCTCATTATGACTTAAGGAATATGAATACTCCTGAATTAAGGGGTTTTGGGCTCTTTGGGCATCTGTGTGACACTGTATGGCTATTGCATCTTGTTGCGGGATCAAAGATCGATCGAGGGCAAACTCGCTCATGGCGCTCACCGCTCTTCTCAATTCCTGCATTGACATGGAGAAACAGCCCGCATGCCATAAGGGGGGTTTACGATAATCAGGGACCCTATAACAGTCCCCCGAATGGTACGATCCCCTGATAATAAGGACCCCAAAAAAGGTCCCCGAATATCGTAAACCCCCATAACTTTGCTCCAAAAGGGATATAAGGACCCCAATAAGGTCCCCCATATCGTAAACCCCCATAACCTTGCTACGTTTAGGGTTTAGGGTTTAGGGTTTAGGGTTTAGGGTTTGGGGTTAGGGTTTAGGGTTCAGGGTTCAGGGTTCAGGGTTCAGGGTTCAGGGTTCAGGGCTTAGGGCTTAGGGTTTAGGGTTTAGGGTTTAAGGTTTAGGCTTTAAGGTTCAGGGCCCACCAGCGATGCCATGTAGATGCCCATGCAGGTGCCATGCAGGTGCCATGCAGGTGCCATGCAGGTGCCGGCCTCTTCCGAGCACTGCGTCCGCCGAGGGAGCAGCTCCTGGTCTGGGTTTCGAATTTAGGGTTTAGGGTTTCGGGTTTAGGGTTTATGCAACAGTTTTGCAGTGGATCAAGGCTCTCGGCTAGCATCTCCTCGAAGTTCTGCGTGTATCGCTTGCTCACATCCACCACGTGATCGCGCGCGAAGCCGATGCAGTACGTGAGCTTCTTTCCCCAGCCCTTCCTGCACACAGAACTGGGCCAACAGGCCCAAAAGAGAAAACTCGGCCTGAAACGGGGTCTGTGAGAGGTATCATGCTATCTACAGCGACGACTATTGCTCAAACATGTGCGAGAGGTGTTTACTATGGTCAAGAACACTTGCGGTTGAAGTAAAAACAAAAACTATCAACAAGCCTGTTCGTAGTGTTAACGACACGACATGGATGCTGTTCTTGATGCTGACACTGTGGTTCGTGATTTTCTAGACGTTGGCAATGTTGGCGTTTAGGAGTATGCATGTATAGTACCCGCGTAGACCCCAGACAGTGTCCAATCATGTCCAAACATATGGGTATTTCCCAAAATTGGGGTACCTCTTTCATAGCCCAAACAGAAGAGAAGGCCCTTAAAGGGACCCCCAAGCGGGTACCCCTATTTTCGGAAACCTCCATGTGCAAACAACAGCCTAAGCACTGGAGGCTCCCTGCCATTCACTGCTGAAGAGTCTCACGTGTCACGAGGCCCTCATGAACCCTCACAAGCCCCACGAATTCGTCTTTAGGTCTTCAGTCTGTTTTGCGCTGCTCTTGCTAGATGTTTCAGCAGCCTGTACCACAAGTCCAGGCTGGGCGTAGGAACTGAGATGAACTGAGTCCAAAGTCCACAGTGGCTTGGACACATTGGGGGACATCCTGGGGACAGCCGCGTTTCCATCGTTCGGTTGTTGGCTACAGTTCATGCGCCATCCGCGGTTCAGGGGGTTTTGGGGCTTCAGGCGGCTAAGGGTTGGAGGCGTCCAGTCGTCCCAAGGGGTTGAAGGGTTTCGAAAACCCCCCCCCCCCCCCCCCCCCCCCCCCGCATAAGGAGGGGGCGGGGGCGGGGTTGACATATTCGGGTGGTCCGAGAGCCATTGCTGGACATGCTGCGTGCTTGCCACTTGGCGGCAGGCATCTTTGAATGTTCTTTTCCGAATACCCCAAAAAATCGATTATTTTCCAGCTAGGGTTTTGAAGTGCCGTGCTTCTGAGTCACAGCGAGCAGATGCACAAGGTGCACCAAACAGTTGAAGCATTCTTGCCGCCAGGAGGCTCATACATCAGGGGAGCATCGACAGCGGCCTTGGCTAAACAAGAAAGCGCAACAGCTGCACTCGGGCATGCGGCCGCTGCTTGCCCTGTCAGATGGTGAAACTACAGCGCGGCCTCGCAAGAATCGACGTGGATCCACCTCTGCAAGTTTCTCACAAAGCCGCCCAGTGCCGCTTATAAAAGTCCACTCCACTAAGAGATGGCTAAAGGAAGATGGTGCCGCAACAAGCGTTCAGCTCTGCCTCTTGCTAGAATCGGAAAAGATCTCCGTCCAGACGTGGTCTGTCCAATCGTGGATATGCCGAGCCTCATAGCCTCAGCAAGCAGACAGCACCCCAAAGGCCCACCTGCATTTGCATCTGTGAAGAAGTAGCAGGACCTCGCACCAGACACCACGAAACCCCGAAGCAACCTCCACAAGAGCCGCTCAGCGGCCTAGCGAGCGGCACACCAGCGTAAAGCAATTGGCCCACTCGCCACAACGCCCTGTCCGGGTCTGAAGCAACTTGGCAGGATCGTTGTAACCTTGGAATCGAGTATGTCAAACAACAGCACTTCGAAAAACCATCAAGAAGCCCATGTCAAACGGTGGCCCCTTGAGGGCCCGACGTGGAAACCGAGTTTGCCCGCCGCATTTCGAGCATGCAGCAACTTCCACCGTGTTGGCCTTGAAGTGCTGCTCCTTTGCTCAGAGGCTGCTCAATGCCGTTCAAAAACCAACACACACCAACTGCTTCACAACCTTACGGCCATTTCACGACCGGCGTCATCTAGCAGACTAGCCTAACAACACCTCTTTCGACAATCAAGGGGCTTCAGGCGTCGGCTCTGCCCGACCAACCGTTTTTGTCTCTGTGGAGCCGCAGTGCTCGCACCTGCCCAGGACCAGGAGTGAAAGAGCCCTACATCATCCCACATTGTCCATCTTATTAAGTGCCCAAAGAGCCCAACACGCCTTGATTAAGGAATATTCCCAAAATCATGATGAGGATCCCTTGATAGTTCAAGCGATTTTCCTTAATTAAGAGGTATGGGGGTCTCTGGGTATCCCTCGCGAAACGTTGGCACCTGGGCGCGTTCGTCCAGCTGAAAAACTCATGCTTGAACCACCGCACCAGCCTAGGAAGGGAGAACAGGAGCTCGGAACGGATCAGATGAACCGAAGCTAAAAACCAATTGCATGGCGTTCCAAGAATGGAAACTGGACAGCCTACGCACAGTACTGGCTTGACGCGCTCCTTCCGTGTTGCTTTCAACTGAAAACACGCTGTGCAGTGGGCCGCACACACACACACAAACGTCACCTGTTGCCGATGACGCCAAAAAAATCCGCACATGTGCTTCAGGCACAGGAGATGGGAAAATCCAAAAAAGGGTATTTCTTTCAGTCATCCCCACCCTACAGCTAACCGACGTGGGAGCCATCCTGCCGTTTTCGGACAAGTAATTAAGGATACTTCGTCGCGGCTTTCGTCGCGGACTCTCCACAGAGCGGTAGGTGCTTCAGAGATATTCGGCAGGATACTCTGGGACTCTGCGGGCCTCTTTGCGTGTCACTTGCGAGGAGGGCGAGAAGAACAGTTGACTTGACACCTAACACAACCCCACACCAAGGGTGGGAAGAAGTAAACCAGCAGGAACAGTTCAGTGACAGCACCTTTCCGAAAGCGTGGGGTCTCTACGTAAGGCAATCAAGCTGTTCGACGAAACAAAGGGTGCATGCAACCTCCTGGGTCAAGGCTCCGCCGCCTGAAGCTTGGGTCTACGATGGCTCAAGACTTGTGCGGGGCTCCCCTTCCTAGCTCTTGTGGGACCCCCGACGTCCGGTTCCGGTTGCACAACACAAGTTGGTCCCAAGGAAGAGCAGAGGCCCCGAGCCGCTTTGGCTCCGGCAGGACGGCTAGAAGGGCCCAGGGGCGCGGTGTTTGTTACCACATGACATGAGGCCTTTTTCTTCACTAGGGGAGGTGAAGCCCCCCCCCCCCCAAGAAAGACTCACGATGAAAAAATGCCAAAATCATTATTGAGTTTGGAGGTTTTCCAGGAGCTGGACTGCCATCATGCTACTCACCTGTGTGCACGTACTGGCTCACACCTTGAATGATAGAAATGCGGGCGAAATAAATGGGCCCCTAAGAAATACTAAGTCTTACCGCCTGTTGTGTTGTGTTCATGTTGCGCTCGCCGATTCATCCCTTCCAATATCCGTTCATCAGCGCGAAAGATGCGACAGGGAAATGCTGTGTGACTTCGGATGGCTTTGCACAACAAGGGTACCATACTGTGAGCCGGCGAACTTACCAAACGCCCTTACTTGTATTGACAAAGTACTGCATGAAATAAGTATACTTGATGGGGCATTTTTCCCGAAGAAGGATGTGAGAAAACGGGAAAGTTGGACTCACCTTGACTGGCGGTTGAGGTTGAGGCGGTCAAGCTTCTTAATCTTGAACTCGGCGCGTCCAGCGCAAATGTCTGGCAAACCGGGTGCTGGGCATTCTGAGGAAGGCGATCTCATAGCCTGTGCCAGTCCAGGAAGGATTATATAAGGTCAACAAAGCCGCACTCTCAAGGGCCCGGCTCTCCCTTGGGTCCACAGAAGCGTCCAGGTCAACAACTGGAACTTCGTCAAGAGCCTGTAGCTCCAAACGCTCTGAACCCTAAACCCAAAACCCTAAACCCTAAACCCTAAACCCGTGGCGCCGCAAGGAGACCACAGCTTCCAGCCTGTCGCTGCAGCTGCTTCTTCTCATATCCCTGCACGGTGCCAAGGGATGCGACCTGCCCGATGCTCCTTAAGACAAACCCTCAACCCCAAACCCTAAACCCGAAACCCTAAACCCTAAACCCTAAACCCTAAACCCTATGCTTTGGGTGACATCAGACAGCACTCGAGAAATCACGGACCTGGTGCTGCAGCTTGGGTGGAAGTGAGCTGAGCTTCGCCTGCAACATCGCCTGCCACTATCAGCCCAGAATCACCCATGACATATACAGGGTGATAAGTCATCATCAATCATATTCCGATATTTTCGAAGCATCTGCCCAGAACTGCCCTAATCTCCCCTTTGCTGCTTGCCCTCTTATACCGGGCTCCACACAAGATGCTGCTCCTCCATCATAGCATCTGTCGCGACCTCACAGAGAGAAAAGCTACCTGTCAAAGAGGCTCCTACCCCACGATGACCCCCCCCCAATTCAGACAGCAGCTCAGGGCACCTCCGGCGTGGCGGGCTCGAAGGGGTCTCCGGCACTGAAGTTTCCCAGTGCCACCTAGAAGACGCAGCTTCTGGAATGCTTCCAGGAAAGTGCAAAAAACTGCGCGAGACACTCCGAGACATGCAAGACTCATGCAACCCAAAGCTGCAAGGGCTTTTGAGAACCGAGAGCATGTGCACAAATTCGCCCCTGAGATATGTCTGGAGCAAGCAGACCATGATCTGGTCTCCTTCCCCCTTCCCACCCACCCCTTTTGGGAGCCCCGAAAACTCTGCGGCGCCTCAAAGCGCCCCTGAACTCCTGAAGCCCCGCCAACCTCCCAGACCTTCCTGGGCCTGATGACCAAAGCCCCACACCAAGGTCGTGGCGGAAACCCCCTAAGGGACCCCCCCTGCAAAACTCCACCAGGCGGCCTTTGTTGTTCGTCTTCGATGCGCCCGCTACACCCCGCGTTGGGCCAGCGGCTGCCGAGCCGGCGCGCGCCAGCGTTGAGAATCATACTCTGTGGTCGATGCTGCCCCGTTTCTATGATGTCAACGCACTTGCTGCTGTGCGTCGCAGGTGTTTGAGCTTATTCGGGCGAACCGTTTTGCATAAGATTTCATGCGATCTTGTGCGACCTCCGTCCTGTGTCTTACTCCGTTTTCATGCGTAATCATCGGATCCGCGCCCGAAACAACCTGCAGACAATAGCCAGGCCGGCTAAGTGAGGCCAAGCGGCAATGACCGGCGGTTTGTCCGGGTCCCCAGCGGCCTGCTGCACCCAGACATTCACTTGGTAAAGGGATCGTTGCAGCAGCCCGGTGTGTTCTTTGCAGTGCCGGCAGTTTGAATCCCGCTCCAGCAGCACGTCTGCCCGAAGCGAGCAATGGTTCTGGTGACCTTTCTGGCTTGCTTCGGCGTTCTTGCGCCGGTCATGGGACAGCTGCAACTGCGCGTGGTTCTGAGTCGGCCACTCACCGGCAGTACTCGAACGAAGCGAGCGAGCTGCGAACCTCGGCCAGAGTTGGTGATCCGCGAAAAACCCCCTAGAGTGCCGAGGACAACAGCTTGGTTTTTGTGAATTCCACAAAGTGGGGAACGCACGGGCTCTCCCGTTTCGGGTCTGGGTTGACCAACGTTCTCCCCAAATGAGTCACCTAATCACGAAAACACCGAGCCTTTCAGCAAACTAAAACCTTTTAACTTTCAACGCTACTCCTTCCACAGGTGCACCGGCCGGCCACCTCAGCAACGAATCTTTGCCACTCATTTACCTTCATTTGTCCTTGGCCCTTTGAACGGATGAACTGGATGGCTGACTGGAGAGCACTGGCCGCCTTCGGGTTCCAGCAGGCTCGAGGCTTCTTGATTGACTTGCTCATTGCTTCAACTGCTCGCTGTGAACTTGCAATGACCCTTTTGAGCAAGGTGTGCATCTGAGAGGATTTATTGCACCCAGACTTGCTTGACGACAGCATGATGTCTTGGCCACACACCATTTTCAAAGACGGCACGCACGGGGCTTGCGTAGCTGGGCCTGAGATTACATGGGCATGTCCATCACCGTCTTGAAACATGGGCCATCAGAGAGTGGATGCATGCCGCGGTAGGATCGATAGGCACACGGCCCGGCAAACTCCCTGCCGTCGTCAGCCGGAGTCCAAGGCCCATCCTCAGAACCAGCGAGGCATGGCTGGGCGTCCCTTCGTGCTTGTCCCTGCTCACGCGCGCAATGCAATTCTAAACCCAAGCCGTTGCGCCTCGGAATCGGACAGTTCGACTCGGAACCTGGGCTTCCAGGGGAGAGGGGGGGTGCAGGTCAGCGGACGATGACACAGGGCACATGGCCTTGTGACCCACTGGCCGACATCCAAACCTCAGGCGGCGGAGGGACGCATAGTTCGAAAGTCGAGGAACATCATTTGTGATGCAAGCAAAACCAAGCAAACACTTCCTGTTGAGCACCTGTGAAGCACTCACAGCCCGGAGCTCTCATCAGCCCCAGGTCCGAGGAGTCCGAGGTCAGGACGGGCGGCCAGCATGACGCCAGCCACGTTTTGGACCTCCCCCAGGTCCAACTGGTACCACGGATTGCAATCCTCTTTCTTGGCGCACCAGGCGCTGGCAGAGTCCAAGGTTCCTCAGCCCAAGTCCAGGAGTCCGAAAAGGCAGATACCTTGGGCCCGTTTTGCCACCAAGCATCCGGTGTGATGTCGTTCTCCTGGCTTGTCATCGTTCCAGCTGGAGGATGCCCTCCTCGCATCCAGCGGTACCTTTCACGCTCTTTAGCTGATGTACACAGCCAGCCCCAGCTCTCCGCGACAGCACCAGTCTCTCAAAGGTATCTGCAAACCCTTACAACGGCGACATCGAATTTCAGATCATCAGCCTTGGCCAGCTGGAGGCCGGAGTGCTTCTGGGCCTCAATACCCCGCGCCAACGCCCGGGGAAGCGGAACGGACTCGTCCAGCTGGCCTTCAAGGGGCCATCAGGCTTGCGCGCAAAGCGCAAAGGAAAGCTAGGCTTGTGCCACCCCTCCCACACCCACCTGCACCGGCCCTGCTGCACCGCAACACCAACCCCCAAAAAAACAGAGGTGTGCCACCTTTTCGTGCTTAATGCTGAACCTGGTTCGGGTCATGTAATGCTCGTGGGAGAATCACAATATGTCACAGTGACTCTGGACTCTAGCAGAACACAAATCATGTTTTGCTTAAACACAAGGTGCTGCAACTTGGCATTGTTTCCCAAAACCGAAAGGGTAGCTGTCAAACATGGCTTCTGCCGGCGCCACGACACGCCGTCTCCATCGACAGGGTTTTCGTTCGCTGAAGAATTTCAAGGATGCGCCGCGAGAGAATTTCGAGGACGCTCCACGCGTTAGCGACCGATAGGGTTGTCGTTCGTGCCCAAAATTTCGAGGACGCTCCAGCGCCACCCCGGGAACACCGAAAGGGCTGACGCTTTAGGGCCAGCGCAATTTTGACGAGGTGCCGCGGGCCGCGCCGACCCAAATCCGCGCTTTGCTACATATCAAACTTGCAAACATACCACGAAATGCATCACCCCATGGCATCCATCCATGCATCAACGATAATGACGAACTGCCAATGTCAAGGATACAGCGTGCTTCCCATCGCTGGCCTTTGGGAGATCTGCTTGGGCTGTCGGATTCCGGCTTTGGGGAGGGTCATGAGAACATGTCGCAAGGATCGCTCCTGGCCTTTGGGAAGGCCCAAGCCGAAGAGCTTCAATTGCTCAGATGGCACGTCGATCATGGAGTAAATCTGCATGCGCAACATCTCCCAGCCTTCACCTAAGCGGTTCCGTGCACAGCCCATGAATCATACCCATCCACACCCTGCATGCACAACCACAGAACCCCAAGCCGACCAAAGATTGCAAGCTTTTCCAAGGCACTGGGCTCGCATTCGATGTCGTACTCGGCCCCTTGGTGCCGCAGCAGCAGCTGCACGCTGCCTTGGGGCTCTGGCAGCTCAGCAGCCGCCAGGTCTATGCAGCGCGGCAGGGACAGGGGAAAGCCAGGATCCATGACCTTGCCTCGTGCGTTGGAGTCCAGCAGCCGTCCAGACGCATCGAGTAGCACAACCGCTGGAATGCCGCGGACGCCAAACATTGTGGAGAGTTGCTGCTGCCGTGGCCGGTCGGAGAATGGCAACGCGTGCCAAGGCATTGTGGAGAAGTACTCCCGGAAAGAGTTCTCATCACGGTCACTGGAAACAAAGACGACGTCGAAGGCCCTGTTCTTGGACTTCACATGATCGTAGACTTTGCGGAACTGGGGGGTGAAGCCCTTGCATGGGGGGCACCACCCAGCCGAGAAATAAAGGGCGACGACGCCTCCCTGCAGAGATGGTGTCGCAACCTCTCCCTTCCCGTGCAAAAGCGTTTTCCCTAGCAACGCCTCCATGGCATGCGGATGAAGGTACTAGTGTATCAAGCGTGTGTTGAAGATGGAGGAGGGTTGTGCCTAGCTGAGCACCTGACTTGATTCATATCCTTGCTATCTGCTCTTTCGTGTCAATCGCAGTGGTAGGAATTGTTCTCGGTTAAGTGCGTCACGAGCTTCTAGCACGCAACTCGGCTTGTGCCATCAATCCAGCTGATCAAGAAAAAACGCACGTCCACGAACCCTCAATCCATCATTGCCCGGCGCAACATGTGCAAACTGAAGCTGTCACTACAGGAGACATCAGTTTCCTCAATCCGAGATGCCGCCCTTGAAGACATGAGCTGCGCTCAAAACTCTTTTTGTCGAAGCTAGTCAGCTAGTCCAAATAACCGATGCCGACCAAACGCCGGAGCTGCTCGTAGAGCCAGAAGGAAAACACACACCTTGGGATTGCGCTGGAGGCTGCCACAGCTGTGACGGGTCTTGATGATCCAAGGCAAGGGCACCGGAGCCAAGCGCACGAAGGCAGGTGTCCACCCGCGAAAGAAGACTTTGGGTCCAGACCTTATCGGGCAACAAAGGAAAGCCCCAGAAACAATACAAGCCATGCAAGCAAGGGGAAGATCTCAAAGGGAGGGATTAGCCCTGGGCTCTCGCAGCAGTGCATTTGCACAGGTCAGCGGTCCGGACCGAAGTTGATGGTTACTGTCACCAAGGCTGTGCGCACTTTGGTACCTCACGGTCTCAACATGTCTCAGCTCTGCAGTGCGCAAAGGCGGGCGCAGTCTGCTAGCCCCGAGCACCTTTTACAGGCTTTCGGCCGAGGCACACAACCAGGACCACGTCAAAGGGCCTCAGGAGCTCCGAAACCCGCAAGTGACGAAACACGGGGGAGCCTTGGAGCTCAGGGCTCTGCATGTGGCACGTGGTGCAAATCACCGCAGCCTGGCATTGGTGCTTCGACGACAGTTGCTACAACTGCGAAACGACAGCTTTCGACATTGAGAAGGGGACCACCAGAGATGCCGAAACATGCAGCAAAGGACCTCGTGACTGGGGCTTGCGCACTCTTGCTTCTTCCTTAAACCGTGCTTGGACCTTGCGGCATGACACGGCGTGACCTGCTCACCTTTAGGGGAGGGCTTGCATGGTCTGACTCGCTTCTTCCCCTAGTACAATGTATGATGTTCTTTTGCCAAATCACTTCTCATGTCAATGTGCACTCAATGTGCACCCTGCGGCACAGCATTGAACTGCTCCCTTTCGTGCCAGCTTGCCGTGCTTTCTGTCGCTTCGACGTGCCAAGCGGGTGGAGGCGCAAAAGTGACGCTGCAGACCCTCCGAAGTTTGCGGTGGTGCACTGCAGCCCTGTACAGAACTTTAAAAGGCCAACACTGAGGAGGGCAGAGGCCCTCTGCCCTTCGCATGGCTTGTTGTTCATGTTTTGTATCTCCTCTCACCATGACGCGGGCGACGGCAGGCCCTCTGCAATGTACTTGTACGGCGCGGGCCCATGTAGTAGGCAGTCGCGCATGCAGATGGCATGAAAGAAGAAGTCATGCATCAGGCATGAAAAGAAGTCATGCATCAACTCAGAGCAAGCGACCTTACCTCAGATCCGCATAGTTAGGTGCGGCAAAACGCGCCAAGCCGTCAAGCCGAAACAGAAGCAATGATCATGTGAATTGCAAAGAAGTTGCTATGCATTGGTTGAATTACTGTCACTGTCTGTGTCCCACTCCGACACGGACGAGTCAGAACTGCCTGTGTCCACCACGCCACCACAGCATGCAGGGCCTTCAGCACAGGAACTCACGCATCACTTAGCACCAGAACCCCGGCCCAGAGTGTTAGAAGAAAGTCTGCAGTACACGAAATGGATGCTGCAGACCCGAACGCCCCGGCCACACCCGGCAGACAGTGTGTAAAAACTACAGCCTGCGAGCTCATGTCGGGACCGCCCCAGCACGCGGAACCCATGCTTGTGTGCCAGTCAGGAACAGGAAGACTGCGTTACACTGCGTTGCAGCGGTGGCTTTTCATAACTCAGCTGTGCGACGTGACAATGATTTGTTTCCTTGACCCCTTGCACGGCATTTCCAACCGCCTGAACGTTGGAACTTTTTGGAAGGGGAGTCAAGGGATGTTAAGGGGATGCATGTCCATCCATACGAAGCATTTTCATTGACTTAACCGACTTAACCCTCATCATGCAAGACCCGGCCATCTTTCTCTCTTGTTTACTGTCGGCCGCAAGCTGCGCTCGCCAGCCGCTCACTGTTGCACTGTTGCACATGACCATGTACTTGGACCCCGAGGAAGGGCTTTAATCCCATAAATCGGTCGAAAACGTGCAAAAAAAGGCTCCGTCTGGCCGTCTGGGTCTTCCACACCCCCTAACACCTCGAGACTGATCAGATAAGCAATGCCTAGCTATGCTTCTATTCACGCCAATAGCTAAACTCTGAACCCTCAACTCTCGTATGACAAAGAAGAAGAGACCGGCCAGCACCCAGGTGCCCTACAGCCCCGCAATCCAATTGCAGAAAGAGTATGCAGACGAAGGTGCCACAATGCAGCGACTGAAAGCCATCCTCAAGTGCCTGGATGGAGTTCGCCCGCAGGTCGACCATACCCTGCCTGAGAAAAGGTGATTTCGCCCAATTCCCCCAAGCCTGGGACGACCTTTGCTATAAATATATATATATATATATATTATGTATTTATTTATTTATATTTATGTGTATATATATATATATGCACCAGTGAAAGGCAGCACTTCAAGACAGTAGCTCATAGAGATGGGATGCATCATGTTCTCGGTGACGCTTGGATCTTTGTGTACGATCTGCATCCGCACCTTCACTTCTGAAGGGTACAAAAACCACAGGAAAATTCACAAACCCTAAACCCTAAACCCTAAACCCTAAACCCTAAACCCTAAACCCTAAACCCTAAGTAATGTGCGGACGCAGCCACGCATCAGGCGAAAGAGGGTGTGGGAGCTTTTCAAGCGTGCTGTGCAGTCTCAGTGCAGCCTGAGGGGCTCCCCAGCCAAGCAAGAATGACCAAATGTAGCCTTGGCTATGAGAGAGTTAGGGTTTAGGGTTTAGGGTTTAGGGTTTAGGGTTTAGGGTTTAGGGTTTAGGGTTTAGGGTTTAGGGTTTAGGGTTTAGGGTTTAGGGTTCAGGGTTCAGGGTTTAGGGTTTACGGTTTAGGGTTTAGGGTTAGGCTCCCAAAAAGGAGCTAGTATCACACCAACTGGTCTGCAAGGGATCTACTTGCGGCACAGCAGCATGCGAGCAAGGGCGGACCACAGTTCAAAGTCGCGCACTGCATGATCGAAGGATACCTCACACAACTGCCGCTGCCTCGGCCTTCCCCAAACCCTAAACCCTTAAACCCTTAAACCCTAAACCCTAAACCCTATCTTTCGGTATCCTTCGGCAGTTGCTTCCGCTCAGGAGCGGACGGATAGCGCAGGTCCAGCGTCTGAAAGCTCCTCCACATTTTAAGAGCTTGCGGGGGATTTCGGTTTCTGACGGTTTAGGCTTTAGGGTTTAGGGTTTAGGGGTTTAGGGGTTTAGGGGTTTAGGGGTTTAGGGGTTTAGGGTTTAGGGGTTTAGGGGTTTAGGGTATAGGGGTTTAGGGGTTTAGGGTAGGGGTTTAGGGGTTTAGGGGTTTAGGGGTTTAGGGGTTTAGGGGTTTAGGGGTTTAGGGGTTTAGGATTTAGGGGTTTCGGGTTTAGGATTTATGGGTTTAGGGTTTAGGGTTTAGGGGTTTAGGGTTATGTGTAGGCTGCACACCAAGGATCCAGGTAGGTCTGCGGAAGTAGACAGCGTACGCGACCTGATCTCAAACGCTGCTGACAGTGCTGCGCCTCGACAGAAATCACTTCTCTAGCCACAGTATCCTTGGTCCTAGATGATCATAATCTGTTTATGTAACGCTAAACCCTAAACCCTAAACCCTAAACCCTAAACCCTAAACCCTAAACCCTAAACCCTAAACCCTAACCCTAAACCCTGAGGTGAACTCTCCAAGGCAGTTCAGGCACATAGAATCCGAGCCAGGTTAGTGTGCCGACCATGCAGAGGAACAGAGATCGCCAGTTCTTGCTGAATCTACGTATCCTGCAAGGCGCACAGTGCTGCATCATTGCAAGTCATAACAGTCTGTGCCAGGCACTTCTTTTTGTCATTCGGTAAAGAGAAAGGAGGGGTCCTCGTCAGCGGTAGGAACAAGCTGGAGATGCCAAACCTAAAACACAAACATCCGGACACTTGCGGGAAGGCACAAACAACATAACAAACACAACAAGACCAAACATCCCCAGTTTCATGTCGCCTTGTCACCCGCCACAACTGCAAGGAGCACGACACATTTTTACACTGTAATCAAATCTGCCTGGTTCTCTCCGCGCGCATTCACCCTTGCAACTTTCATGCGGTCCTACATCCTATTCAGATGCGCAAACAACGTTCTTTTGGGCTTGAGGGATGTGTGGCAAAGTGCCGCCGAGGCGATGCAGGCCATGACTAGATATGGCAATTTCTGATGCACTTTTAAGCTTGATTTCGAACATGTGTTCGAAGATACTTCACTGGCAATGCGGACCTGACCAAAAGTGGTGTTGTAGTGATTGTCGTAGACACCATGAGCCACCACCATGATATCCCAGGGCAGGAGGCAGTGCCCGCAGAGATTCGGCTTCAAATGCTGGTGTACCAACATGGGTTTGCATGAGCTTACGGTGAAAACGGTGGCAATGTTGGAGACTTATTTCAATATTCAGCAAGGTCCGGCAAAAGGACGTCTCAACCACACCATGAAACGATGCACAGTGTCACGCTTCCAGCCCTCGTCGTGCAAAACAAACAGCAAGTACTTGAAGCATAGGGCAAGACCAATTCACACAAGCTTCAAACAAAACATAACACAACATGACAACACTCTTTAGAGCAGTATCCAGCGCTTGCTGCATCTTTCTTCTGCCATGGAGCATGACGAACACAAAGCCCATTGCCGCCACCACCTAACGGAGAGACATGCGTAGACATGTAGGCCCAGAACTTCAGAAACGGCCAGACGTCGGACTCGGCAAAGGCAGGGCAAGGCTTGGCTCCCATCCTTCACATCTCCTTCATGTGGCGCGGCCGCGGTTGACAGGAGAAGACAACCGAGAGATGGACCAAGAGACCCAAGGAAGATATGGACGAAGCACAAAAGCAAGGCATGTCTGCTCGTTCGAACAAACGTAGGACTAACATCATTCAGCTGTAGGCTATACATGACAACGTGAGGGCATGCAAGCGTGGTCATCGACCACTTACCACTGCAGAAAGACGAACTGACCTGCAGGAGAACCAACCAATATAAGAAGAGTCTTCATGTTGCAGTTGTGGCACGTCCATGCTGTGATTGTCAAACTCGGGTGCCGACAAATCAGCCTGACTTCATGTTTCGTGGTGTCTCTTGTGATGGAAAATCTCCAACAAGTGTCCGACCCATTTCGACCCCAACTTAACAAAAAGAACATCCATGGGTCGAAGGCAAGCTTCTATAGCCACCAGCACCACGCCAACTAAAAAGGGCAGCAGCCCCAAGAGCAGCAGGTGCCGCCGCTCGATGCAGCCGGTCCGTCGCAGGATCGACCACATGAGAATCATGTACAGGAAGAAGGCCAAGATGTACCCTCGGATGCATCACGGGCACAAGATACACGAGCATGGGGAGCATCACGTGAGTAGCCGTTCATGATGAAGGCACAGCACCAAACCCTAAACCCTCAACCCTAGACCCTAAACCCTAAACCCTAAACCCTAAACCCATTCAAGGGGCCCAGGGCGAAGAATCTCTTTTTGAGACCCAGCGAGAGGGAGAGCACGGTGACGCTCCCCTGCAGCGCGGTCCCCAGCAGCATGATGCGGACGATGACCAAAAGCCATTCCTGAGCTCTCTGGGGCCAGCATCACGCAAGTCCGCGCATGTTCAAAGCCCTTGACTCAGTCAATTCTTCGAGTCTTCTAACCGCTGTCATCTTTATTCCTTCCCGGCCCTCCCTTTCATGTCAGGGCGCCCGCTTGGCACGCGTTGTGGTCCAGGTGATGGAGGCGTCCACCCGGCGGTAACCCTCCTCCGCGCCCGCCTGCTGCGGATCCGAGTAGCGCTCGAAAAGGTGGGATTTGGACCTGCCAGAGGAAAAGTTCGAAACGCGAGGGGCGACCGCCATCATCTGCCTTGCCTTACGTGGGCTCCGAAGGTCTCGATCTCCCTGCGTATCCGAACCTCACAGCGCAGCGCAAAACACCGTCAAAAAACTGTGTTACCGAGCTCGCGCCTCATGCACGACGCGATTCTCAACACGGTTTAGGGTGTAGGGCTTAGGATTTAGGGTTTAGGGTTTAGGGCCTGAATAAGAGAACTCTCGCAGGCCTCGTCATCTGCGTTGGAGCAGCCAGCGTTTCGGGCATGGACTTTGCCAGCCGGAGCCAGCGTGTGCGCCAGGGAGACGTAAACCTTCAGCTGGGAGGCCATGAAAATCTCCTCAGCTGTGGGATTCCAAAGTGGATACATCGGTGGGGGCTGAGAGGGGATTTGACATGGCTGGTAGACAAAACCTCGTAGACCCCTAGACAATGCCAGCTCTTCGTCTCTTCGGCCATTGACTAGACAAGCGCAAGCAGGAGAAAGTGCCCCACAAGCTCGTTGCTGAGCAGCTGTTCTACTCTCCAAAGGCTCTCCAAAAAAGGGCTCTCTCCAACAGGAAAGCCTCGCTCAAAAACGGCTCTCAAGAACCGGGAGCCGCGAACCTGCCAAGACACATAGACACACCAAAGCCTCTGGTAGAGATTGTCCTGGTAGTTTGGCACAGCCACCATGCCTCTGGCCACTTGGATATCAGATGCATTAAATGCGTCCCACATGCATACGCGTATGTATTCACAGCGCATATGCAGTAGAAGCGGGACACATGCCCTCTCGGTGCTCTTAGACCTTTCCAAAGGCATCGGAGTCACGGCCACTGTACACCCATGGTGCTGCAAAGCGAAGCACCACCTCCAGAATGAGGCCCAGGAAGACCAGACCCCAAACCACAGGGAAGGTGAGCGCACAGGAGCCCTCGAGGTCATCGACTTCCTCGGGTGCATGATATGGGCTTTATTTGATGTTTGGGGTTTAGGGTTTGGGGGTTTGGGGTTTGGGGTTTAGGGTTTAGGGTTGAGGGTTTAGGGTTTAGGGCTGCATTGCATGCATCTTGCTTTGGGAGACTGAGATGGGCTTTGCGCGAGGACTCAAGGAGCGGCAAGGAACCTTTGTTGGAGTGAATGCTCCCTCTCGGGCAAGACATGGCTCATTCCTGTTCACTGCTTTACGCGGGTGCTAGGGTTTAGGGTTTAGGGTTTAGGGTTTAGGGTTTAGGGTTTAGGGTTTAGGGTTTAGGGTGTCACGTAGACTAAGCCAGGGTTCCCAATGACTGGCCAGGCAAGTGCCCCGCCCTTCGCGCCAGTTGCTGCAATACTGGTCGGAAGATACTGCCTCTGCATCAAACAATGTTGGTCCGGCATTATTGTTGTGGAATCGCGCGAAAAAACCTCGAAACATCGCGTGCAATCGCAAAATCAAACCAGCTGTTCAAGTGTATTGTGCGCGTATGTCAGCGCGCGCGTATGTGTCTCCGACCGGGCATACTACCCTTAGGTATGCTCGTACGGCCACGTGCAGCAACGTGACCAAGGTATACAAGTTCTCCATGCCCGCCACTCCCCCGCAAAGAAGCTGCGAGACCATGAATAGTTCGAGTGCCAATAGGAAACACAGGCCTGACGGCACAGGGATAATGCAACATTCCTGACTTGTGGTGGTATTCGACGTCTCACAGACTGTGCACTTTGACACACTGCCACTCTGAGCGGCATTGAAGAGGTCAGTGCTGTGTGAAGCTTTGGCACAGAAACCCGTCCTGGAAGCATGAAGAATGTGCGGCGTGGCCACCACCAGAAGCCTGCACTCGCCCCACGTGCCTGCACCGCACGGAAACTTCGATCCTCTTGCAACAGAGCCCTTAACCCTAAACCCTAAACCCTGAACCCTAAACCCCAAACCCTAAGCCCTAAAAGCTCGAGCAGCACGCCTTGATGTGCGTCAGGACACGGCCAAAGGGGCTGTGCTGTGTGGAGGCGCCAATCTGCTGGGCGATGCTTGGCCCGGCACCATCCTAACACAGCAAGGAATGGTAAAAGAATGGTGGTCAGGTTTTGATTAGGGTTTAGGGTTTAGGGTTTGGGGTTTGGGGTTTGGGGTTTAGGGTTTAGGGTTTAGGGTTTAGGGTTTAGGGTTTAGGGTTTAGGGTTTAGGGTTTAGGGTTTAGGGTTTAGGGGGGTGTAGGGTTTACTGTAGGGTTTAGGGTTTAGGGTTTAGGGTTTAGGGTTTAGGGTTTAGGGTTTAGGGTTTAGGGTTTAGGGTTTAGGGTTTAGGGTTTAGGGTTTGGTTCACAGAGAGTTCCTGCGCCAACCACGACATACATTCTGAGCCTCGTTTTGGTAGATCGAGAATGCGCAGACAAAAAGAACTTCTTCGGGACGGACTGTCCGCTCAAGGGTATCCACGAACTCCTGGCAAGAAAGCCCCAAAGTTCTCGGCAATCTCTGCTACATTTTGGTTTGCAGCAAACGGTTTGCAGTTCTGCGCCTCTGCATTCTCGTTCCAGGAATGGGAGATAAGAACATCCACTTCAAGGGGTGAGTCTCGATTGATTTTGACAGCGTAGCCTCGGCTGCGTTCGCTCTGTTGAGGCATGTGGGGGTTTAGGGTTTAGGGTTTAGGGTTTAGGGTTTAGGGTTTAGGGTTTAGGGTTTAGGGTTTGGGGTTTAGGGTTCAGGGTTTAGGGTTTAGGGTTTAGGGCTTTATCCTGGAGGGTGCAACTGGGCACAACTGCTCGCAAGCTTCTCCAAGTGGCCAACCCCTTCACCAGCAGTTCGAGGCAGCAGGTGGTAATTCACCATGTCTCGCACCGAATGGTTCTGATGCCAGTGAACATCCTCCTGTAAACATACAGGGCAATTATCATAATTATAGTATTGTAGTAATTATAGTAATTATAGTACTTGTAGGAACTATAGAAAGTATAGTAATATAGTATTATAATAATATAATAATATAGTAATATAGCAATATAGTAATTTAGTAATATAGCAAGATAGTAATATAGTAATATAGCAATATAGCAATATAAAAATATAGTAATATAGTAATATAGTAATAAAGTAATATAGTAATAAAGGAGTATAGTAATATGTAATATAGTAAATAGTAATATCGTAATATAGTAAATAATAAAATAGTAGTAATATTAGTAATATAATATATAGTGAATATATAATATAGTAATATAGTAATATAGTAATATAGTAATATAGTAACATAGTAACATAGTAATATAGTAATATAGTAATACAGTAATATAGTAATATACTAATATAGTAATATAGCAATATAGTAATATAGTAATATAGTAATATAGTAATATAGTAATATAGTAATATAGTAATATAGTAATATAGTAATATAGTAATATAGTAATATAGTAATATAGTAATATAATAATATTAGTAATGGAATAATATCGTAAGAATAATGATTATAGTAACTATGTAATTATAGCAACATGCCTTCCTTTCCTGCACCTTGAAAACAGATACACAGCTCTGATGGGCTCATATCAGCTCCAGCCACCTTGCAGGAGTTGAGGAGCTCCCGTATCTGATGCATGTGCATCCCCCAGTTCTCAGGCCAAACATCCACGAACTTGCCATTCCTAGGCCACGGAGCACACCAGCGCGCGTTTTTTTTTGAGTGCAACGTTCTTGGATTCTTGGGGCCCTTTTGGGACTCTGCCTGCGCTTTCGCAACCCAGGCTTCCGGAGGATGCGCTGGGGCTCCATGTGCTGCGCTTGCTGCGCTTGCTCCAGGTCAGAGGATGTTGCCTCCAACGGGGGGCATCGCACACATTAGCCTCGCCCGTGTCTTAACCACAAGAAGCTTGGGGGAAGTGCACGCTCTGCACATCTCTGCACTCACGTTGCACACTGCGCACTCCTGCTCGAGCTCCTCTTCTTTGAAGCACCCGGCGCTCCCAGGCCATTCCATCGCTCCAGCGCAGCCCGTTAAGGCTCAGCTTTGTATTGTTGCATTTTGGCTGGCATCTGTGACTTCAGCTCATTTCGTCAGCACTTCGGGGGCACGAATGGGTACCAACCTACATCATGGAATCCGCGAAACTTCTGCGAGCATGCACAGGTTCAACTTACTGTAGAGAGCTCACTCTCATTCCTAGCAGCACTGAGGAAATTGACTTTCACAGATCAGAGGAGCCGGCCATCCTTCATCAAATTATAGGCTTTCATCATCGTCTTGAACGCATCGTACCTGCAGAGTCTGCCCCAAAGACCGGGAAGCGTCCTCTTGCATCAGAATCCACCAAGAAACTTCGTCACGCAAGAAAGCACGCCCTTAGCAACAAAGCGCCGAACGGCTACACTGCCCTCCTAAGTCACAACAGGTGCTTCAGCGGTGCTAGTTTTTTGAGTGGTGCTGCTTCTTGCATCAAAAATCCCAGGGCCGGATGGACTGAAGAGAGCATGCCTAGCTCCGCTCGGACTCGGACTTTGCGAGCTGTCAGAGGTACCCTTGTACATCTAAAAGCGGAGAAGGAATCTATTGGCCATCTCATACACGTAGAAGATCAGGGCGTGCGATGGGACCTCTGGAGCAGCGGTCGGTTGTAGTTAATTGAAGCCGCTTGTCACGAATGGCTGGTTCCGGGCCCATAGCCGCACGGAAGCAGGTGATGCCACAGCCGCGGTAAAGGCCGGATATGCCTTCTTCCCTGCACCAGGAACAAAAGCCATCTCTGGGATCCCATGCATATCACACGAGCCTCAGCACAGTTTGAAACACTGTGATGAAGGATTGGCCATAGAAGCGAGGATCCGTCTGAATTTTCGACTTGACCTCGGAGCAGGACAGGCTGGCAGAGCCTCCAGGCACATCGTGCCTTGCTTGGGCTTCGTCCGTGTCTGCCGGGTAAGGAACTGCCCAATACGCGATGCCTCAGTATAATGAGTACAGTATAATATCGAAAGCTGTGTCTCAGTGCCCGATAATAAGAGACTCTTCTGGGAGCCAAGAGACCTGCACAGGAGCCAGACAAGGCAGACCAAAGGAGTGGCACATCCTTCTTCTTGTCGTATTGGCGGGCTGTTTGCACCATTCTCATGACCTGATGGGTCATGGTCAGGAGCTTAAGCCACAGTGCTTCGGCGCTTCGTCATTCACGCTAAGGTGGAGGCACCCTCGTACACACCAAACCACGCCTCACACAAAGCAACCTGTTCTGGTTCTGCACAAGGGGCAGCTTAAGGCAGCGGCCATATTGCCGGGCACTTCTCGCATGAGCCTGCTCAACGCATGCGAGCACCCAGAAAAAATCTGACCTGTTCCGAGTCTGCATCCAAGCTACGTGCTGAGATTGCCTCGCCACAGGCCCGTCACACCATCTTCCCGCACTGTGCGGACAATGCAATCCACCGGTCCCCTGTCAATACCAACTGATGGAAACTCCGCACACGCCACGAGTCACGGTAGCTACCTTGGCCCTGCCCCGCGCCTGTAGAGTTTCTCTGCTGAGCTGCTCAGCTGAGCCTTCAGGCTCAAGTGACAAGCGGTACACCATGCAAGCACCATGCAAATGGCAAGCAATGCAATCTTGGGTCTGCGCCTGCAACCTGCATTTCACTAGCTCAACTGGTGTAAGCACACAGGTGGACGCACACCCACTGCCGCCACCTGAGCATGTTCACGCGGAACAAATGGCTGCGACAGGTTGCCTCACCACCACTGGCCTGCCAGAACCAGCTTCCAAAACGGAACTGGGTTGGCCAGCGTAGCTGCCTCCTCAGCTGACAATAGTTGAGGTAGCTCCCCTAAACCCGAAACCCTAAACCCATTACTCGAAACCTTGGGGTTCATGTCTGCCACCGAGCATCTTCATCCACCGCTAGCGCCTGGCAACTCTGTCTGTCGAACGCATCTCCGTGATGACCTACCAATGTACGTGCCGTAGCGGAGAGGCGTGCCTTCTTGATGTATCCATACGACACGAAAAGGCTGGCATTCTCGGCCATGGACCTCCGAGAACATTCGAGATCTGGGGTATCTTCTCAATCTTCTGCGTTGTCGGGTCCACGAAGCCCACTAAGCCCATGACCCTAGAAGAGGAGCCCCAAGGCCCTGGTAGAGAGACAGAAGGCCCGAAGTCGCCACCTTGAGCTTAGAATGGTCTGGGAAACTACATCCAAAGCGTCACTCAAAGCCGTTGGCTCAAGCCGATGCTCAAACCGCTCTAAGCTGTTCACCGTCTTCCGAAAGCAGTCGACGGGTCCCGAAAAACGTCCACCGCCAGTCTGTTCCAGCACCTGCAAGTGCACGCAAGCTGGCAAGCTGCACAGCGAAGCCATTCTTGGAAGCACGCGGCCTTGATGGTATCTGCCGGATATTCCACGATCTTGCACCTGCGCAAACTGAAAAGTGCACACTGAACTGCAAGGAGCTCAGAATTGCAACATCGGCACACGAAGCCAGACATCATCCCGCAAAGAAGATCGCGCAGACCGTCCTTCAATGCCACGTCCAGGTAAGCAGTGCCCCGCCCCAATTAAGAATTAAGACCACAGATGAGATATGGTGAGATGCAAGTGGCGTGCTCAACTACATCAACCATGCAGACTCCTAAAGCTCCAAGTTTGAGGGCTGAGACGTGAAGTGCTACGAGGATTGCCGAACCGTGGAGACCGAAGGTCTGTAAAATGAGATGCCGTATTGCCCAAGTCTCTGCAGCTGGCTGTACATCACAAACAAATGTGGCAACTTTAGAACCATTGACAGTCAAGTACGGCATTGCACCTCTGCAAGGGTATCACGATAGACATGCAGCGTCTTTGTTGGGTGCTGGTCTCTCCAAGAACCCCCCACCCCCCGCGGATATGCACTTCGCAAAAAGCTCCAGGAAAGCTTGCAACATCTCATTCGGCTGAATCCGCAATGAGGCTCGACGGAATCTGAAATTTTCAAGTTACTAGTGCAGATCCTTAATATAAAGGATGTGCGCACACATACACCTTGAAGCCATGCTCAGTTGCAAAGCTTTCGTGCACCATGGCAAGTCGTAGCCCTGATGCACTTGTGAAAGTCCGGCCACTGCAGGCTGGCACCCTGGCTGGGCTATGGAGCGTTGCGGAAGACCCCCGCGAAAGTGCCTCGGAGCCTCCTCCTTTGTTTAATCGCAGCAGGAACTACTATGGAAGAATAGCACAAAGGATACCGTACATACCTCATTCCCGGAAGTGTCGCTACGTGCCCGGTAGAGCCAATCGTGCTCGTGATGCCCGTGCGCACAGAAGCATCCGAAGCATCTGGACATGATTTTCCCAAGAGTGCTGATGACACTCACGTTTTTCGGGTGCAGCACAAGCCAAGCAAAACAACAGCTGGCGATGGCATTATGCAGGTATTGACAAAAGTGCTACCCTAAGATGCATGATTTCATCGCAGCTCTTCGCGGACACTGTCGAGGCGTTTCCACCGGCAATATTGCGACACAAAAGATGACGGCAGCAGCTGTCCTTGCTGGCATTGCCGGACAACCATTTCCCTTGTCCATCGCTGCAAGGTTCGGGCATCGTTCAAAAGTACAGCTAGCAACTGCATGAACTTGTGACTCTGGCATCTCTTGATGCAAGCACCTACTGCACTTGAGTAACTTACGGCGTCCTCCGTCTAAACCCAGGTGTGTGACGATTAACTATCCATGTCTCCTTGGTTGACCCTGTTCCCTCTACGTACATGTGGGCCCTGGGCTGCACACGAAAGGTCAGGACTCAGGCGTCATCTGCCGCGCGACAGATCGCGACAGCCAGGGAACTGGAGGAGCGCACGCCATGAGCTGAGACCCCGAAAGCGCAGCACCGCGAGCAACGATCTCAGCTCGGCCCAGCACTCGCAAGCAGAACCTACGCTACGCCTGGCATGGATTGTGGGTGGCTGCGTTTTGGGATGCTTCACATCCAACAACTGTGACAGAGCTCGTGTCCGGCTACTTCTGAGACTCGAGCCACGCCAGCTCCCCTCCACAAGGATCGGACCCTTGCCTGGGGACCTAAGCCATCGCAGACATGCATGTGTGGCAGATACAGCAGTTCGTGTTCCAAGCCAAGCATCTTCTTGCAGCTGCCAAAGCATTCAAAGCCTCTATCAAGCAGCTGCATAGGCTCGCAGGCTCACAGGCTCAGCCTTGCTCGAAGCCGGAAGAGCTGCTTTGAGAAGCCAGTTCGAGCCTGAACCGTGGTGCGGTACGTGGGCAGATGCCCACAACGCAGGCCGGTAGCATAGCGCCCATCCTCGTAGCTCTTCGATGTCAAAGTGTGGTCTGACGGAGCCATGCAACAGCTTGGGAGAGTGCCGGACCGACCCGTCCCGCTTCGGCTTGCATCTGTGTTTTCACCTGACCATAGTCGCCATAGTTCATACGACACTGGAAGATCCTCGCCCAAGTTTTCCGGCTTTGCCTGTAGCAGTGGTGAAGTGATGAGGTAACCAGCCCTGATCAACACATCAGTTGGTAACATCTCTTACTCGTCGCAAGCACAACTAATCGACTAATTGAGATTCCAGCATTCCGGAAAACAGCCCGGCCGTGAACATTGCCACCGGACCAGCCTAGCATGTTGCGGCGTTAAAGATCTTACAGTTACACAGCTGACAGCATCAGCAACGCTACGCGGAACACTAATATGCCTTGCCCACCGCCTCTCGAGGAGTACCGGAGGCAATGTAATCCAGGCACCCTGGGCACAATCTGCACAAAACGAGCCAATTCAGTTCAATTCGGGCATGCAAAATTGTCCAGAGTCTCTTCTTCATTCTGCAATCAACTCATAAAACAAAATCCAAAAGCTAAGCTGTCTCTTCTTCTTCAGACAAGAAAGAAAGTTTCCTGTGCCGAAGTCGGCTTCAGGCTTTGAAGGTTTTGAAAACTTTGAAGTCTTCGACTTGGCTTCCAAGAAGAGTCCGGAGAATCTAGGAAACTAAGCCGACCAAGCAGTGTCAAGCAACCTACTCCGTTTGCATACGAAACCAGGACCCAAGCAAACTTCGCGATTGGTCGCCTACAGGCCACTCAGACTCGCTTGGTTGTCTGCTTGGTTCGTTTGGGAATCCCCTCTGATAAGGGCCGGTTTCCAGGCAGTCCAGGTTGAAAAGCTTCATGCCCGTGGCGGAAACGAGGACGACAGCACAACTTCAGAGTCCTGTAGGTTTCGAGTTTGAACGCCTCGGCCTCAACCCTAAAAACAATTTGAAGCTCTTCAGGCCTTCCGTAAGTAATAGAGACAATTAACCTTAAAAGCCCCCTGCTCTGCCCCCCCACCCCCCGACCAGCCGGATTTGTTTGGGGCGGCCGGTTATAAACTTGGCTGTCTTGTTGGGGGCCTCATCCAACTAGAAAGCTGCAACATTGCACTGAAATTTTGCCCAGCTTTCCATGACTGACATACCAGCACATACCGTGGTGCTTCAACCCTTGCGCGAAAGACAGTGACATCAAGGCCGCGGCCTATGCCATCACGGATTCTGGTGTAAAGCCCATTCCTTCGGCAACATACAAAATGACCCTAGTTGTGATCTGCAGAACCAACGTGCTGCAAACACACAAGCAATACTCCTACTGGATCCCCCATGCACACCTCATGCCAACGCAGCAGCCCATGGAAACCACATTCGCTGCCAGCCCAGGCCTCTCACAAGGGAAAAAGTGTCTTTTTCTGCTTTCTTCTTGCTTTCTTCAACAGGTTGCTGAAGTCAATGCTCTCTCGCATGCTGTTTGCCATCGTTGTTCGGCAAAACATGGGGATGAGATGGTCGCCCATGTCGGCCCCTGTGCTCCAATGAAGAACTCCCTGGTACAGTCAAAGCAAGGTTCTTTGTGCAAACACCCCGCAACGTCTTGCCAGCTTGCAATCCGCGAAGTACGGCACAGGGCACACTGATAAAAGATGGGCAAAAAATATCCAAAATGAGATGAGATGATAGCTCGCGGGGCATTTTGGTTCAAGGTGCAGCCATAAGCAAGCAAATAAGAACAAGCGCAAACGCAAACACCGCAGAAACCAGCGGAACATACGGATGCCGGTGATGGCACATGCCACGCTTCAGGTTTGTTCCTGGTCCTGAGCGGTTGCTTGCCTGAACCTCCAAGGCGTAGATACTGTCCCGTTTGGCCATCCTATGCATTCTTCAAATGCCATCAGCCACGCTGTGTGCACTGTGCACTCAGCGCATTTGGAGTATCTCTGACCTCCCGCCTTCTCGCGGCTGACAGGTTGTAAAAAGGATGGTTTGCCCTGCGCTGGTGTTGTGTGCGAGCACCCATACATCTTTCATTTTCATAGTCGGCTGCGCGATAGAATCGCCACGCCCTCAGCCAGTTGACCCGTAGCTACCTGTGATGACTGCATCAACGCCTGTCGGATGTTCAGGGGCTACAAAGTGCCAGTTTCCATTCTCAACAGAAGGTCTGCCTCGTGATGTTTTTTGTGTGGTTCTTTGCATTGCTTGCCTGACACTGAGCCAAACGTTCGATCACAGATCCGCCTCCATAGCCCCACCCACAAGCCGTCCTGGTGCGAAAATGTGCAACACAGATGCGGTACCACACCCGAAACCCTAAAACCCTAAACCGAAACCCTAAACCCACAAAACGGGAAGAGCACAAAGGAGAACCCAGTCCTGGATCAGTAGAGCCCGCGCGAACCCGCGAAATGTCCTTGGATGTGAGAAACGAAGCAGTCGATTGGCTTCATGGCGAGACCAAAGCCTCGAAGCACACAACACCCTGACTGGTTCCTTTTGAGAAAAACTTCGGAGTTAACTTATGTACGAACCAACCGATCAAAGTGGAAATGACTGGGACTGCGTGCCAATTCGCATGGTTCAGGAAACTTGTGACCTTCACACCCTGATGGCGGGCTTCTTGCTTGAAAGTCGACATGTTGCTTGAAAATTCAGATCAACTGTTTCTTGGCTGCCACTTGCAGCTCAATCAGCTGGCGAGCGGCTGCCCCGTTCTTGTCCGGCTCGCCTGTGGTGGTTTTTTCTCATTGATACAACAGCCGAAAGGCACCGGCATAATGTCAACAGCTCCCCGAGCTGCGCTGAGCTTCGAACCACTTGCCAGCGAGCTTTCAAAGTGTCCATCGGATGGCTGAAAGAACTGGTGATCATGCCTGCAAGGACATTTGTTCTTCTGATTCAATCGCTAGGTAACCGTCATGGCTTGCAAACTGCGCTCTTTACAGTTCAGGCGTTTCCTCTTGCTGCCCTGATTGCCACGCTGCCCTCGCTCCTTATGACCAGTGCCACTGCATCTGGAGCTGATGCAAACTGATGTTTCCAGATGTTTGTGTGGTCTCACTTCACTGCATTCCAAAGGCCTCACAACCTGTCACAACATGCCATAAAGATTGGTTCAGCCAGAGCCAAAACGACCGTGGACAAACCTGCTGTGGTACTTTGGACCGACCAAAAAAATTAATAAGACTCATCTTCTATGCCATAGCCCAACCACACAATATTGTGTGAATAGAATAGCTTGATGCCTGCGGTGCCTCCCAAGAACCCGGCAGTCTACAAGCAACGCCAAATATCCGCAGAGCCAAGAATTGGGTATTTCTTGTCATGATGCCGAGCCTGTCAACGTGCCAACTGTCAGGTTCGCAACCAAGTCGCGTGCCTGTGACAGAACTCGACGTGCACACTTGGAGCTGGCTAACGGACGTGTTGAGGCAGGCACGGCATCATGATTCAAATGGTCGAAGGCCTCTCATTGCAACTGCCAGCTGAAGGCTACAGAAACGCACGCAAGCGGCTCGAATCAAAGGGAGGGGAACCTGTCTTTGTACAAGCCATGCCATGGGTCAACCCGACTGATGTCCCATTTCTGGTTAACAAACACATGTTGGTTGCCATGGTCACGCATACCATGATGCCAACAACACAATGATTTCTGCGATCCCACGGGGAGGTCCCTACATGTGTCTGGACGATGCTGATGATGTCACCGTTTGTTCATGCAAGTGTGATAGCTGACATGGTGCATGTGGTCTGGACCATGCTCCTGGCCTCGCTGCCAAGAGCCCGACTCACGATTCTGAATTGTGGTCACTGAAAAATCGGACTATTTCTGCTTTCTTTGTATCTGAAGGAGTCATGGCTGGCTGCAAGCAATGACGTGCCATTCTGGCATGGAACGTACGATGCTGGGGACCAGATTCCTTGCAAATGAGGTGTTCTTACTCGAAGATAACAGCTTTGCCATTGTTATTATCGTCATCATGATGATATATACATATACGTGTATATGAGAAAGGGGAACCTATTTGGTCACCGGGTCGGCAACTCAAAGGCAAGATTGATTATGGTATCTGCTTTTCTTCACAAACAGGCAAAGAATGTAAAAAAACACAGAGAACAACAAAAACAACCAAAACATGTTTACCGATTTTAATCTACAAAGAAGCTAAAATCGAAATCTAAAATATGAAATTCTGATTGATTGAAGCAGACATGATTTTTGATTATTACAATAGGAGCTGACCCTTTCATCAGGTGCGATTTTGATGTCCCCCTCCCCCACGCCCTCTCACACCCCCCCTTTTCCCGCGGGTGGCTTAAATAGGGTTTATTTGGAAGCTAGTCTTCGGTTTTTGTAGCGGAAACCTGAAGGTGAGACCGCCTTCACATCATTCCGTTTTCCCACACCGCTCCAAAGAAAAGGGGAAAAGAAAGGAAAACAAAGAGAGAGTAGAGAGGCGGGGAGAAAGACAAGTGCGTAGAACCCTCCCCGTGAATAGAAGAAGCCTCTTGGATTGTTGAAACAAATCCCTTCCCAAATAGGAAGTCGCCAAGCACAGTGCCCCTTTGAGTTCTTGAACCACTCCCGACTCCATAGCAAATCGCAAGCACCCACCCCTTGAATTCGAGGAACTGTCCCTTCCCAAATCCCAAATCGCAAGCCCCGTGCCCCTTAGTTCTTCAAGCAATCCCTTCCGAAATAGCAAATCACAAGCGCCGTGCCCCTGTATTTTTTGGGACAAAACCCCTTCCCAAAAACCAAACGCAAGCACCGTGCCCTAGCTTTTTTGGAAAGGACAACTAACTTCCCAAGAAACCAAATCGCAAGAGAAGAACACAAACAGGGCCTTGCCCTTTCTATTATTTTTCCTTCTTGCTCTTTTTTTTCCCCGACAGGGGTCAAGATGCCCTCGTCCCCCACCGCTTCCCCATTCCTCTTCTTCAGTGCTCCTGTCTCCTTCACTCTGTTTCTCTATCTGTCGGTCTGTCACTTTCTTTCCTCTTCCCTGACTACTATTTCCCTCTCTTTGCTTCGCTCTCTCTCTCTCTCTCTTCTCACTCCTGTTCCTTCCGGTGATTACTTATTCTTTCCATTTCTCCTTTTTCATTTCTCTCACCCTCATCCTTTTTGATTTTACGAGAGTAAAGACGCCTATACAAACGATGAGTCCTGTTCGGTCGCGAAGCCCCTTCCGACAGCGGAAAGGCCGAGAACCTTCCCTGAGCCTCACTCCAGAGCCACACTCCCCAAACCTCCCCAGAAGGGAAAGAGAGGTGTGAGAGGAGTGTCATTTCCAGTCGTCTCTAGGAAGAACTAGCAGAAGGTTCCTCGCTCCAAGAATATGGCAACGATTTCCGCAAAAAAAAACCGTGTCCCCAAGTTTGAAAAGCCATGTCTCTTCCAAAACAACAACCGCAAAAGGTTGCCCCTGAGTTTACTTTCGAGCAATGTCAAAAAACTTTCTCTTTCAAATTTATATTGCAAACACCACACCCCGAAGAGGTTTGTAAGATCTCTGAGAGTGGAAAAAGAACTTTCTCATTCCCTAT
>CAJNDS010002120.1:329163-416663 GCA_905221605.1 Symbiodinium natans | reverse complement strand
AGTGAAGAGAGTCCGAAGTTGGTACATGTGACCAATTCGATTCTGCTCAACAAGAATTGCACCTTCCAGGAAGCCCCCGGCTCAAGCTTCTCTTTTGTTTTGTGTGTGTGGTGAACGGGGCCCCGAGTCCTGAAGCCATGGTTTCTACTGACAACGATGGTAATGCTGATTACACTATGCATGGCAGTCCCAAAAAGGAGACGAACTCGACGTACACCCCTGGCTGAGGAGGAATCCCAAGAGATACAGTTACAGGCGGATCAATCATCGAGCACCGCACACCATGGCACATCGTCCATTGGCATGTCTTCGCATAACATTGGCCCCTCCCCGGACCTTGTTCTCTACGAGATTGCCACCCCTCCGATCAACACCACAAGATGCCCACTTGTACGATCCACGGACGGCTGGAGATACTCCCAACCTCCGCATGACTTGAACGCGAGCACATCTCAAGGGTTTTTGTGGACACCGCACCCTGATTGCACTCCAGCTGGGCAATGGGAACAACAGGAGACGATAGGGACTGTCCCTGGGCAATCCTGGCCAATCGCAGCGACTACACACCAAGGCACCACATCCACTGGATGTGGCATGACGGGCAGCATGACCGGCCCGGACACGGGCACGGCAGGCAACCCTCCGAAGGAAGACGATGAGACGGAGGCACAGCCATCAGGACGGATAAGGGGAGGGCTTGATAAACCAGTGACAGCCCCAAAGCCAGAACAGCGGAAAACTTCCACAAAAACTACTTCACATAGAACAGTCTTCATTCATGCCACCCATGGTGCATGCAGGATCTGGAACTTGACGACTCCGTGGCTTACTCCACCGGCAAAGCCATTGAATATAAAGCAAAGCTTCTTTTTAGCCAAATGGTACGGGAACGGGGCTGACCGACCTGGTTCGAGGAAAACAGGGCCTCAAACTACCGACTTTGCAGTTGCAGTTTTAAAAGTTTCCGAGCTGTATGCACGCGAACACAGACCATGGTGTTTCATGTTTTTACGGAACTGGAGCTTGCACACTTCGCTCGCACAACATGCTCGGCAGCCATCTCGTTTGTGCAAGTCTACGGTCGTGCAGCTAAACACATGCAACCGCGTTCACGGTGGTCGGGAACCCAGATTGGATACAGTCATAAGCACATCCGCTTGCTTCACAAGCCCGATGACAGTTTCTCCATCGTTATCAGGGTGTGCGGACACCGCCACCCAACATGACTTGGGTAACTGCAAAAGCCGCCAAGGTACTAGATGGACCCTGGGATCCTGGCAACCCACTCGTTTAGGCACACGCCTTACGTCGGAGAGCAAAAACAAGAATATTGCCCTCCACCCGCTTCACACCCCCCAGGTCCATGCATCACCGAGCAGCATCACGCCGGGCACCGAAAGGGAACATGCGTTGCGATTAAGGGTTTTTGGATGCTTGCATTCTATGGATCAGGACACAGCGGTCACCGCGTCCCTAATACTCATTCAGGCCTCCGGGATCTCTGCGTCCCCGCGCATGTCTCAGGGTACTTATAGAATAACCATCTCGGCAGTGGTTTTACGCAGTCCAGACAGGTACGTCGAACGACGCACCTCTGGGGCACGAGCCTCATTCCGGCCCACGAGGCCACCCGCCTTTTGCATCGATTCGTCACTGCTACATGCATCGGATTGCAGCGTGCTGAGCAAGAGCTACACACACTGAGTGTCTGCAGTTTCCGGGCTCTGCTGCTCTCTTTTCCCCCGAACATCACAAAGACGATGACGATTGCACATCCCTCAACAATTTACCACGGTCATCTAGGGGTAGGGCAGCCAAACCTGCTTGCATCCGGGGGCCATGGCGCATCGTACGAACGAGTACCCTATGGGCCCGCCACCATTCGATGAGCATGGTGATGTCGACACAGTCCTGGAGTGCATGCGGGAGATCATGGCACACGGGGGCGGGGTACTGGAGGCCCACCTCCCCCCACTGCAAGAGAGCGCAGCCGCTCAGTCAACCGCGGAGCAGCTGGCCCGCCACCCCCGACACCGGTGCGCCCGACATCGACGAGCCTGGATACCACTCCGAACACTCCGGGAGGGCCGCCGCCGCCGGTTACTGGGCCACCGGCCAGCGCCCACAAGGCGGGCGCCAACCCCGGTCGGAGCTCCCCTTCCACCTACCCCAAAGGAAGGACCACGTCCGCCACCTCCGCAGGATGATGCCTCAAGCACTCCACGGGGGCCGGCCACCACCAAGAGGGGCAACTGGGCCAGCCGGCATGGATTTGCGGATTGACGGCAGGCCAATCCACGGGGTCCACATGTGCCCGGTCACGCGAGGCCACTTTGTCCTTTACAAGGACTCCAATGGGGCCACATGGCTGTGGGCACGCAGACTACCAACATAACATGGTCATTGGACGAGCACCAACAGCGGGGGCAGCGGCCTCGAGTCCCAGAACCGAAGCGCCACCCCACGACAGCTCGGCGTCAGGCAGTGGTGCATGAGGTAACGGATGGTGGATGGCCCCTTGGACACTTGCACTTACCCCCGCCGGGGGTGGCAAAGGGGAGCCATCATTTCTCCGTTTTGACTTTCTTCATCGACTGCAAGTCTCAAACGGCAACCAATGCCGCAATCTTGCATCCAGAAACTCCGAACTGCGTGCAAATATTCCAGCGCGGGCCACGAGCAAAAAGGAAGGCCTTTAGTGCATGTGGTTTACCACTCACTATCACTTCTGAGCATAACTGTGACTCAATTGCACAAATAGCCAGGCGTCTACTCCGACATCCGTACGGCAACGAGGATGAGACCAGGCCAGCGCCACTGCAATCTTGCACTAAGTCAAGTTTTTCTGACCCATGGCCGACTGCAGCATTCGCTTGTGCACCTGAGCCTGCCTGCAGAGCAACACCATCATCGAAGCAGCTTGACGCAAGACGGTTAGGCTCGAGGAATATGGGAAAATCACCGGCGGCCAAGGCGCGCCAAGCATGCCGGCCACCGACCAGATTCCGTGCACCCGATTCTACCCCGGCTGGCGAACGCCCCGCCAAGTTGTCAGACTGGAAGCCGGAGAGGTTCCCGTGGAACCATAAGAGCTGGCACCAGTCAAGATCTGGAGCAAGAACGGGAAACAATGGACAACACCATTCCATGGTGCAAAAGCCTCCCAAGCCACCGAAGGCCGTCCGGACAGAACCAGACCATCAGGCAGCCACCTCCTCGACCACGGTGACCTCATCTAGTGAAGAACGCAGAGGTGGTGGAACCGTCTTTGGATGATGTGGAGGCCGAATCTACGGGAACCCCTGATCAGGCCGGCAGCAGAGATTGTGGAGAAGTACGACGCAGTGTTTCCTCTGCAACACGAGGCAGGATGGACTGGCTGCATGGAAGACCCACCTGCTCACGCCGACGCACCGCAAACTCATAGTGGCTGCTGCACAGCTCTGGTTCCGGGCCTATGCCACCATGAGCGTGTGCGAGGACACACAGTGACATACAGCCACCCGACATTGCTTTGGGCACTCACACCACTTCTCCCTTAATACGTCAGGGACAGCTTAAATCCTTCCCCAAGTCGCCACTCCTCAAATTCATCTCCTTAAGCCCGTCCCCTGGCCTTATCTTATTGCCCCTCCCTTCCCCATCCTTGTTCCGGGCTCCGCTCTTCTCAGGCGGGAGCAGACTGCGGCACGGACCACTCGTGGGGAGACACAGAAGGTGCATCACGACGAAGCCAATGCTCCAGCACCCAGCTGGGCGAAGACGGTGGAACGCACGCATTCTCCCGCCGGACGGTCGACTGGACATGTTTGAAGACGCCACGCGAGCAAGGACTCAAATTAAGTGAAAGAGTGGAATCGTCATGCCTACTCTCAGCATCAGCCCCGCAAACCACTCCGGCACCCCAAGCATACCTGGAACAGGTCCAACTGGCGAAATGTTCGCTGGAGGTTCCGAGCTGGGAGGGCGAAGCGGCCTCGTCACGGCTCTAGAACCAAAACTGTCGCATCAACGCTTCCCCCTGCCGCTATGGAGGTCATGCGACTTCGGCTCCAGCCATCGCTGCTGCCTTAGCACCCTGCGGCTGTGGTGTTTGAGACTCCTAAACTGCGCGCGCGAGGGAACCACAAAACATGCATTGTCGAAACCGCCATGATACGCAAGCGGATTGCGTTACATCATCAGTATGTCAGCCACACACACACACACACCTAGTTCGAATTAGGAGCTTGCCCGGTCCCAAGTCCGGGTGGCGCACATTGATTACACCAATCGGAGGCCGTCCGGGCCTCGCAGAATGGTGTTTTTTCTGCACATGTGCGCTGGGGGTGATGGTTGCAGTGATTGCCCTGTCACTGCTGAAGCCACCGATATTCGCAAGTAAGGCCTACGGAGGTCTGGCGAATAAAAGGGCCTGGGTCTCAGGAAACACAAGCGATTACCAGCCACACAATTCTAGAACTCCCCAGAAGCAAGGAGAGACCAAGCATCGACAGGTTCCGCATATTGGGAGCGCCCGACGCTTATGGCAGGCCTGGATATGGCTGCTTTGCTTGATTATGAGTATCCATGTCACAGCGGCGACGCCAGAAGCCACTACGCCGAGCGGGGGAAACCCCAACAACACTTTTTCCTGGATAAGGAAGCGGGCATTCCGCAGAGCTCGTGCCCGAGCTTTGTTACATGGAGGCACATGGTATAAAGGGAAATGGCACACCCCTTCGACTTTGGGGGCTGAGGAGAATCCCGCTCCAAGGTCACCAGGCCAGTCTACGCACCACCCCCAACGAGCATCTCACCAAGGCCGTAGACTCCACGTGCTTTCTCTCAACGTCGGCATGCTTTCAACAAGTGCATATGAATTCCTAGCATGGGCGAATCACCCACCACACCCTTGGGATATCATATGCCTCCAGGAAACTGGATGGACATTGGAGCAGCAGTTCCAGGCCGGCAATTGGCACATTGTCTGTTCGGGACATGCACGTGACCGTAACAGTGGCGTTATGACGCTTATTTCCCGAACACTCCTTCCGGCAGACCGTATACGATACTCCGCCACACATGAAGGTAGACTTCTATGGGTCAAGCTTGAGTTCAAAAGTCATCACGTGGATATTCTGAACGTGTACCAGCACGTATGGAATACCACCGCACCAGTGCCTAAACTGCTCCACCAACGTGATAAAATTTGGACGAAACTGAACCAGACGATTTGTCACCTCGCAGTGCGTAGCACACTGCTTATTTTGGGAGATTTTAACACACCACTCATGACGGCGGAAAACAGAGTTGGCAAAGGGTTATAAACAAATCTACCCCCCCGCCTGACCACACTACCTTTGATGCGATCCTTGAGGCGCACGGACTTGTTGCCCTTAAAACATGGGGCCCACCCGGATTGGCGGCCACGTTTAAATCGGAAACTGCGGCCACCCAAATTGATTTCATTCTCACTAGACGAAGAGCAGCCGATTCTGAAGCGAGACAAACCAAAGCGGACAATACTATCAAACTCTTTAAATGGAGGGGAGGTGGCAAGCACTTGGGGGTCATGGCACCATTCCGTTCCGACTCTTCCAAAAAACTCCGCCGCCCGCTGCAGCAACAATTTCCAGAAGCCGCTCAAGCACTGCAACAAGGAGAAGGCATTCCGGCAGAGACAGGGACCGTGGTCTTGTCACCAGGCACGCGACTTCGCCTGACCTATAACGTCGACAAAGAGAGAGGCTTTGTCAACGGTAACGTCGGCATCGTTCGCAGTGTCCTGCGCAAAGATGTGTGCATCCTACAAACTCCGCAGAACGTCTCCATCTTGGTCCACCCCAGAAAGCACTTGCCCGTTGCATACGGATGGGCAACAACGATGCGCAGGGCGCAGAGTGCCACCCTAGAACAAGTGGGCCTCTGGTTCGAGAAACTTGCTTACAGAGGGTACGCGTACGGTTGCTCCCGCGCAAAGCATCGCAACAACGTCTACCTCGTTGGCCGGGTCCGTCGGACCCTGGAGACCAGTTGGTCAAGGCGATGAGAACGAGCAGTCCCATGTGTCTGCCCTCAGCGAGACCACCGACTCTGAAGACGAAGCGTCCATCACACCATCCTCAAACGAGACCGACACCTCCGGCGAGTCTGAGTCCCTCCACTGACCCCGATTTCAGCTCTCTGGACAGTGACTGAAGTTAGTCGGACAGTGCCACTATCAGCGCATGTAGACCCCAGACGGTGGTAATGCATGCACCGATGTGCGTCGAGGGTCTTGGCTTCCTCTGCCACATATCCCAAAAGCAGGCGCTGATCGATAAATGCGACAGATTACTGCCTGGAGCATTGCACACGCTTTGATGGGTGCCAACTTTCCTCGACCAGGCGACTACCAATGAAATTATTGCGCAGGCCACAAGCGGTCGAGCTGGCTTCCTAGCGCTTGCGCAACCAAACTGGCTTTCTTGTCCGTAAAGATTCCCCACCCCACCCTTGATCCACCTTCCCACCCCACCCTCGATCCAATGCACCAGTTGCTCAAAAACGACCTCTGACCAGGCTGCGCCAATGGGATCGTTGCACAGTCCAAGCTGGCTCAGAAAGTCGAAGAACAACCGCTCAAGCCTTGGCAAATGGAGGAATCCAAACAGACGGTAGCTGACATGTAGAATTGCCAGACGCCCGGCGCATAAGGCCGCCATACCTTCTTTTTTTTTTGGACTGACGCCTCTTTACTACATCAGTAGCGCAGTAGGCCGGTCTTGTTGGGCTCGACATAGCAGGTGAAACGAATTCAGCGCGCTCAAACCACCAAACACACCACGCAACCACCCAAGAACCAAAGAAACAGAAGAAACAAAGCAAGCAAAGGCGCTGAATTACTCGGTAACCCCACGCACTCAGTACTCGAAGTCGTCGTTGAAGTCCCGGTGCAATCATACAGCACAGAGCATGCGGGGAATCGCAAATTGCGACACTGCCCAGATTCTCAAAACCACCATCATGTAGCCACTGGTGCGACATCATTCGAATCGAACCGAAGTCATCAATCGATGGTCAGGATCACGTACCCCTTGTCAAGGACAGATAACAGACCCGCAGTGGCAAAGGATGTTACAGGTCAGACTCCCCAAAGGAGAGGAAAGACGTGCGTATGCCCCATGGTGGTCAGCCAGTGGGGACTTAACAGCAAGAACAATCAAGGCGAGACCGGCCCAGGGCACTCCATGGTGGTCAGCCAGTAGAGCAGCCGAAAGGTTCTCCGCTTACCCTGGCTTGCGCCCACCTGGATAAATGTCCGCGCACAAGCAAAGTTATCAGACTGCCAGAGGGGAGGCCAAGCCTTTACTGCGTGAGTAGCTACAGCTATCGATTCCACCGTGAGCGTCATTAGCACGTTGCCAAACCTTAAAAGCAAAGTTTAAAGTGGCGACCAAAGACTTCCAGTCAAGACATCGCACACAAGGCCACACAGCTTTTGCGTTGGCCTGCGCATTAGTCTGCATCAGGTCCCTCAAACTCAAACCCACAAGGTACGTCGGTCAGAAGATGGAAGAGCTCCATCACGTTTGCGTGCCAAAGCGCAAAAATCTTCATGGTAAAACTGCTTTGATCCAATTAGGGTTCACGTAAGGCCATAGCACAGAAATGAGCAACCGAACCGGCTGACGGGGGCAGAGAAGAGAAAGACTGGGCAGTCTGACCTTGGACATAACACAAGGAACACCCATTAGGCTCACCGCAGCGCCCACCAGAAGGGTGTTTCCAACAAGTTGCATAAAACAGCCAAAGAAAGGTTAATGCCATTAGTATCAACCAATTTCTCTGGGAAAAACACCAGTTCTTGCACATAGCAGAGAAGTGAACCTTTTTGGGTTCCAATGTTGCACAAATCCTTTTGGAAAAAGAAAAAAGCACACAAGAAGCATTGGTGCTGAGGTGCCAAACGGAAGGGGAGAAAAGAAGTTGCTCAAGGTTTGGAACACCTTCAAAACCCAAGAGCCTGGTGGAAGATCCGTCGTTGTGGAACGGCAATCTGGATGTAACAAAGTAATTGATTGTTTGGTCGGTGCGTTTAAAAGAAACAGTTTGCAGAATTCAGTAAGTTTCTGTTGTTGTTGCCACGGAGCTGGACCTTGCGACGTTCCAATTGGCCGCTTGTTCCGCAATGGCACTGCTGCTGCCATACCCGGAAAAGATCAAGAATCGCTTATGTTCTCCAGTAGAAGAAGTATGGCCCTTAACTGCGAACTACTGACCTTGCAGCCTTGCGAGAAGTTAATGTTGCTGCTCCTTTTTGGCTGTCGGTCATTGACAATAAGCATGGGCTTAGCACAACACCTACTAAGCATGAACTCCAACGTTCCCGGAATGCGTGGTATGATGCTGCCATGGCTTGCAAGATCCAAGCATCCAACTAAGCAGCAAATAACAGCGTTTGGTTCAAGCTGTACTGCCATGGTACTTTCCAAGAAGCCCAAGCTCTTGCAGCCGCGCCACTTTCTTCTTTTAGTATTGGAACGAAGAAGTTGTGCAATATCGGCAAATACAGAACGTTGTCCGGAAGACCAAGTCTCAATGAAACGGCACAAAGGGGGCTCCATTCCAACTCATCTCTAACTGGAGGGTTAGCTTGAAAGACGGGCACATACTGTCTCTGCAGGCAACCGCCTACGACGCCCTAACTGGAAAGGCTTTCCTTGTACGCCTTCACCAAAAGGCATATGCTCAAAGCATTAGCTATTGCCAGCTCAACTATTTTGAGGCGTCCCTGGATTCAGGCCAAACATATGGCGGGTGTTTTTGATTTTATCAAAGCGCCTAGGGCAATGGATCCTGAGATAGGCGCCATATTATCTAAAGTTGGCCTACTGCTGCGCTGGAGAGGCAAATGGGCTTTAAACGTTATCCTGCATGACCTTGAAAATGCGCACGCGGCCAACCTTCCCTTCTACCATTCGTTGCTTGTGCAAGCCAGGCAGGCCATTCAGAAATCAGTCTCCCTAGGAGACTCACCAATCATTGAGCAGTTCAAAAGCAAGTGCCATGATGCCCTATCTGCTGCGCTGCCTCGAGTGAGCCCTCACTCAGGCGGTCGTAAGCTCAAGCAGGCGCAAATTGCGCTTAGAGCAGTGTTGCGCAATGCTGCTTGTGTTCAGGCGCAAGGATATCTTCGACAAAAAGTTGCGAACCATGCACATGAGAGACAGCTATGTGCCATTTTGCTTGCGCTAAACCTCCCGCCAAAAAACATGGCTTCGGATGTCACTCGTTGCTACGCACTTAGATGGGCCATTGTTGAAGAAGCCGATGCATATTTTGTGTACAGGCAATATGCCTCTAGGGACGAGCAATGTAGAGTCTGCCTACGCAAACAAACAGGGAAAGAGCTCTGGTATGATAATGGGTTCGGCAGCATGCCAGTCTGCAAACTCTGTCATCTCAACCAAAGCTGCCCTGATGACCTTGCCCATGCCATCAGCTGCATGTTGCCTTGCTGTGATGTTAACCAAGCACCACTCCTGCAATGTGCGGCAATGCCTGGTGCCCCGGCTAGAACTATTACTTACAGAGCAGCTATACCCAATGAGCACCAGTGTACTTTTATCCAAAGCCATTGCCTGCTCTGTGGGCTGGGAGCAAACACAACAGAGCATTGGCTTACGGCTTGCGTGGTCACCAAAGCCTCCCTCTTTATTGTCCTAGTCACATTGGGATATGCTGGCACTGCCTCGTTTGACTCCCTGTGTCACACTGCCCTTCCTAGGACCAATGTTGAGGGAGGGATTGACAAGAAATTCTGTGCCGTTCTATTAGCATGGATTGCGACCATAAGAAGATATACCATGGAACAGCAATGCACCTGGCACCCTGGATGGTGTGAGACACCGCAACGGGCAAAACACATCAGTAACATACCCAAGCTCGCGTCACGTCTTTGGAATACCATCCCGAGGATGTTACTTCCCAAAGCACTACCGGCATGGTGGGTTGACACGGAACGCTGCAAGCCCTGTTGCAACGACGGAGGACTCCATATTGAGGTCAAGCATCCCCTTTCTGCCTTAATTAAAGCAAGCGCCCAAGGGATTACCGTCTCCCCCAGGAATGCCAATATAGGGGATGTTTTAGCAACATTAGATGCACAGCACTACTTGCTTGCACCTATGTATCAACAGACCCTTGGCGTCCCTAATGTTGCTCTATGGCCTAAAATGTGTCATTGCGGCAATCTGCACCTTAAAGTTACGGCATTAAGGCCAATCCCTGCAGGTACTCCACTTATTGTTGAGTTAAAACCTGTCAAAGATACCCACCTTGTTGCTCAATTTGACGGCAGCTGCCACGTGCAAGAAGGTATCGGTGGTGCGGGTGGTATCGTATGGTCGCCCGGACCAGTCCCGGTAATTCTTGAAACGATTGCCATCCCACTCCAGCCTTGTCCAGATTCTATGTTTGCGGAAATATGCGCCGCTGACGCAACGTTAGACAAGGCATTATCTCTAGCTGCTAGCAATCAAATTAGGGAGGTTATCCTTCAGGGCGACTGCATCAACATTGTAAAGCACTTTGCTGGTGCCTTGAGACTACATAGGGAAGACCTAGTGCGAAAACTGGACAACATGTGGCAAAAGTTAACGCACACACCCATTACAGTGCATTGGTCATACGTCCCTCGCGTCGGCAACAAAGTCGCTGATCACCTGGCAGGAATCGCTGCTAACAGTCTCCGCTACGAAGCACCCCTTCATGAAGATGTCTTCTTTGACTCGGGTGAGGGTCAGCCTCATATGCAAATAAACACTGAGTGCTTTCCGCCTATTCTGTTGCCTTCTAAGCAATGGCACCTGCAAGCTATACAGGACTTGCATTCCGGAGCTGAAACTATTTCTCTTGAGGCCCCCCCACTTTGGAATCCGGAACTGCTTTTGCGGTTTTGCCTCTACAATCGGATCAAACCTCCCCCTGAGCTTGATACAACGTGGCCAGGGCTGGTCCAGTATCGAAGGCCATCTTTGCACCCACAGGGTAGATATTATGCCATACGGCACTGGCAAACGAGTAAAAGGCTAACACGTTTCTTGGCCATCGGGCCGAACGCAATTGAAATCGACATGAAAGGTGCGCATTATACGCTTTTGCGCCTCCTTACATGTCACAGCCCTACTCACCCACCCCTCCCAACGTTGCTTGAAGCCAGGGAGCTATTTAGTAGTCACCTTGCACGCGCGCCCAAAGCACAAACAGTACAAACCAAGCACTTGTTGCAAAGAGCAGTTGGAATGGACAGCAATGCTTTCCTTCGGCATGTTTATGAAGGTAGTATTGCTGCTTATGCCATCTCCCCTGCATTGGCAAGTTTTCTTGCACACTTGGCGCAGGCTAAAGCTACCCTCCAGGGTATGATCCAGCAAGGAATCCCATTTTACCAACCGGATGCAAGGGTCAACAACAGGAATTGTGCGGAAAGCTTCGTAATGCGAAAAGGCTCGCTGCAATGCTCCCGTACTGCGCAGGCACAGTGCTTTGGGTACATGACGGGGTGTACGTTAAAAATAGAAACGCAGTTTCACCCTTCATCGAAGGGGCTACTGAAGCGTTGGTTCAGCTCATCCAGGTGTCATCCACAGGTCACACCTAACCAGGAATTTGCTAACCTACAAGATGTCTGTTATACAAACAAGCTAGGACAGCAGCAGACCTCAGGGAAGCAAACTGCTTATGCGACGGGGCTTGAACATCTGTGCCATGCAGAGTGAGCATTTGCATGAACATGGATCTGCCGCTTACAGAAGGGGATGGGCAAGTTAGCAATTTGCCTCAGTGTCTGACAAGCAATGCGAACCCTCAAATTCTGATTGACAGGACGATTCTGCTTATGCAAGTTGTGCGAGCATGAGATCCCCTTACTTGTTTTTTGCTGCCCATGAAGACGTGTTTTTAGACCCGTTTGCTAAATGGGTGTTGCATGTTTTCAAGCAAGCTGCGCCGGGTATCTTTCACGCATCCTGATCTCGTAGCACGGATCCTCAAACGTGTTGCGTCTAGAAGGTGTAAACCCAAGTGGGGTGAGAATGGTGTCGAAGCTGTTGTCGCCATATTGTGTCACGAGCTTCAGTGGAAGGTGCATGATGCCGACCTCTTCGTTTTCTCCACACACTCTGGCGAAAGGATCAACTTGAAGCACTATTCCAAGACATTTTTTCGAGAAGAACTCGGTAGAGCCTGCCGACGGTATCTCCTGCAGCAAGTCCCGCAGCGGCAGGACTGTTCTCTTGGGGAGGACATACCCAACGTAGATATTTTCTTGACGCGATTCCTTGAAGATACGTCATTCCAGAAAAGTGAAGATTTTTCTTTCTTGAAGCCATTCCTTGATCGACTTCCACAAGACTTTTCGTACACGCGAGCTGTTCTTCGAGCACTTCATTCAGGTTCCATTTTTACCGGCCCTCGTCTGTATGCAGCAGGACTCTGCAGCACGGATCTTTGTCCAGATTGTGGGGTGCGAGAAGATCATGAACATTTGTTTCAACATCGCCCCCGATTTTCAGTGACAAGGCCAATCCGTGGCAGCGAAGACCATAACATGGTTCACTGGAATCTTTTTGGAATGTGATAACGTGCGCGCGGAAAGGTGCAATAGCACCCCGAATGTGTGGTACCCTGATTTTCCTGAGCGAGTGCAGCCTACTTCTCCAGTTTTCGTGGATGGCAGCGCTTTCTTCTCCAAGTGGGCACCGCTACGCACAGCCGCCGCTGCTGTCCATATTTCGGGCCATTAAGCTATGCTCGTTCCGGGAAATGACCAAACATCGCAAAGAGCGGAACTCTACGCGGCAGTTTTGGCTCAAAGTCACTTCCGGAAGTATCACTCTTGTGTCGGATTGTGCTAATTTCGTGAACATTGCCACGTCACTACAGGCGCATGACTATGAGTACGAAGATGTGGAAGCGCTTGACAACCCTGATCTATGGCTCTCTTTCATTCAAGAAGTCAAAGTTCAAATCGGGACTGTATCTTTCAAAAAGTCAAGCCCATGTTCAAGGATAATGATACTTCACAGCCTGCTGCGTTTACTAAAGGAAACGCGAGGGCTGATGCACTTGCTAAAGCAAAGGAAGAAGCTGCAAGAAAGCTCGCTGAACTGCAGCCCCTTATTTTACGAGCCATTGATATTCAGACTCACTTGGTTGCCACTCTGATCTCGCGCAAGGATGACACGGGCATTGATTGCGAACTTGAGACTCCGAGTTTTTATGTTTCCGGTGGAGCCAAGCGAGTGAGTATCACTTGCAGTTGCCAGCCTAGGACCAGGTGCCGTGTCAAACAACCCGTTGTATGTAGGGGTGATTGTACTAATGTGTTTGCGGGTAGGGTTGAGGCTCTATTTGCAGGAGTGTTGAACAGGGTGGTGTGCCTGAGCGTACCTTACTCTGCAAACTTGGGTTGTTCATCCTACTTTGCGTTGCCGTGCACCAGGAGGTGCTTGCTCAGATGTCTGCATTTGTGTCGGATGGGAAGTAGTCTTGGGGCTCCAGGCACACTGTTGGTAGATGCTGCTGGGTTTTGTTGCTGGTTGATTTTGTGGCCTCTTTCGGACTTCATCGGAGTTTTATTCATAGCAGACTTCCCATCGGCAAAGCTGTGCGCAGATTTCGAGTTTAATGTTGCACATTCTGGCGCTGCACGGCTGCAAGGCTGAGGCAGTCACAGGACTTTCTACTCTTAAAACTGTCGGTTTAGGTCATACCTCCGGCTTGACTTGCCTCCGCCGGTTCAGCCACCCTAATGCCATCTGGTGTTTTGTACTTCGTCTTGGTAACAAGGTCGTGCCGAAACCCTCTCATAAAAAGTCAATCGCTTCACTTATTCCAGATTGGTCTTTCTTGAGTGTAGGCCTTCCATCGCTGTGACTTCTTTCGGCTTGATGTGGATCACACTCCGGATGCTCGTGCGGCTACGTGAGGATAGTGAGTAAAAGCTAACCTACAAGATGTCTTTGCTATTACCACCACGAAGAGTGAATTTAATGCTGCAGTTGATGCGTTAAATGCTGCGGGTATCGCGTGTCATAGCCCTGCTCTCCTAAAGCACCCAAAAGGCAACCACCAACAGGGTGTCCAAGCGCCTCATCCTGGAAGTTCAGGATATACTAGAGGTCGAGAGGCAAAGAGACGATAAAAGGAGACGCGTTGATGTTACAGCTGTTCCGCGTAGGGGATTGTGGGTAACCCCCTTCGTTGTGATGCGTGTAGTCCCCATTTCAACCACCCTCCCTCTTTCGTGATGGCGGCACCTTTGGCTCAAACCAGTTGTGAACGCCCGGGCACAACACCCCCCAAACATGCTGGCCGCCACACGCTGCCTCCTTGCTTGGCGTTACCACTGCGCTGAGGTGGATGCATGAGTGCCAGGCTGCATGAATGTGGGTCCATGGGTTCTGGGCGGCTGACTACTCTTTGGTCAACAAAAATTTACACGTCGATGCTGCACGCACGCGTCATCTTTTGTATCCAGGCTCAGTCCGGCTCCGTCTGTTGGCCTGCCATCGTCGTTGCTACGGGGACGGCAAGCAATGTTCCTTTGAACGGAGCCTACAAAATGCCAATCGCGATCATGTTGCACTCGCGAGAGGGCGACCTATAAAGCTGCACGGATGAATGGTACATCCATCCAAATCGTTATGTGAGACAAAGTGGCACCTTGGATCTTGTGGAGTGTGGTGCACCCCAAACGCAACGGGAAGGCCGTTCTTCGGCAGGAGCCATCTGGCAGCCAAGTCTCGTGCGTGATCGGGTGAACGAGGAGAACTTGGCCGTGGTCAGTTAGGACCTGCACCGCTGCGCCTAAGGCACTCAACAGTGGCGTCCATCCCGTTGACGAAGCCGTGCTTCTTGTCGGCGTTCCTGGTAATCGTAACCCGCATGGACTGGTGCACCGGCTCCAAAAGGGCTCTGCATCCACCTGCGTCTCTCTTTGCAGAAGTTGTTGAAGTTATCTTGAGGATCGCCAGTATCCAATCCAAGATGGAATCATTCCAGCTTCTGGAAGTGCTCGCAGGGCGAGTTATTAATCAGTCGGTTGGCAACGGCTTTACCGCGCAGATTTGCAGGTGCCCTCTGATCTGCTTGAGTTGACGCCGCTAGGTGTGGCGCTGCGCAGCAGCTGCAGCTTCCACTTAAGTCGGTCGCACTTGCAGCGACGCATCTCGTGCAGATTCAATCTCCGACGAACACGAGGGCCGGTTGACGATCGGCGGCGTCCCACAGTTGGAGCAGCCTGTCAAAGATCACGTTGGGAGTTGGCCGACTTCGTCGATGATGACTGTGTTTTAGATCTTCATCATGTCAGCCGTCGAGAGCTTCTTTGTGCAGCGCGAACATACTATGCACTGTCGATGTTGAGATCCGGATAGCGCGCTCTGTACCGAGGGCTAGCATTCCGGTGGGTGCCAGAGTTCGTCGACATTGCGGAAGGGCACGTTCAGCAATCGCCATTGGCCGTAGTGGCGATCGTTGGTGTGCCCACACAACGTTGGACGAGGGTCTTGCCTCGTCCGAGCGATGTTCTGATTCAATCTTTCAGAGGCGTTCGGATTCTGCAGGCACTGTGCATGCGGCGAGACTTCTGCGCAATCTGCCCGCTGGAGCCAGCCTTTCGCAAGAACTCGGAGTGTCATGTCGTCGCGCCTCCAGGTGCTTGTCATGTGACTCTGCACGATCTTTGGCAGGGTCTTTCTCCCACGGCACCGGAACCACGAATTTGCGCACGGTGGTGGACCGAATTGTGGGTGCTGCTGCGCTGCATGATCATTTCGGGCTGCAGCGGGTGGTAATCTGCCAGAACACGGCCCGGTTGTTTAACAGCTCTTGAGCAAAGGAGCTGCTATTTTCGCAGGCAGCCTGGAATGCAGGATTCCAACACAATCAATGATTGCATTTATATACATTCACCTTCTATTTTATGGCGAGTGGTCGGGCGGCTTGCACAGCACTTGAGCACTATCCGACGCCAGGACGTCCACGTGGCAGCGAGCGGCCAACACGTCTGGAAGGTGCGCGGCATCGTTGCTTGAAGGCGTCCTGCAGATCGGATGATGCAGCTGGAGCCGCTGCCGGGCCTCGCTCACCTTGGTCGGTTCTTCGCGCACGGGGCCGCTCGACATGTAGTCCAACTGGGACCCAACGACGAGGTCGCGCATCTCTTCCTCCTTCTCTGCGGGCACGTCGGCGCGGATCTTGGAGGCCAAATCCATGCACTGCATATCTTCAAGCCACAAGAGGAGGTGCACATGGATTGTGCCTCGCCCGTGGCGCTTGCGCTTGCCGTCCTGGAACTCCAGTCTCGCAACCCAGTGCCGCACTTTGCCAGGGCCTTCTGCGGATGAAAACACGTCCCTCTTCGGTTGCACTTCGTTGCTGCCCGTAAGAAGGCCCTTGACTGCCCGAGTCAGCACGTGCGCCAGATGCAAGGTCTCGGACACTGGATTTCCAATCTCGAGCGCAAGCTCTTTGCAAGTTCGTCTTAGCCACTGGTGGACGGGAAGGACCACTCATATGGCGCGACAGTGATGAAGAGGCTGGGCCAGCCCAGTTGCTTCTGAAGGTCGATCAAGGCAGCGTGGTAGGTGTGCCAGAGCTCCGGTGAATAGGGCTTCGCCGCCAAGGCTTCTCGGATGCCAGCATTAGCACTGTTCTTGGCTCCGCCAATGGTGGTGAACAGCCAGAGGTCGTACACGAACTGAAGCAGCTGTGCGTCTGAGTTGTAGCCGATCAGCGCCGAAGGTGGCGATTTGGCCAACGAAAGCACAGGTCGCACCAAGACCCTGTTTGTGAAAGGCGCAGGCCGTTTGGGTGGTGAACTGGTACTCTTGCACTCGTGGCGCACCGGTGCCATTCTCGGCTGGGAGGGACCCAGAGGGGCGTTTAAGAACGCCAGGCCAAAAAACCATGATGGGTGGCACGAGCAAGCAGGGTGGGAGGGCGACCTTTGGTATGCGAGAAGAGGTGCATGAAGACGGAAAACAGGCAGACAGGACAGCGAGCTCAACCGAAGAAAAAACACCTTGTAGCTGCCCAGGGCAGTAGTGGCAATTCTGCAAGATGCATGCAATGTTACCGGGAGCGCAATTATATACGCCTGCCCGATGTGGCCAGCAAGTACATTATGCCACGCCACACTCACCGAACCCATAGCGCGCAGAGTTTGTAACCCCCATTGCTGCCACTCAAGGCATCCGCATCCATCTATCTCCCTTAACTGGAGGGCAAGTCCCTTGGACCAACAGCGGTGGATAAGCTGGAGAGCAGCCCCAACCAGTTCGGAGGACTTTACATCGGCATCCAAGTGTGCACGAATGGAGACCGTGCCAGCCAGCTGCATAATGCAAAAGGCGATACTGGACTCCACGGTACAGAATTTGTTGTCATACGAGAAGAGGCAGGGCGAAATATGGATGGAAGAGCCAAGAATCTTCCTAAGATGATCCGGCGCCAAATCCAGACAGAAGGCCATTGCGCGGGTTAAGGGTCAGTGCTCCCATAACGAGCGCTTGAGCAAAATAACTGCCACGCATGTGCCAACTATATTCGGATGGGGATGGGTAGGTGATCACAATGTTAACAGTGATCAATCAACGAAGCAAATAACAGAGGAGCACGTAAGGGTACGAGTACCATAAGCGGCAATAAAGCCCACCGAGCACAAAGTACAAGGGGCAACCACACCCTCACTCAGTGGACACATTGGCACATAGCTCCACTGTCTGCGAACAGATGGCCAAAGTGAGGTAGGTCCAGCCAGGGGCATTAAAGCCAATAACGTGGCTCTGAATCTATTGTGTGAGAAGAAACAGGGTATGACTACCACGGCCAAAAGAAGTGATAGGGGAATTGTTCACACTCACACAGTTCACGGGCAATGACTGTTGCTCTTGGCGTTAAGACCTGGAGCAATGCCTCTACCCCACCCCATCCAGTTTTGTGCCCGATTAAAGCCCCGACAACTCGTGAAGACCACTTGGGGGTCAAAGAAAAGTGCTCCGAAAGTGATTGGGCAAGCGCACGTTCTCCAACGCACAAGATGGCACGGAGATTTGGTGCGCTTATTTTCCATAGCATTGACACGGTAGCGCGAGGTTGAGTGGCAGCGTCCAGCCTTGCAATGACTTCAATGAGAGTCCATGCAAGTAGGAGTTTTCCCTCATCCAGATTTTCGACAATCTCGTGAATGATCAGTGGATTACCAAAGGAGACGCCTCGATATAAACGATCCTTATGATACGGGGAAAGGGCTTCATTCGACTTGCTTTCATTTAAGAGAGCCACGAGGATCGCTCCCGCTGCAGCAGGGAGGACTGTGAGTTCGAAGTCAGCTGTGCTGGAATGACTACCAATGGCTTCATTCGATCCAATGCTGCCGGTGCTAATGCTGCAAATACTAATTGTGCAACACATGCGGCAACGGAGTGGTTACCTTGAAAGTCGGGCTTTCGTACTTTGCGATGAACAGGGTTTTGTTGCGGACACGTGCACCAAAATCCAAACAGCGTTCCATGAGGATGCGCGGGTGCTTCTTAAGTACAAGTGCCTCACCTTCGAAGGTCACCTGTTTAGACTGGTCTCCGCCTTCCACAGCCTACTTTGATGCTAGGACGGCTGGCTTTGCTGCATTGGTAACGCCTTCTCGCCGCCTTTGGCTCACAATAGCGTAGTAGTGCTTTGGCTCATGGGAGTCTGAGGCTGCCCAGCGACGTCACTTTCCTGCCGCCACACTATACGACTCGTTGCCTTACGGCCCAACTTGAGCATGTCAACAGAGGAAGATTGCCTTGACAGCGACCCAAGGCAGCTTGAGTACGCCCGTACTCTTGCTCTGCCGCAAGCTCTGTCCTTGGATTTGTCCCCCGTGGCCTTGACGCTGGTCCTAGGCAATGACCCTCTAATCCCTCTTTGCGGAGGTGGAGGACCCTGTGCAAAGACTGACATCGTCAGTCGCGCAACGCCTTCTTGTGGATCTCTGCAACATCAAGGTTGTTCTTGCCCTACCATTGCAGAGTGTTCATGGCACGGAAAATGCCGCTGATGCCTTCCAGGCTTGGCTTAGTTGGAGCATAAGCCAAGAAGTAAAGATCGGCCAGGTCTCGGGTGGCTTAGACTTTCATTGGCACATGCTTCATTGGTGCCAATTGGCGATCCAGTCTGTGGCCTGTCTTGCATCAGTTAATTCGCACTGGTTCCGACTTCTCATGGAAGGTCTGAGGGGAATGCCTTTCTTTGCGATTCCCACGGGGGAACACGCCGGAGCGTTCTTTGGAGTCACGCCTCTTGACGAATGCACTTATGACGTCCATGCAGTTGGAAACTTCCCACTCGCGAGCCGACTGCGTTCACCGTTTACAGCTGACTTTACCAATCAAACTCCTGCAAGGCAGCTCCTGGGCGGGCGACTTGCTCATGAGCATCATTGGCCTGCCCAAATGGATTCTCCTCACCCGCAGGCAAAGGGCCACTGCGGCAGTCTATGGCCTCGCACACAGTCCACCTTGCAGCGTCACGTGCCTGCCCCTTGGTCAGTCCGTGAAGCAGCTTCTCGTTGTAGGGTAAGGTATGCTGGCCTTGTTGCCAATCTCACCCTTGTGCGCGTTACTCAACATCAAGGTTGTAAGATTCAAATCGTTTGGTGCGTTGCCCCCTTTCGACAAGAAGCTCTTGAAGGGGATACTCTCCAACTTACCACTCAACTTTTCCCTGCCTTATGTGCTTTGTGCCCGAACCGCCTGCAGCCAGACCTCCTTGGGGTCTTCGCGGTTTCGCAACTTAGCCACCTACCTGTCCCTCCGTGCTGTGCCCTGGTAGATTGGCCGGTGGGCGCACCGTTCACTGTATATGCCTACAATGATCTCCTGGCTGTAAGGGCAGCGCATCCACCCGTCACTGTTGGATGGCCGTCCTGGCACCTGCAGCTCCTCAACCCAAGCGATTGGAATGACCTGCCTTGCCCTGTTTTGGCTTCTGGTAGCTGGCCTGTGTCCCTGTTGATGGTCAAATGCGTGCAAGCGATGAGAGAACGCAGTGGGCACCTCGAGTGTCGATCTTTTGTCCTGGCCGACTCACAAGGGGCAGTTGCGAGTCCTGCGTCGACAGTACTCCGAGCTTTTGCTCCGAATGCAAACATACTTCTGAAAATGCAGTAGGGACCCCGGCCCTTCATTAAGGCTTGGCCTTGGAAGCATGAGGGTCTCGTTCTCCAGTTCCACACTGCTTTCGCGGTTTTGCATTCTAGGGAATGTGTTGGCGGGACTTCTTCATGGGTGCTGCGCAGTGCTGGCTCAGGTCAACTCTGTAGATCCGAGGTAGTCCACCGCCTTCCCCTCAGGAAGGCATCACTGACATGGTTGAGGCATCCAGCCCTCAAATCCATATGGAACGTCTTGCTCCGCTGCTTGTGATTGTCTCGCAGTTGAGCCCTACGTCGGCCTACTGTATGCCCGCCTCCAGGCACAGCGATAGACACCTTCACGACTGCCCAATGGATGCATTGCGTTGTATCCTCTTTGATGCGTGCACTGTGTGCTTGAGCCTGTGGTTAATTATAGAGCCGCGCGAAGGCCTCTCCGAGCCTCCACAAGTGTACCTCTGGCGGCAACAACAGTCGAATTGGGGTTGTTGTTATACTCGCCTCCCTCACGTCGCTCCTGGAGTCGAGAATTATAGGGTTGCCCTCCCATCCCTGAGGGAAACCGCGAGAGTGGCTGCTGTTTGTCGGCGCTGGGGAGGTATCATCGGGGCTTGGGCATCGCGCAGGCGTTTTGTGACATCGACGTCAACCTTCGCCAGTACACAGCGGGTCGTGCCCGTCGTGCGTGTGAACTGCACCCATTTAAAATTGCAGCTTCATGGTACGGAATTGATGGACTTGGGTGTCGCGCGAATGCGAAACAATGCTATACTCTTCCCCTCCTCTAGCCAGGCTAGGACCCCAGTCGCTGGGCAAGTGGAGGAGGACGGTTGAGTTGCTCATGCCACGTGAGTGCGCCCGCACTCACACGGCGGTGTAGGAACCTGCATCTCTTCTCAAGGCAGTAGATCCATTTGCGTTCTCTGTATAAGTTTGACGAGCAGTGACCCCTCACCGCCATTTCCGAGCAGGGGCTCGGTGAAGCGGCTCAGGAGCTCCCGTTCGCATTGCTCCCTTGCTCCCGAGTATTACTTGCGAAGAATCTTGTGAGGGTGCGGGAGTGATTTGATGTTGGGTACGTGAGTGCGCCCGCACTCACACGCCCTAGTCCCCCGCATGGATTGCCAGTTTGTTCCTGTGGCTCATAGCCCTCTCAGCCGCGAACATAAAGGAGTGATGGTATTACCCGCTAACTTGCCCCCTTGTTCTGTGCCGCCAGGGCTCATAGGAGCAGGCGCCCGCTTGCCCTCCCCGAACTAACTGCCCGGCATGGCTGCTTCGTTGGTCATTGGTGGCAGCCTTTACACTGCTGTCAATGGAGATGGCGACAGTGACTGGGAAAGATGCTACCCTTACGAACACCCGGAGATCTTTTCCAGCGAGCCCATCCTCGAAGGCCACAGCCACACTTGTAGTGCTGGCTGGATATCGCTCACCAAGCTCCTCGTACTGCAAGGAATCCGCGATGCCTCGGCAGCCCAAGGACGTCCTAATCAACGGACCCTCGCCATGTTTGCTGCGGCCGAACTCGCGCACTCTGTTGGAGGTCATCGTGCCTGGCTCGCGCACCACCTTCGAGATCTTTCGCAGGATTTGAGGAACGAGCTTGCCCAGGAGTACGGGGCGTTACTGGCTATGTTCAGGCGTCCGCCTGGACCACAGCAGAATGCCCTTTTAGCCTGGGCCAGGCCAATCATAGTGCATCGCCAGGAAGATTTTCCAATTTACCTCATAAAAGCGCGTTTGGAGCAGCATCTTTTGCTTGCATGGCGTTTCACTGCCGATAAAGTCAATTTGCTTTTGCAAGCGATGTCCGATGCCGTCCCCAATGATAATGCCGTCATTCTGGAGTGGGTAGCGTGCTTCCTCGATGAACGTATTGCTACCGACATACTCGAGCATTTAGAGGAAGAGACCATGCATCTGCTTGAAGACAATCGGCATTCGGATAGTGACATCTAACGCTGACCTTGTGCGAATACGGAACAAACGGCGGCCTAGTACATCGGTCGTTATCCATGGTCATGCGGCATTCCTGTATTGTCATGCTGTTGTCTTGACCGATTTGGAAAGTTGTAACCATTGATCATGTTTTGCTGCTGATGAAGTCTCCAACTGAAGGGAGCTGAGTCAGGGGACGTTGGGAACAAGCTTGTTGTTGTGTGACTTTCTTTGCGCTGGACGGCACGGCTCTCAGGCAAGGCTGCCCAGTCTTCCTCTACCTTGCCCCATCAGTTGGGTAGGCTGCCTCTTCTTCGCCATGGCATTGCAAGAGCCCCTTGGCATGGAGAACCTGCAGCCTCCTCCATTGGTTGCCCCTCCGCTCGTAGCTGGGCGTGAAAACACCTGGATTACGGCGAGCCATGGCAGTTCAACCCTCCCCTTTGTTGTATCCCGGCCGAGTGCGGATGCAGGGGAAGCCAACTCGCTAGTGCTTCTCCTCCCTGGTTGTGGACATTTCTATGTGGAGAATATGCACCCACTGCCTTGGCAAGGGGCCATCGAGTATCTGTGGAGCAACCTGGCTTTCAAAAGGCCGTCATTGCCTGCGCGTGGCCTGTGGCGGGACAAGCAGGCTCACCGCCTGCCTGGATGCTGCCTGACGGTGCGGCCTGGACCAAGGCAGTGTATACCATGGAAATTCTACCGCTCCTACTGGCCGTCCAACGTGATGCGAGCCCTCGCATCTCCTTGCCCACATATCTCATGGGCCTTGGCTCTGGAGGAACCATCACCTACCAGATTGCAATTTCCGAGGCCCATGCGACCTTCCGGGCTTGTGTCTGCATGGGCCCCATTAGGCTGCCTCCTTTGCTGCCAGCCCCCACGGGCGGGGAGACACGAATTTTAGTCTATGGCGGACGAAAGGACGTAGAGACCTTTCAGCACCACCTTCGGATGTGCTACTCGGTGCGGGGCAATCATCGCGTGCCTCCTGTCACAGAAGCCCTTTCCGAAGACTCACACTTTACCGCCTTCAAGGGCTACGGACGCACGCAGTACCCCTGAACCCCCGGCCTCACAATCCGTCAGGTCGTTATCGGCAAGGACCCGGAGCATGTGGTGTGGCCTGCGTTGCTGAGCGATCCTGATTGGCTGCTGGCGGACCATATCGAGCTCCCGGAGTAGTCGTCGGGGCAGGGTAGAGAGTGCCTTCCTTTTTCCATTTTAATCGATTTATGCGCGCCGGCCCTTGTGTTGCCGCTACAAACAGACCAGCAACCGAGGTACGCCTGCATTCTGGTGCTACTACTGTGCACGGACAAAGTAAAGGATGCCATCGTCTCCAGGTCATTGCTTTGTACATGCAGCACAGTGCAGCCACAAGTAACAGCCACCTGCGATGACACGCTGCATCCCTTTTCTGGTTGCGCGTTGGATGTGCCCTGGCTCAAGCTAAGGGTGGTTGGCTGACTGAACGAGGAACCCATTGTGTAGAGGGTTGTAACGCTCCTGGCTGGTTTTTGTCTCGCCTCTCTGCTTCTTCTCTCCTGTGTGCTGTGGTTTTTGTTTGGTCCTCCCTTTCCTGTTGTCCCTCCCTTGTTCTTGCACGGACTTTCCTGGGATCTTGGTGTCTGGAGGTTGCCTCGTGGTTCTTCGCTGTCTGTGGGGTTGTCACATGAGTTTGGCCTGCCATGTTCGGTGAGTGATGCCATGGAGTCGTATGCCTGTCAACCGTACGCGATCCGGGTTGGAGCGCAAGTGCTCCAAGTCCACGTTGCCAGGAGAGGGCAACTCACTGCACTTGCCACTTTAGGGACCAGTGATATCGCAATGACCAGGCAGATGCAAGCCGGCGTCATCCTGCCTCACGAATTCGATGCTGCCGGTTGGTGCCGATATTTTCCGCCGGAAATACAACCCTTGTTGTGTCTGGACCATTCTGCCTTTTTGAGAAACAGCAACGCCGTATGCTTCGCCCGGCAACCCACGGTTCGCTGTTTTCTCCTGCATGCATGGAGGCCAGGCATCGGCATCATGCCGCATGGCAGTGCCCTCGTGGGGCGAGCGGTGTCCACGCACAGTGCTTTGCCTGGTGACGCGATAGACCTTCCCCCTTGGGCGAGTGTTGTCACCGAACAAGGAGCGGGTAGGGAGACAGCCCTGTCTCCCGGGCCCTGGCAAACTCCATCACCTAATCCACCTAGGGTCTGCTGGCCGGATAATAGTCCTCGCCCTCCCGTACCGCCGATTCCTCCACGTGTTGGAGAATACCCAGTGGGTGAGGTCAGTAGGATCGAGCCGCGAGTTCCACATGGGAGGCCATCTCCCGCGCCAGTGGCAGCCGACCTGCCACCGTGGCAGGTCCCTAGCCACCCAGGTCCACAGGTCCTTGCGGCGACCGCAATGCAGGCTATATGCCAGCTTCGCACGCTCAGTGCTGACCATGTGCCGGGGCCTCAGGAGCCTGATGATCTCGCGCAGGCACTAGAAAGTAATCAGAATTTCCCTGAGCCCACCCCTAGCGGCATACTGCCATTGAAACTGGCCTCGGGAGCCATCTCCGGCGAACCGCCTGAGCCGCAAGGTCTCCACCCAGAGATTGACTACAATGCATTACTCGGCTGCCTACTTCCACAGCTCCGGGCTGCTGAGTCCGCAGGAGCCCATGTCCTGCTCTTGGTCACGGATAGTCGCTGCTTCTTGTCTATTCCGCACTTCCCCTACTTTGTCCGGCATTTGGTAGCACGCATGCAGTGGGAAGGCCCGTTTAAGGAGAGGTGGTTTCCCATCTTGGTTAACACCAAGGAAGCGGGGCTAGCTTCTGTGCACTTTACGTGGGCGGGGCCCGAAATTCTGGCAGTCCTCAGAATCCTTGCGCCAGGGGTGGTCTTGATGTTGCTTGACCATGACACCTTGTTCACTGCCAGGTGGGAAGCCGAAGAGCTGCGAAGGTTTGCAGTCCTCGATCTATTGCCCAATACCCTCTCGACGGAGTCACTGGGCTGCATGGAAGTCGAGACGGACGAGACACAGCCCTGTGGCTCGCTTCCAGCCTCGCCGTGGAGTTGCTCGCCGGACGGGTCCATACCGTGTGGGGCCCGATCGCCAAACTCAATTGGCATGGTTTGTGCGTCCGAGGACCAGCTTGAAGCAAATGGGGGATTGGTCCTCTTCTACCCGAATGCTCCGGACGGCCAAAATCCCCGGCCCCCTCGCTTCTGCATCCCTGGCAACGTCGCTAGTGCGGTGACCTCAATTGATACTGCGTTGAGCCGAGCCCTGCAGCTAGTCATCATGCCCAGTGAAGTGCCCACTCCATTGCCTGGTATGCATGAGCAGGTGCCGTTGGACCAGATCCATTATCGGCAATGTCTACGCAACACCCCTCTTGCCGGAACCACTGCTCACAAGCACTCTGACTTTGTGTTTGCGTGGGCACTTTTAGGAAGATACATACATGAAGTTGCGTGGAAAACGGCCGACCTTACTGCCGGCCGGCCAGAGCCAGACATCCAGTTTGGCGCCTCCCCAGTCAGGCAGGTCAGAGGGGTCAAAACATGGGGGCAAGGCCCATATGAACAGGGATTTCTTCCCTTGCTCAGGGGTTATGGCGGCTCGCACTCTCGTTTGGCAATCCTACCTGGTCCTGACTTCTTCATGGCGAACCGATGCGCCGAGGTTGTACCCCCTCCTTTTGTGCATGGATATGGTGCCAAAGGCAAAAACATCCTGCCGCAGTGGGGGAGTGTGGTACGGCTGCCTACTCTACCCGAGTCGGTCTGGGGCAACGGGAACACCGTCCCTCTGTGGGCCTCTGTTGGGAAAAAGGGCAGTGGACCAGTGCGGCTCCAGTTTTTTTCTGGGGTCCTCATGTTTTGGAAGAAAGATGCCCTATCTTCCTGCAGGGCCACCCCGAAATGGCGCAGTCGACCCAATACCCCAACTGGGCCGCTTGCTCTTCTTGCTGCCGCTGCGCATGCTTGGCTGGCCCAGGCGGATCTGCCGTGGCCTCTCTTCGCTGCAGACATAAAGGTCACGCCGTTGGGCCTCAGTCAATACTGGGATGATGGACTAGCCATGCGTGTGCAACAAGCCCTGGCAGCCTTTGCCTTTCCTGCCTACCAGTACCCGCCCCCAAAGCCTCACCTAACCCCCTCAGGGGAATGTCGGTCGCTCTTCATTAGCGGGATGAATGGGAAGGCTGAGAATACGCCCCCCACTGTGTCGGGTAGCATCATTCACACAGCCAATTCCTATGCACTCACTGGCTTAGAAATGGAAACAGTCCGGGACAACCAGGGCGAAAAGGTCCGATTTGAGGACACACAACGCCCGTTGTTGCTTTCGACCAGCGGTAATGCCGCACATGCATTGTTGCTCCTGCCACAAGCCGCCCAGCTATGGGCACGTGCTCTGTACCCTCAGGTCGAAGGATGCGGTCTGCCAGCGGCGGTTCGTGCTAGAATCAGCTCGGTAGAAGCCTCCTTGACAATGTGCCCTGCCCTGGCCCACTTGCACATGCCACATACTGCCGCGCTGACCGCCCTACATGTGGGCCTCGCCGCAGGTAGAGCTGGCGAGTGCAAACTGTGCGTTACGGGCTTCTCTGCTGGGTCGTATACGGGCGCTGCTGTGGCTATCGCTTGGCATGAGCGCCAAAAGCTTCCTGACTGCAAGGGCGATTTTGTCCACATCAAGGCACGCTTGGGCGGCGTTGCCATGCCACGGGCCATGCTGCAATATATCCTGGGTTCGGAACTACGGCACGCTGTTAGTTTTGTCCATCATGAGAGCGACCAGCTTTGTATCTTCCGGCCCAGCCAGGCAGCAAGGACGCAAGCGATCGGCGCGGGAGCGCGTCTCTACTACTTCACTGGACCTGAGTCACTTGGCAGTGGTGGACACTCTTATGGTCACTTTGTCCACAGTGAAGAGCTATTCCAGCTCACGCCGGGGGATTATGTGCATAAGGAATTGACTAAAAAGATTTGCGGTTTGGCCGACCCCTGGATGGATCGCACAGTGCGAGCAGGTTTGATGGGGGTTGCGTGTGGCTCTGTCCAGCTTTCGGATAAGTCTAAAACTTTCATCAACTCCGTGCTGGGACGGCAAATCAGACGCCCCGATATGGAGGCTTTTCTCCGGATACCTTCCGCTGAGAACCGGAGCATTGCAAGTCTCCGTGCTGACTGTACCCAAGTCCTCCTGATGGATGCCAAGCCGCATCTGGCTGATTTGCCGCCCTCGTATCATGAACTTGGTCCCACGATGAAACTAGTTTTGGGTATGTGGCTCCCCCACCTGTCGTTAGAGCGCCTGGTTGACATGCTGGGTTATCAGTTTTTAGCCATGGCCTCGGAAGCAGAAATCGAGGAGGAGCCCTCGGAACAGTATCACTACCCAGAGCAAGCTGCGGTCAAGCGGGCCGCCACCCCCGTGGCGATAAAGCCCGGCACGCATACGTGGCCAATCTGCCTTCTCCATCGAGTTTACCCAAGGGCATCGGTCATGCTCCTTACACCGGAGTTGGCGGATGTCCCTGACTGGGCTACAAAGTGGTTTGCTGTCGCTGGTAAAGTGCCGGCCAAGGGCACTGCTTTGCTGGTTACCTTGAGAGAAGACAAGGGGGATGTGGCCTACCCAGTACTACCCAGGCATGTTTATAGAGCTCCGTGCCCCGAAGAAGCTTCTCACCGGCCCTGGAGAAAGTAAGGCCATGCAGCCAGTCAATATAACCATTGCCCTGCTCTTGACTGATGAACAGCACAACCAATTCGCACAACGACCCTCACTGCCGAGAGTCAGCCAGCTTGAGGTTCTGCCCGGAGGAGCCTCTACCCCGCTTTGGGATGCTCTGCTACACATGCCTAGGGAAAGGCAGCATGTTGCATTGGGCGTTCCGCTAGAAGACTCGCCTCTTGATGCCATCCGGCAGCCACAGTGGTTGCCGGGCTTTCTCACAGATTTAGTGCTTGTCCTCCTTATCGGGCTAGTGGTGAGAGGGAACTGGCACGACACATGGGCACAGCTCATTCACCCGGAGGTCTGCCAAGTCTTCAGAGAGCACGAAGCGCAAGTTGCGCAGGCATCGCTGACTGCGGGTCCAGGGGCTTCCAACCCCTTGCAAAGCTTCCTCAACCTTTGGCTTGCGGAGGAACAATCCTATCGCCAAGAATGGACGCCGACGCTGCTGAGTGGCGTGTTAGCTACGCTGCCTGACTCTCCGCTGCCCGGCCAAGAGGACGCCCGGACTCCTGCGCTGTGGCATGCGGAGTGTCTACGCCTGTCCCATGACTCGTTGAGCAACGAGCACGATCCGAGGACTCGAGCCAGCATCTTTGCGCTCGCGGTTGGTCCCGCCTTCCTTACGTGGGGCTTTGGTGTTCGTGGCACCGCACTACTCTGATGGTATAGGTGCATGCTTCCAAATGGCGGCCTGCGCAACCGGGGGCCTAATTGAATGCGCTGAATATGTGCGCACACAAGCCAGCTTGTGGAGCATGGACGGCCCTGGCATTGCAACGGCATTACACAAGCAAGCCTTCCGAGAACGGACAGTAGCCAGCATCGTGCTGCCTGCGGAACGCAAAGTTGGGCTGGACCTCTTTGAAACACCACCCCTGCACCAAGCGTGGGCTTTGAAGGCCACCTGGGGAGACAAGCGGGAAGTTTTTTACCGCACACTTCGGCAAGAAGGATGGGGGAGTCCCTCTTTCACCTCCAACTCTTACTCGGGCACCATTGCTAGTCTGCAAACGCGCGGCTTCGTCCTGGAGCCCCTGCCCAATGCGGTGTATTGTGTCCCCTTCCAGCCGGTGAGGGAAGGAGATGGGGTCGCCCAGTACCTCACCTGCTTGCTAGGGGACACCAACATTAGGATGCCGCCCAAGCGGGGATCTGCTCAACGCGCTGACCCGGCTTTCGAGCATAAGGCCGGCATAATGCGAGCCCCCCGCGGTCTTCACCTCCTACCTGTTCGCACGAGTAAGGCTGCCTCCGAAACTGCGATTGATGTGGACTCCCCGGGAAACAGCCCTGTGCCCGCGGGTAGTAACAGTCCCGACGTGGTTGCTGCTACTGCAGTCGAGGTTCCTACGCCGCAGCAGTCGCCAGCCCAAGGCGAGGCTACCACCAACGCGCGCCATGGCGAGCGGTGGGGTACACCATGGCTCAAGCCTCGGGCCGCGGGGGGCTCCGCCTCCGCCAGCTAAACGGGACGTTTCCCGAACCCCTTGCGGCACCCCAACGCGGGAGAGAGGACAACTGACGAAGGAGCCTGCAACGAAAGCGCCTGCGGTTGTGCCGGCCGCGAGTCCTACTGCTCTGGATGCTTGTGGGACGACTCCCTCAAGGGAAGTTGCTCACAGGATCGGAGGGGGTAGCGCCGCCTCATGTCCACCCCGTAGTGGCGGCAACATTAGGGACCCGCCGCCTGGCGTACGACGTCCACCCAGCCCCCGGACACGGCCCACGCACGCAACATCTCCGGATGGGATTAGGACGGTTGAGGCGTCACAGCCCCCTTGCGCTAAGTCTCCCACGGACTCACTAGGCCTGACGGAACCAAAATCGTATCTCCCTATGCCTCCCCATGGCCCGACGCCCAGCCCCGCCAGGCCTGTGCCCGCTGTCCAAGCTCGCAAGGAAAGTCGGCCTCTCGCTTTGGACAAAGACGGCTCTCAGCAGCTGGAACCACCAAAACCAAAAGCCAAGCCTCGAGGGCCTAGCGAGCCCAGCGGCACCCGCGATCCCAGCGCCCCAGCCTGCGCACCCATCATGCAGAGCGACACAGTCTCGGTCTGTGATCTCATGTGGCGCGCACTTGCAGCGGGACATCACTTTGGTAAGAATGTCAAACCTCGGCCCTACATGAACCTGCGTGACTCGCAACACCTCACAACACACTGCCAGCAGCTCCGGGCATATCGGGCCTATGAGGTGTTTTTGAGCGGCATACCGAACCAGCTGCAAAACTCGGACATGCTAATCGGAATCGCTGACACGCTACTGCATCTGCCTGAAACGTTTCCGGCAGCGTATTTGAAGGTTTATGACCCTATCATCACGCAGTGCCTTAGATTGTCGGGGGCATTGCAGCATGTCGACCTTGCTGCGATGTTGGATTGCCCGGCCCCGCAGCTGGACCAAGCAAGGCTTTCGGAGTCCCTGGTGGGGTATGGCTTTCTTACCACAGCGCAGTACATCGCGGACCTTTTCTCTGCGGTGTCGGACTTGCCGAGTGTCATCAATGCCAGCTTTCCTGCAATGCTCAGCTACGCTGACCCAGATTATTGGCTGGGTGCACTTCTGCTCGCATTCGAGTCCCACCAAAAAGGTCCCCTGGAGCGTACGGCAGGGCTGCCCATTGTGATTGGTTTTCCTGAATCTGACAATAAAATTACTGACCTGCAGATCAATGTGCCGCCTGCAGCCATGGTGGCCTTCTTGGCTGGCCGAGCTTATCGGTGTCCCAAGTGCCCCACTACCAAATATGTGATGGACGCGCACAGTGGACTGCCACAAGTCACTGGCCAAGCCTCCCAAGAAGCCTTGCAGGCATGGGCCGCAGCTGCTCAGCACACGGACGTGGAAACGGCCAGGCTTGCCCAGCCCAGCCTGAACACGTTCCTAGGCATCACGCTGCAGGGCACAGAGACACTTGGGAAAAGGCACTATCAAGAATTTAGGCCGGACCTCCCCCCTGCCCATTTCCTTGACGCCATCAGGCTTGCTCTTGCAGCCTCGGTGGCCAACCAAAACATTGAACATTTTTGGTCAGTTTATAACTTGGAATGGCCTGACACTTCTCACAGAATGGCTGTCTTTCTACGGCGAGTGTTGCCATTAGAGTGCCTGCTCTCCTCGCCCTTGGCTGCGCCTGTGGAAGCAAACACTGCAGCAACCTCGCCGGAGGTCGTCAGCATCTCTTCCGAAACTAACGAAGGCTCTCCCTGCCCGATGGATGACATATCGGACGCGGAGGACGAACCCGAGGCACAGGTGAATGATTGGCGCTTCTCGGAGCTGCGAACCACTGACCTTGCAGCTTTGCGAGAAGTGGATGTCTCCGCCCCTTTCCGGCTGCCAGTCATCTTTGATGCGCATTGGAAAGGGATCAGCACCACACCCACCAAGCATGGGCCCCGACGTCCCCAAAATGCGTGGTATGACGCAGCCACTGCTCATTGGGCTGCCATTAAGGGGCTCATGCGAGCCAAACATCCAACCAAGCAGCGACTCAACAGCTTCTGGTTTAAGATGTACTGTCATGGCACCCCCAAGGGCCCTGATCCTTCGGCCCTGCGTGCGGCAGTTACCTCCTTCCCCTTTCAGTATAAGGACGAAGGTGTTGTGCAGTACAGGCAAATCCAGGAAGCTGTCCGGGTGATGTGGCTTGCGGCCCAAACCTCAATGACAAGATACAGGAGTATCCCCATTCCGGACGGCATCCCTGAGTGGGGGGTTGATGAGCAAGAGCTGCCTCCAATGCAGGTCATGCCCAGCAGTACGCGTTCCGTATCGTTCTTCGAATGCCTGGAGAAGATAGAGCTTTATTGTTCAAAGGAAACAACATCAAAATGTTGTGGTGAACAAAACATTTGCTTGTTGTTTCAGTGCTTGCCTTTTTGCACAACTTATTTCCACTGCTCAATCAGTTTTATGCTTGTTCGTGCAGGATTTGTATTTACTTATACACCCGTCGCAGCGGGACCTCTCAGAGGGCAGGATGCCCGGAAAGTGCTCTTAGAGGCTGATAGATCGTTTTCGAAAAAAGGGGGGTTAGCTTGAGCCATGGCAGATGGTGCAGCTTCGGAGCCCCAGACACCGTCCTCTAGTGGGACTGGCACAGTCAGTTTGGTGCATCGGCATGTGGTTGATGTGCATGCTATGTGTGAAAGGCATCAAGATGAACTTGGTGAACTCAGTCGAGCCCTTGAAGACATATCCAGTCGCTTGCGTGTGTTGGAAGCACGTGTTCAACAAAGTGATGCACGCTTATCTTGGCTGGAGTCGTTCGTGAGACGTTTTCGATCAGCTTTCCATGCTCTTTTTCCATGAGCCGGAGACAGTATGAGCCTGGCCCTGAGTGCTGCTCATTTCTTTCTGCAGTTTTTATGTGGATCAGGGACACGTGTTTTGCACCTCGTGTTTTTCTTTGAGGCTCGAAGTGCTTCAGGGGGTTGGTACTTATGACTGCCCTCAGGGATTCGTTAGCCCGTCATATTGACGAGAATCATCCCATGGAAGACTCCACTGTGGAGACTCATGCAGATCGTCCTTTCAGCTTCTGTGAATATGATAGAGTTGCTTTGTGGGAGATTGATACGAAAATTATGGAACATCATTCTCGTCTTCGCCGATGTTTACAACACATTGCATCTTTGGAAGGTGACATTCGCAAGGCTCGCGAGTCGTTTTTGACGTTTCAGAGTCAGCAGCAGACATCAATGTCAGTTCTTGGCTGTGATGTCGAACAGCTCTTTCAGGCGATCCACGCTTTGCGACACATGGTTGAGCTGCAGTTTGATTTACTTAGGCACCTTCAGGAGTCATTCCGACTTCATGCAGACATGATGGTGTGGTCCCTCACGATCGCGGGGATCAGGATGTACAACCGGGAGCCCATGCCTCCACCTCAGTTCCCATCGTTAGCGATTCGCATGAGGCATTTCAGGCCTGGCCGGAGGCCTGGTCCGTACTCACCATGACTGGTGAATTCGAGACAGATGTGACTGTCCATAGACGAAACCTTGTCAGAAAGGGCAAGAGAAAACAGTGCATCGGTTTGAGTTTGGCTGAATGCTGGCAAACCTTATATGTTCGAGCACTTGTAGAGACTATTTTTGCTCATGCTGTTCTGGTTAACATCAGGATACATGTAATACCATTGGATCGTGGCATCTGCGATGTTGGCGGCCCTGAGCTCAGAGTGCTTGATACATTCGGGTGCAGATCTCGCCTCGGGCCTAGTTGCCTGTTGTCGAGGCTTTTTGTTGGGTACTTTGTTTTGGTTAGAGGAGAAGTGCATTTGTTTGGTAACCTCACGACAAATGACAGACGTATGTGCATCGAGATGCAGTGCAGTGTTGGAGAATCGTTTTGGGACTTGTTTTTCTGTGCAAGCTTGATCACACGACCTAGGTCGTGTTTTTGATTCTGAGCCGAAAGCTCGAGCCAGAAGTGCTCTCACGAGAAGTATAGAGCCCACGAGGGCTGGCCGAGAAGGGCCGTGCAGCCACGTGACGTGTATCAACAAGGAAAGGAAGGATCGGCACCGCAGAGTATCGGTGGTAGGCACAGATGTGGTCATTGCAGCAGGTGTTCGTGCATTATTTGTTTTTCTTTGGCCCAAAACCTTAGTTCGTGGCGAGACTCGCCGGGGCATTTTGTGCAGGAGCACGGAAACCTGTGACACGAAGGCAGGTGCCTGGTGGGTCAGATGTACCCATGGCCTTTGATGCCACCTTTTGGGACGGAGTCCCGGGGCAGACGCCGTAGGCGCCGCAGCAGCTCAGACTCGCGCTCAAGCGAGCGAACGAGAGATCGTTCAAGGGGTCGGCGTAGGTCCAGGAGGACGGAACGCAGCCGTGGGAGCACCCCACCCCGCCGCGAGACGGCGCCACCGCCCATGCCACCACCGCCCGCGTTACCTATGGCTAGCCCAGGGCACGTGTGGCAGCAGGTGCCGGTGATGCAACAACCGGCCTCCCAAGCTTTTCTCGGACCAGGGGGCATTGGGAGAGAGGCAGCCTCCAGTTGGAGAGACAGTTGGAAGTCTCATTCTCAGTGGAAGCAACCCCAGCGGAAGCCATGGAATAAGTGGCAGAGCGAGGCTTGGAAGAAAAGCAAGCCTCAGGAAGATCGTGGCAGGCCTGCTGCGAGTTACGATGTTAAGGAGGCCACACCCGAAGAAATCAAGGCGGCCGAAGCCCGAAAGGCAGCTGCCGATAAGGCAGGACAAGATGAGCTCTCCCTGGAAGACGAAGAAGCTGATGATGGGGAATACCTCAAAGCCCTATGGGAGTCGGCCAACACGGCAGCTTGGGCTGCCACGGATCGACCCCTCAGCGCACGTGAGTTGGTCGAGAAGGGGCAGCTTGAGCCCTGGTGGAAGTACCCGTGGCACAAGATCGCGGCCCAATTTGCCGAGGCCTCGGAGTACAAGCCCCAGATGTCCCACCTTTCGGTGCCTGATGCAGTTGCTGGCAGAATGGCCACGATTATGGGGGCCTTCCGGCATTACGGACGTCCATTGGAGGGCGATGGTGATCTTGCCCAAAAGGTTGGGCCGGAGATGTTCACTTTTGATGTCCCGGGCCAGAACGTTTTGTTCGTGGGATGCAACATCAAGGGGCCGAGCTTTATCCATGACCCCAACTATGCCAGCCAGGCCACGATGTGTCATGGCACAAGTTTTGCCTCGGTGATTGGCGTGGCCCAATGTGGAGAAATCACTGTGGGGGACAATCGTGAAGATGGTTTCCCGGCTTATGGATTTTCTGCTCGTGGTGCCCTCGTGGGGTACTCGAAAGATTCCATGGTGGCTGCTGTGAAGAAGACAGCAAGCCGGGCTAAGTCCCTCGGAGGGGCTATGTTGGTGGTGGAGGCCGAGCTCCCGGGGCCCACTCCTCAGGTGGAAGGTGGGCACGATTACCTCCACTCGGCGTGCCGAGACTCGGGCTCGGTACGCTCGGGTGAGCATTTTCTGCTCTCGCCCAAGCATGTTGTGCTTCGCGGCATAGCAGTGGGGTGGCCTCGCTGACAGGGTGAGCCGGACCCTTAGTATGAACAGCACAGGATGCAGCGATCAGGCAGATCGGAAACAATTCAGTTTGCACATGTGAGTGTTTGCACATGTGAGTGTTGTGTCGCTGCACATGCATCCAATGCCCCAGCAGGGATAACTCACTTTGTTGTTTTGTGACGGATCGGCTCAGTATTCATGTAGCATCTGGGGATTGGCTGATTGGTATTCCTCGTCATGTCCGGTCGAGACCCCAGCTCCAGCGAGGCTGAATTGTTCTTTCGTAACCAGATCCATGCACGATCAGCTTTGCCCAGCCAGCCTTGGGAACAGCCTAGCATGTTGTGCATTTTTGACCCGATGAAGGCGATGTTCCCTCAAGGGTTGGGCGTGCCTTACCAGGGCGGGAGAACACAACCGATGACCACCTTAACAGCTGGCACGCAGTCTTCGACAAGTATAGCAGATACAGCAACGTCGCATTGCCAGGCCTGGACTCGTGCAGTTAAGGCCCGTCGGGGAGCGAGCTCGCGAGACCGTCAGCACGAAGCTTATCAGAAAGTTTTGCTCTTGCTGCAATCTTTTGCGAGTTTCTTTGACTTGTGCACTCTCATGGAAGACGATGAAGAGAATGGTCAGGATTCATTGCAGGCGATTTTGGCCGGCAAATCCCCAGCCACAGTCTTGAAGCATGTGGGGCCAATTCGCACATTTTGCGAATGGCTGGTGAAGTGACAACTTTTGCAGTTACCCTGAAACACCTCAAGAGCAGTGTTTTCCTTTGGTGCTTTGAAGAGACAGTACACACCGTCAGGCTCAACTTGAGAAGGAAAAGTGTGTGAATGTAGGGGTGTGTGTGTTTGCCCCTAGTGTGTTGTGGTAGCGGAGCTTGTGAACCGATTCCTGTGGTCTCGGGGAGGCTCCTTAGTAGGTGCAGACTGGACCCGATCTGCAAGAGTAGCTGTGGTAGGCGGAGACAAGCCTTCATAGTTCCTCGTGTGATTGCTGGCGTGCAGCCGGCTGCTAGCTGCTGTCGACTGGCCTTTGACCAGCCCGTGATCGTGCTCGAGGGTGCGATTCTGAAGGAAAAGAAGAGGAAAGAAGGAGAAAGAAAGAAGAGCCTTGGGCCATGGAGAGCCAAGGGCAAGGAGAGAATCCAACCTCTCCGCAAGGTGGCGGAGCATCGCCCAGCGCTTCAGGAACGGCTACGGCTTTAGATCCTACAGTGGTGCTGAGTCAGTTGGCCACGGCAGTGGCCCAGCTTGCTAGCGTGAACCAGCCAAAGCCCAATACCTGGTCTGAAAGCAAGTATGTGAAGGCTCCAGAGATCTTCGCGCCGAAAAGCCTCGATGAAGAATTGAGCCAGTGGAGTGAATGGAGCTTTACCTTTAAACAATGGATGTACATCCAAGAAGAGGAGTATCGCAATGAATTTCAGAAGTGCGAGACTGCAGACAGCTTCGTGAGCTTTGAGTCGTATGCCCCCGAAACGAAGGCTAGAAGTATCAGACTGTATGCCGTTTTGGCAACATATTTGAGACAGAGGCCCCTTCGCATTCTTCGTAGTGTGGAGAACGGCGACGGTTACAGAGTGTGGAGAACCCTTTCAGACGAATTGCAACCACAGTCACGACCCAGAGCACTTGCACTAGCTCAGGCTCTTGTCCGGTTCCCTGCGTATAAGGAGGGTGGCTCACTATTGGACTACACGTTAGCCTTTGAGAGGTTAGTGCAAGAGTACGACAAAGTGGCTGCAGCTCCATATGACGACAACCTTAAGATCAGCACTCTCCTCAGTGGCCTGCCAGGAGATGTCAAGAAGTACTTGCAGCTCAACCTGGACGAGACAATGACCTACGAGAAGATGCGCACGCAACTTCTTCGCTTTGAGAGGTCAACTGCTCTTTGGTCTTCGGAACATTTGCTTCGTTCAGTTGGGATTGAGAAAGATGCAAAGTATCTAGAATCTGGGGGTCCTACGCCGATGGATGTTGATAGGGTGGAGCAAGGCAAGGACAGAAACAACAAAGGCGAAAAGGGCAGAAAGGGCAAGGACAAGGGCAAGGGCAAGTATCATTACCAGCAACATGGCAACAAAGGCTGGGGCAGCTATGGGGACAAAGGCTCTGGCAAGCAGTGGGGAAAGAACAACAAGGGCAAGGACAAGAGTGGGAAGAATGGAAAGAAAGGCAAGGACAAGGACAAAGGCAAGGGCAAGCTTGGTCCATGCTACACCTGTGGGCGAATGGGTCACATTGCAGCTGATTGTCGTGCTGGAGTGCGTCAAGTGCAAGAGAGTGAGAGCAGTACCTCAGTTCCTTCGTCTAGCGCGTCAACAGCTTCGTCGAATGCCTCAACAACCTCAAGTGCCCGAACAATACCCCAAGTTCGCCGTTTGGAGTTGCACACTATGCCCGTGATTGAAGAGATTGAAGCAGAAAGTGAGTTCCTGATCTACACTCCGCCAAGTGCCCCAACATGTCAGTACTATGACCTCTCTGGCCAGGATAGCGAGAACGAGAACTTCAGCGAGATCCGGATGGTCACCTTGGAGAGCGAGGCTTTAGAGGAGACAGAGCCCGAGCTAGCATCTACGAGCACGTTGATGTTTGACATTCACAGTCCACGCAGTTCTGATGGTGAAGATTGTGGTCATGTGCGTGTAGTGCGTGAGCAAATGGTAGGCTATCAGGAGGTGATCCTAGACAGCGGTGCTGATGTGACAGTGCTGCCCATGAGCATGAGTGAAGCTGGAGAGGAGAGCGGGAGTGTTGCAAACATTAGAGACGCCCAAGGTAACACTATCGCGTCGAGCAGTACGAGACGGAATGTGATCTTTGAGATGGAGGGCCTAGATGGCAAGAAGATCTACTTCAAGGATAGAGCGGTCATTGGGAACGTTCGGCAACCACTGATGTGCGTAGGCAAGTTGTTTCAGAATGATTGGTCAGTGCAGCGAGATTCAAGTGGCAGTCATGTAATGGCACGAGGAAACCAAGGGTTCGCAGTGCACTGGGCCAGAAACTCCTTAGCGACACGTTGCAAGATCTACAGAATCGAGTCTGGAGATGATGCGAGCTCGAATGTTCGGATGATTGTTGAGATCCCTGAAAACCTTGAGCGACTCTCAGCCACACCTGGGTGGAAGCTGAGGCGAGATGGACAGCCAATGCATGTGAGCATGTCCAGTGATTGCACAGTAAACCCAGGCAGATCGTATCCGAGTCACATCTGGCCATTCCGAAGTACGTTGGTGCACAAGGGTGAGAGAAAGTATGAGGTTTTCGAGAGTGGCGAAATCTGGGAAGGCAGAGAGGTTTTGCAGACTTATGGCCCCAAAGTGAAGATGATCACGCTGCTGTCCCAGAACCCTGTAGATCCCGAGACACTTGGAGCTGTTCAATCGGAACTCGCTCGTCCACAAGTTCGAGGTCAAGCGAGAGAAGCTGAAGCGCCAGAAGAAGCTAGAGAAGAGAGATGTGAGCGACCAATGGAAGTAGAAGTGGGTGCATCCCAGGCACTTGGTCTTGCAGAGAGTGGTCCACCTGATGGGCCTGAGGAGCGAGCCGAACATCCTGCTGAGGCAGATGTGCTTCCGAGGGAAACTGGGGAAGAGAAGTTGGTCATTAATGGGATCGAGGTCTTCGAAACTTCATCTTTGAGAACATTGAGGGCAGCGTGCCAGTACATGCGCATAAGCAAGAGTGGTGGTAAAGGAGTGCTATGGGCAAGGCTGCAAGCAGAGATTGCAGATTCTCGAATCAAGGCGGCAGTCCAGGCGTCCGATGCGATGTTGACAGAGTATGCTAGACAGCCTCAAGTGGAACCTCAAGCGGCGCTGCCTGATCAAGCCACCATAGACCTTCATGAAATAACCCACTTCCCTCGAGCATCTTGGTGCTCAGCGTGCTTGTCATCAAGAAGCAGGGAGGACAACCACCCGGGAGCCGAGACGAAGGAGAGAGGCGTGATACACGTCGACTTCATGTTTGGTAGAACAGAAACGCCGGGCAGTGATGAAGAGCATGCGATGTCAACACACATGGTGGTAGTGGATGAGCAGACGAACTTCTGTCTTTGTGTACCAGTAGAATCCAAAGCGGCTCATGACTTGAAGAATGCGACTGAAGAAGTGGTGAAGCTAGGAGCGGTGCTGGGACATTCAGAGCTAGTGATCCGAGGTGACAGCGAGCCAGCCATGATCCAGTTCCTCAAGACCGTGAGTGCGAGCAGATCGAGGCTGGGATTGGGAACTAAGATCGAAGTGGCACCTCCGGATTCACAGCTGCACCATGGGTTGAAAGCTGAGCGCTTCATTACCATAGTGAGATCGATGGGAAAGTGTTTGTTGGCTTCGATAGAAGAAAAGACAGGATGGAAGGTGACTTCGAACCACCCTCTGTTCTATTGGGCCTTTCGTCACGGTGCGTTCCTGTATTCCAGATTTCATGTTCTTCGTTGCGGCCAGACCCCGTTTGAACTCCTCCATGGTAGAGCGTATGCTGGGAAGTTGTGCCCGTTTGGCGCAACAGTGTTTGCCCAAATCCTTCCGAAAACGAATGCCAAAGCAGAACCTTGGAGAAGATGCGTGTGGTTGGGAAAGTCTTCCATGGGAAACTTAAACCTGGTGGCGGATCAGCATGGAGTACACTATGCAAGGTCGGTAAGGAGGGGTTCCACAACGTATGTGACTGAAAACCTTGTGAGCATGAAGGGTGTGCCGTGGAACTCTGTGTTGGATGTTGTCCCGACCAAGCCCAAAAGAGCGCCCAGAATCAGAGTACCAGATGTGTTGCTTCCCCAAGCGCCTCAAGATGAAGCAGCGAGTGACCCACCTTCGTCGGTGGCTGGTGAACCCGCAGGAGGGATAGGAGGTGGAATTACTCCTGAAGGCGGTTCAGTGATGAGCACGGATTCACCTGAGATGCTTCCTGATGCCGAAATGGAGAATGCGAGTCAGGTGGTAGAGCTTGAGGGATACATGCTTAGAAGAGTCGTGGGCACCAGTCACCCTACAAACCACGAAGATGAGATCGAGATAGAGGGTTTAGAGGTGGACCTACCAATCGAGAGCATGGAGCAGGACTACGAGAAGGGGCTTGAGGGGCAAAGCGTTGAGGATCACGAAGAATTGCCTTGGAAGGGTAGAACGTATGAAGAGGGTCCTCCTCAACTAAGCCAGCAAGAACTGGAAGAGTTGGACAGAAGGATGGATGACGTAGAGTATACCAGGTTGGAGAAGATGGGAGTCCTGAGACCCATGCAACGTGAAGAAGATGGTAAGGGCATGGTGTGTTTAAAGTCGAAGACGGTGCGCGACTGGAGGTTCAGGGGGGAGTGGCGAAGGAGATCGCGTTTGGTGGCGAAGGAGTTTAGACACCTTCAACCGGCCCTTGAAGACCTGTATGCTCCAGCGAGCCTTGGGATCCTCCAGAAGTTGCTAGCGGGCTTGTGTGTGAGTGGGGAGAACCTCGTCATGTACATGGTTGATGTTTCCGATGCTTACCTTATGGTACCACAAAGGAGACCTACATTCATCACTACCTCAACAGGACTCTCCTATGAACTCAAATACAATCTTCCCGGACAGCGTAGTGGGGCGAGAGATTGGTTCATGTATGCAGGGGAGATTTTCGCGAAAGATGGCTTGACGTCGTATCCTGCAGCACCAGCAGTGTATTATGAACCAAAATCCCTTGCGTGTTCAACACACGTAGATGATTTTCAGTTTGTCTCAGGCGAGAAGAGGGCGAGCAAACTGCTGGGCAACTTGAAGAAGTCGGGCCTTAAGCTCAAGATAGAAGGACCGATAGATCCGTTTGGAGGACAAGGGCATTTCTTGAAGCGTTTGTTTCAAGGGAAGGATGGCAGCATCAGGGTGATCCCAGAGAAGAGGTACGTGGAGAAGTTGATCTCAATCCTGCAACTTGAGCGCAGCGCGAGCAAATCGACACCACTTCCCTCAACCATAAGGTATCCTCAAGAAGACCCGCCTTTAGAAGGTTCTGCGTACAGCACGTTCAGAAGCGCTTTGGGTCTTTTGCTCTACATGGCCAATGATATTCCAGAGATCCATTTTGCCATGAGACTCCTTGGATCCAGATGTGCAAGTCCGAGTGAGTATGACCTTGCGATCATGCGACATGTGGGCAAGTACATGAAGGGGAGACCTGAGTGGGTACTCCAGTTGAAGCTCACACGCCCTGGCAGGACATTGGAACAGCGGCTTCGAGAGTGTGACACTGAATGCACCAGAGATCCCGTTAGCGAGCGTGGAAGCTTCAGTAGGTGTGAGCATGACGTTGAACATGAACATGAAGGAGAATGCAGTTTTGGTACAGGACATGTCTTAGAAGTGATCACGGACTCAGATTGGGGTTCAAGGATGTTTGGGCGCAAGAGTGTGTCAAGCTATTCTCTCTACTTGAACGGCAACATGGTTTTCGTGTCCACCAGGCTCCAAAAGTCCTACGCCCTAAGCTCAACAGAGGCTGAGTGGATGTCTTCGTTGTTGGGAGTCGCAGACGGCATCTTTGTCAAGCAATTCCTTGAAACATTCCTTGAATCCGAGGTGAAGCTAGTGCACAGAGTGGACAACTCCGGGGCTCGGGCGCTGGCAGCACGAGAAGGAGCCGGCAAGCTGAGACACATAGACTTGTCTTATTTGTGGCTTCAGAAAGAGAATCGTTCGGGGCACGTTTTGACAAGACCAATTTCTACGTACGCATGTCCGTCGGATCTGGGGACAAAACCTCATTCAAAGAAGCGAATCCTTTTCCTCCTGGGCTTGATGGGGTACGTTGACAACGAGACGGGCATTTTGGCAGGGGGGAAGGAAGTGAAGGAGTACTTAGTCTCTGCAGCGATCAAGCAAGGCCAGCAAAACAACATCTTGAGAGTTCTGCTTGCTAGCTATTTAGCTCCTGTAGCAATGGGCTCCGGGATTGGTGAGCAGTCCGAGAACAATGCAACGATTGTGCTCTTTGTGATCAGCATTTTCATTGTCATGATCATAGGGGGGTTTTGTGCAGCCACGTTGGGGTCAAGAGTACAGCAGCTCAAGTTCGTCAAAATCTCTGTTGGATGAGACAGCGGTCGTGAAAGTTCGCGTGACGGTGGAGCGCAAAGAAGAAGGACACCAATTGTAGCTGCGCCTGCGTTTCCAGACGTGCGCGTTTGAGAGTTTGGGCTGAAACGCATGGTTTTTTCCTGCAGAGTTGGACAGTTTTGAGCATGGAAGATGAGAAGAGTGAAAAAGATGCATACGAAATGCATATAAACCTTCGAAGAGGGTTTAGGATGGGTTTAGGATGTGTACAGCTGAGTGACAAGCCTTTGGACTAAACCTGTTGGTCCACTACAGTAGGTAGAAACTTGCAACAGGGAGCAGGAGTGAAGCTCTTGCGACTTTTGAGAAACCTTCGAACGAAGGTTTTAGGTTTGAGGAAAAGTTGCAAAGGCCTTGCGCACACGTGCGAGCACTTTGCGAAAGGGTCACCAGGATCCTCTTTTGCAGTCCAGACATGGTAAGCTTTGAAGGCTACCACGTCTGAGGGGGGTGACAACTTTTGCAGTTACCCTGAAACACCTCAAGAGCAGTGTTTTCCTTTGGTGCTTTGAAGAGACAGTACACACCGTCAGGCTCAACTTGAGAAGGAAAAGTGTGTGAATGTAGGGGTGTGTGTGTTTGCCCCTAGTGTGTTGTGAAGTCAGGGAACCTTCCTCCTTTTCTTCCTGAAAAGGCCGTTTGGTCTTTTGTCAATTGTGTCTTGAAGATGCCCCGAACGGCTGCATCCACTTTGGATACGTGTCTGAAAGCCATCAGGTGGAGTTATCATGCCCTGGGATTGCGGGTACGTCTTGAGGTTTTTCAGAGTGCACGTGTTAACGGACTGGTGGCTAAAGCTCTGGCCAACAAGAGTCCGTGGGACCCGGCTCCCCCTCTGCAGGTACAAGAGGTGTTGCAGCTTCATGCAATTGCTCAGGATGAGGGCATCTCCCTTATCGATAGATGTGGTGCAGTTCATTTTCTGGCCATGCTTTACGGCAGAGCTAGAGCCTCTGATGTCCGTTGTATTCAACCTTTGATCATTGACAAGAGTGGCTCGGATTGGAGTCACGGGTTCATTGAGCTAGGCACCCTCCACCACAAAACTTCACGACTCGATGCTCAGCAACGCCGAATCCTTCCCTTGGTGATTCCGGGAATTGGTATTGCTAAAGTCCCGTTGGGACAACTGCTGCTGGAGTTGAGAGATGAAGCTGGGTTGCAGAATGATGGGATTGATGTCCCTTTCCTGCCGGCCCCTCGGCCTGATGGTAGTTGGTCTTCGGACCCCCTGTCATCTAGTGAAGTGACCCGCTGGCTGCGTTTTCTACTCCCTCGTCCTGATTCAGAAAAGCCATTGTCTAGTCATTCTCTCAAGGCGACCACCCTCGTGTGGTGCTCTAAATTCGGCATGCTGAGGGAGACTAAGCGCGTTCTTGGTCATCACGCTGACGCTGCTACAGGATCAGACGCGGTGTACGGTCGGGAGCTGCAGAGTGCTGCGTTGCGCGAGTACATCATTATCCTGGAAGCGGTTGCGTCAGGCAAATTTTTTCCTGACCAAACTAGGAGCGGCCACTTTGCTCAAGGCTGGAACCGTCAAAAGATCATGGAGTCCGCGGCGGTTGCACCTGGAGATGATGAAACCAGTCAGGGGGACGCGCCCGACGATCAGGACGCTGCCTTGGCTGTAGTTTCAGATGCTTCTGATTCGGAGGAGGATAATTCGGAGAGCCCCTCGTACTGGGCTCACCCTACAAGTCAGGTCTTGCACAGAACCACACTTGGGTCTGCTTTGTTTTTGTGCGGTAGAGCTTTTGGAGATCACTACCGCCGCGTCCCTATGGTCAGGGCACATGCTTACCCTCAGTGTTCTAAATGTTTCTCTTAGAGCCACTTTCCCCTAATGGAGAGGTGGTGAGCACGAGCGTAGTTGGAAAATAGCAGGGTGAGTTTGCCGTCATGCCAGCTCGCAGACTCGGGTGTGAGGTCTCTGTTTGCGAGTGTTTGTTTGGCTCGTACAGCTTGTAGCGGCCATGACAAGTTCAGTGGACTCGGCCCCTTACTTCCTTCAGAGAGCAGAGGAGATTTTGTTAACCAAGCGGGTCGTTGACGCGCTGACTGCCAAAGGGGTCAAAGCCTTGGCTCAGCTAGCTTTTTGCGTGGGCCAGCCGGGGCAACTCCTGGCTCAATCCGACTTCGACACATGGAGTACATCAGTATTGGCGGACCTTACGGTGGGCGAAAAGGCATCACTGAGACGGGTGATTCTTGAGGCCCAGACGATGTTGGTAGCCTCCCTCAAGGACATGGCGGAACCATCCGAAGGGGTTTCACCTAAGAAGGTGGGGCTCGCTGAGCGAAATGCACGCATGGACCAGTTGCGCACTCAGCTTTCGGGGATTTCCTTGACTGGACAGTTGGAGCCTAGTCATGCCTTGTTGGACATGACCGTTCAGCAGTGGGAGAATCGATGCCTTAAGTACATTGGCCCGGAAAAATGCCACAGCCGCGAGGAGGAAGTTCAGAACTTGAAGCCGTTGACCACCAGCCTCTCTCTCGAAGGGGGCAAACTCAAAGTTACGGAGTCCTCTGGCATGGAAGATCGTGATATCGAGGGATCTCTCCAGGTGCTAAACGCCCTTAGACGGCGTGGAGTTGCATATGCATTCGCCAGGTTGATTAGTTGGGACAAGCATGAGGCCTACGTCTCCTCGCTTTTCAAGTACCTCACCAAACCAGCTCAACAAGGTTATCGTAAGGTTTCCTTGAGGCAGATCCTGCGAGCTGACAAGTTGGCATTCGCAAAGATGGCCGAGGCAGGAGCGGAGGTGCGTGCAGACGCATCGGGAACTTTGCCTTTGGATGCCAGGATATCTTCGGTGCTGCAGGATTACGATTTGATCGTTGCGCTCCTTCCTTTGGGGGATTTTGAAGGCGGAGGAAAGTTGCGATTGGGAAAAGGCAATCGTAGTCATCCGTATGAGAATGCTCCAAATAAGGGCAAGCCGGGCAAAGGGAAGTCTTTTTGGAGCCCTAGGGGTTTCGAGTCATGGCCCGGGAAGGGCAAACCCTCGCCGAAGGGCAAGGAGAAGGCTGGCATAGGGAAAGGTTACGGGGCTGGCAAGTCGGAATGGCTACCCGAGGGCCTGCGTTACCAGGGAGCGTCCGCATGGAACAAGAAGGGCAACAAGGTCTGCTACGGGTTCAACCTCAGCGGGTGCACCGATGCTAATTGTCAGAAGGGTGATCATGGGTGCATCATCTACAAGTGTGGTGGCGACCACCCGGTTACCAAGTGCCCGTTGAAACCTAAGAAGCTGTGACTCGGGGATCCTGGTCTTGACGAGACTTCGATGGCTCAGGATGTTGAGATGGTTCCTCAGGATGAATCCGTTAGTGGTGTCATCTCTGCTTCGACCCAGGAGGTCGGTATGGAGGCCTTACCTTCAGGTGCGGGATTGGACCCCGTATCTGCAGTTGGGGTTGCCGAAAGTTTTGAGCGTGAGGTTGAATGTTCTTTTTCGAAGGCTTCGGTGCTGTCGGCCCCAACACTGCCAGTTTTCCAGACCGGCGAGGAGACATCCTCTCGGAGTGAGCAGTGTTCTCCGGCTACACAGCCGCAACAATTTTTCTCGAACGAACAGCACGGGGGACCTACCCGTGCGATCCTTCAATGTTTTGCTGGGCAGGCCCGTGTGGCTGGGATCCAGTAGAAAGCAAGCGCATCTACGATCCCTTTTTCATTTTAGGACAGCGAGGGTACGAGCGTTTTCAAACTGAGATTTTCTTGGACATATGCCGTTGGTCACCTGTGCAAGCTTTGAGGGCACAATGCATCACTGCCTGTGCACGTGAGTGTGATTGATGTGCAATGCAGTTTTGTGGGTCACGTTTTGCTTGACTTGTGTTTTCCTTCATGTGCAGAAATTTTCTTAAACGGGTTGCCATCCCGGCTTGCAACGCAGTGCTCAAGTGTGAGCGCCACAGAGAAAATTTTAGGAGTGTTGAGCCTCCGCTACTCCCGTAAGGGTGCCGTGCTAGAGGTTCGAGGTGCTAGTGGTCTCCCCTTAGGGGTCGTGCAAGCCGGGGGCCTGTGTGCTCTCGGTGGATGGACAGCACCTCGAGTTCAGAGGAGAGTTCCCTCAGCGGGGACTGGCCACCCGTGCCTGTCGTTCAGGCGCCTGCCTTTCAGGCGCTCAGCATCAGGCCTCGCTCGTTCCACCTTGCATCACTCGAGCGCAGCCTGGAGGCCCCCCCTAGTCTCTTCACGTACGTTCTTGAGGGTTCTCTTTGCGGAGTGCTTCTCAGTTCCAGGGAAGGGGCCCGCGTGCTCCTCTGGCTCCAGCCTTCCAGTTGGCTTGCACTTGCTTGCTCCGGCCGCGGGCCGCACGCGTGCGCCCGACAGCTTCTCCAGCTGTCTGTTTAGTGCCCTTTATCCACATGGCTCAGCCCCCTCGTGCCCCAGAAGATTTGCTAGCTGGGGGTTTGGGTACTGGGTCCCTTCGTGTGCCTGAGGACAGCGACCGGCGGAGGCAGGCAGAGGTGCCTGTTCAGGATTATGAGGCTCATTTGGCTGCCTGCACTCGCAAGGTTAATAAGACGGGCTATTCTCGGTCTTGGGATTTTCGGTTGAGGCCTTCTTCAGTGCTCTTTACCGGTGTGGTTAGGTCACGAGGCATGTTCCCACCAGTGCCGTCTCTTGTGCCTGTGATTTTATTCCAGTGACGCCAACCGTTGCTGCAGTCACGAAGATTGCGATTTCCCGGGTCCGTTTGGACGATTCTTGGGGTGCTCACCTTGAGAGGAGGCTTAGTGCTGCCATACAAAAGTGGGTTGCTTTAGTGGTTGAGGATCCTTTGTCTTTTGACGTCGGTAGGCGGTGTGCTGCTTTCGTGGGAAATGACGAGGCGATTTCTCAGGGCCTTCTGCACACTTTTTCCGGCAAATCAGCAGGTACCTTGCACAGCCGTGCTGGGCCTCTCATCAGGTTTGTTGCCTGGGCCAAGGCTCGCCAGTGCAAGCCCTTACCCTTCAGCGAGGCGCTTTTGTATGATTTTCTGCTTGAATCCGAGAGCACTTGTGCGCCGTCATTCGGAAAGGCGCTGATGTCTGCACTTGCATTTTGCAAATTTGTGCTGGGCGTTGAGAATGTTTCTGATGTTCTGAGCAGTGGTCGGTTTGGGGGCTTGGCTCGTTCGATGTTCCTGAACAAAAGGAAGCGACGGCAGAAGCCACCCCTCACCGTTGACATGGTGAAGGCCCTTGAGAGATTGGTGATCTCCGAACGTGAAGGAGATATCGACAGGCTGTGTGCGGGGTTCTTCCTCGTTTGTGTTTTCCTTCGAGCAAGGTATAGCGATGCCCAAGGTCTGAAGAATCTTGCAATCGATGAGCCTGAAGGTTTTGCTGGCCGCTTGACAGGATATTTTCAAGGGGAAGCTTCAAGGACAAAGACGAGTTTCTCGCTGGAAAGGAAGACGGCTCTGCTCCCGATGGTAGGGCCACTTTTCGGCCTGACTGCAGTTCCTTGGTTCAAGACTTGGTTAGGTCTCCGCGAGGACATGGGCATCCCTGAAGGCGAGGACTTTCCTTTGCTGCCGAGTCGAGGGCTAGAAGGGGGTTGGGCTCCGGTCCCCCCTTCAGCTACGGTGGCCGCTGCATGGCTCCGGGGGATTCTTATTTCTCGTGGCTTCCCTGAGGCACGCAAGCTCGGGACTCACAGCTGCAAATGCACGTGTCTTTCTTGGCTGTCGAAGCACGGAGTTGATCCTCTGCATCGGCGTGTTTTGGGTTATCACAAGGCTCCGCAGGATGAGATGATGCACGTTTATGGGCGTGACAATGTGTCTCCAGCCCTGAGGTCGCTGGAGGCTGTCATCCAGGACATCAGACAAGGCCTGTTTTTGCCGGATGTCACGCGGTCGGGTTACTTCCCGACCCAGCCGCAGAGGGAGCCTGGGCCTGAGTTCGTTGAGGAGCCATCGGAATCCGAAGTTTCGCTCGATGAAGAGGACAACGTGCAAGACTTGAGAGCAGAGGAAGCGGCCGCTGATCAGGTTGTGCCGCCTTGGGCTGAACTTGTGGTTCAGGATCCTGATGCTCTGGTTTATGTTCGCCATATAACTTCAAGGAAGTTGCACCGCCTCGCTGACGAGAGTGGGAATCGGCTGAAGTGCGGAAAGGCGTGCACGCGAAAGTTCGAGAGGCTCAGTGAGAAACCAAGGTTTATGGCTGACATGTGCTTGAATTGTTTCAAGTGAGCCCGGCTCAACTGAGGGGCAGCCGGATCACTCGGCGCATGGGTCGTGTCTTTGTGACGCAGCCGGATAGACTCGGCTATGCACTCACCGTTCCTCGCGGTGAAGTTTGATTATGTGAGCAGTTGCACCGGTGCTCGCGGTGCTTTGGTGTGCCGGTCCACTCGGCGAGCTGAAAGTGCTCAGGTTAACCGGGGCACGCGGTTTTGGATGGAAGTCAACCATGACTTGAAAATGTGGCTGTACGGTGCTGTGGTTCCGTGAATGTTGCGATTTGCATACGACAATGCCTTGTGGTTGTGAGTGTAAACTTGAGCATACAGTTTTGGCTGAAGGATCGTGTAGTGCACTTGCAGGACCATTCGCCATGGCCATCACCGAGAGCAAGGCAAACTTTTCTTCCAGGGCGACGGCCTTGGGGTTGGCCGCTGACGTTTTGAAGAAGTTCACTGATGCTGGCATTGATTGCATGAGCAAATTTGCCTTCATTAGTGCGTTCGTGCCCGGCAACACTGACGAGTCCCCTTTTACCGATGCAGTTGCTGGTGTGTTGGGGCGCGCTGCTAATGTGGCAGAGTTGAGCGTGCTGCGCAGGCTTCTTCATGAGAGCTACAACCTCACTGTCTCAGAGCTTCAGGTGCAGGTTGAACGAACGGAAGATTCTGCTCCGAGGCGGTTGGCGGCTCCCGATCGAGCCGATAGGCTTCAGCGGCAACAAGTCAGGCTTGCTGGCTTGAACATCCATGGCCCTACTCTCCCGGGTCATTCGGTCATCGATCGTTGTGTTCAGATGTATGAGGATAATTCTCTTTCATACCTACCTTTGCAGTCTTGTCCCTGCCGGGATGATGAAGTGAAGTTCAAGAAGGACCGGGATGACAAGATGCTTGCTGTGGATGGCACGGGGCACGTGTCTCTTAGGTCGCAAGCCGTGAAAGTGGAGGCCGATGTGTCCACTGACCTTTTGCTTAAGCATGCACTTACACGTCGTGGGCTTGCGCTGGACCAAGCTGGCATTCTGAGCTTTGCGGAGCATGAGCGTTGGTCTGAGGCGTTGTTTCAGGCTCGATTTCGGGATCCGCCCGACCAGTATGCCCGTGTCACGCTCCAGCAACTCATCCAGGCGGACAGGCAGGTTTTTGTTGAAGCAGCTGATCGGACCCGCCAGGGGATTCAGGTGGTGGCTTCCGGACGACCGGTCGATCGCATTTGGAGTGACGCCATGTCTTGCAACAATGTCACTCACCTGCTGCAACCCTTGCCCTTGCCTCCGCCAGCTCCTTTGCATCCACGGCCTGGGCCCTATGATGACCGCAGGGGTTTGAAGGGTCGCGGTAGGGGTAAAGGGAAAGGTAAAGGCAAGGGAAATGTTCGTATGCCTGCTGAGCTGTCCGATGGGGTGCCGGTCACCACCCGGGGCTTGCCCATCTGCTTCGACCACAACTTGGGGCGGTGTCAGCGTACCGTCACTAGTGGCAAGTGCGATCGTGGTCTTCACATTTGTTGCATCAAAGGTTGCTTCAAGCGGGATCATGTCTATACAAATTGCCCCAAGCATAAGAGGGAGTGACTAGGCTCTGAGGCGCAGGTCCACGTGACTGATGACAAAGATGTAGCACAGCTTGGTGAGGAGCTTGTGCTCTCTTCTTCCGATGATGAGATCCCTGAAGGGGAGTCATCACCGAAACATGTCCCGTGCTCGGCCTCAGTTCCGCCTCAGCCGCTTTCCAGCAACCCCGAAGCTTTTGCGTCTCAGCTGCTCAAGAAGCCGTGGCTTGAGGCGAGCGATGTTTTGCAGCTTTTTGAGATGTTGCCAATGGCCGCGCCCCAGCGTGGAACTGAGGGCAAGGCCTTTGCTACCGGAGCGTTCGCTCGGGTCAAGGTTGGGTTGCGTACGAATGTTGCTGTTTTCCCTCAGGCGTCCCGCGTCTTTGCATCGTTCGTGCGCCAATCTGCCCCAGGGCATAAGTTCACTTCAGTTGTGGTTTTTGAAGGGGTTCGCACTAAACCCCACCGTGATCAGCAGAATTCTTGTGTGCCCAATTTGGTGGTTCCTTTGTCGAGTTTCGAGAGGGGTGAAATTTGGGTGGCCACTGACTCTGGCACTGTCTCTCGACAGGTCAATGGCCAGCAGCAGAAGGGAGTTCTCTTGCCCGTGGTGTGTATGCTTCCCCCGAAGAATTTGTGGAAGAATGCCTGAACGTTGAGCATCCCTTTGATCAGCTGCATGCTGCGCCTGATGTGCTCAAACGGTGCCTTTTTGACATGCTGACCAAAGGGCCTGCTTGGGTAGTGGATCGTAGGGCAAAGCTGCTCAAGAAGTGGACCCAGTGGGCTCGCGACCTTGAGGCCGAGGAAGCTGGCCTTCGCAAGTCGTTAGACCCTGAGGTTGCGAAGGTGTTGCAAGGCAAAAGGCTCCTGCTTCTTGAGAAGATTGCGTCGTCAATCGGCTGGGTTGACATGGGCGTTTTCGCTGAGCTTAGGAAGGGCTTTGATTTGGTGGGGCATGCAAAGCACACGGGAGTTTTCGCGCTTGAGCCCAGGCCTCCGAAGCTTCCGAAGGATGACTTTCTTGCTGCCACAAAATTTCTTAGGCCAGCCCTACTGGGTAAGGTGAAATCGTCGTCCGTGGATCGCAATGCGCGTGAGCTGTGGGAAAAGACGATGCAGGAGGTGGAGAGTGGTATGTTGGAGGGACCTCTGTCGTCGCAGCAGCTGGACGATAGGCATCCCTCTGGCTGGTTGCCCACTCGGCGTTTCGGGGTGGAGCAGACTTCTGCTGCCGGGCGCAAGCTGCGGCCTGTTGATGATTTCACCGAGAACAAGGTGAATCTTGCCTTTGGTTCTATGGATAAGCTGGACTTGAATGCGCTTGATCAACTTATCTGCACCTGCCGCATTTGGGCAAGGGCCATGTGTGGGGGGCATGATTGTGAGCTCGTGCTTTCCTCGGGGCTTGTGCTCAAGGGCCGTGTGCATCCTGGTTGGAAGAAGGCAGGGCATCAGCCGCTTCTGACCACGCTTGATCTTCGAGCTGCCTACAAGCAGTTCGCAGTGTCGGCCGACTCGCGAGCTTGGGCAGTTATCGCTTTGCTTAACCCTGATACGCTGGTGCCGGGCCTTTTCGAGTCGAAGGCGTTGCCTTTTGGCAGCGCGGCCTCGGTGCTGCATTTCAACCGTCTCTCGAGGTTGTTGTGGAGGTTGGGGGTTGAGCTTTTGATCCCATGGGGAAACTTTTTCGACGACTTCCCTGCAATGTCACCGAGTGCCATTTCAGACAATACCATGAGTACAATGACTGCCTTGTGTTCCCTTCTCGGGTTCGCCTTTGCTGACGACAAGCTTAGCCCCTTCCAGCCTGCTGCCACCATGTTGGGGGTTGAGGTTGATTGTTCAAGGTGTGATGAGGGTTTGGTGCTCGTAAGGAACAAGCCTGGTCGTGCTGAGGAACTCGTCGTGTCTCTTGAAGAGTTTCTGCGCGAGGGAGTGATCTCTCGAAAGCGTTACCTCAGTCTCATGGGTCGGCTCCACTACACTGATTCATACATACTTGGCAAGTCGGGCCGTTTGATCATGGCGGACATTCGCTCGTGGGCAAAGGGGCATTGTTCCGATGAATTGGTCTTGGACGATGCAGCACGGGAATCGCTGCGTCTGTTCATTGCGCGTCTCCGTGCTTGTGAGCCTCGCCAGGTGCCTTGTGGAGTGGCAAGCCATGTTGTGCACGTCTTTACGGATGGCGCCAGTGAGGGTGAGGTGCACTCGATTGGTGGGGTCCTCGTAGTGCAAGGTAGGCTGCATTCGTGCTTTGGTTCACTTGTTCCCGATCACTTGATCAGCAAATGGACCTCCACGATGCGACACATTATCGGGCCGGTTGAATCATATGCAGTTGCCGTGGCAAGGCGAGTCTGGCACCAGTTCATTGCTTCGCAGCGCGCTTTGTTTTTCATCGATAATGTGCAGGCACAAGACTCCTACATAAAGGGCACCTCTGCCAACCCTCACGTGCGGGAAATCCTCCTTTCTTTCGAGGAGTCGGAGAAGCTTTCCCCTTCCTGGACGTGGTTCGCCCGTGTGGCGAGTCCAAGCAATGTCGCAGACGAGCCGTCACGTGCTGCCTTCGAGTTTCTGCATAAGGCTCAATGTCGCAGGGTCACTCCCTCGTGTCCCATAAGTGGTTTTGACCTTGTGGATCTTGGCGCCCTTGGAAAAATTTGAAAGTGGGGTGAAGGGGGCGGACGCCAGATCCGTTTCGCCCCATGCGACAAAAAGAGTGCATCCGAGCTTTCAGGCATGTGGGATCCGTTGCTTTGCGATTGCACCTTCATGTGAGTGCTGAGCTTTGCAATTCCCTTTCAAGACCTCTTAGAGTTTTCTTGGTGGTTTGAAAATCCTTTTATGAAAAGGGATCCAGTAGAAAGCAAGCGCATCTACGATCCCTTTTTCATTTTAGGACAGCGAGGGTACGAGCGTTTTCAAACTGAGATTTTCTTGGACATATGCCGTTGGTCACCTGTGCAAGCTTTGAGGGCACAATGCATCACTGCCTGTGCGCGTGAGTGTGATTGATGTGCAATGCAGTTTTGTGGGTCACGTTTTGCTTGACTTGTGTTTTCCTTCATGTGCAGAAATTTTCTTAAACGGGTTGCCATCCCGGCTTGCAACGCAGTGCTCAAGTGTGAGCGCCACAGAGAAAATTTTACCCACCCACCACTCCCTGCTCTGGCCCGGGTGCCATGAGCAGTTGTGTGCACTGCCGTGCTTTGACCTGCTTGACAGACTCTTCAGTCTCGGCCCTGCTGGGCTCGTTGGTTTCACATCGAATCCGTAGAAGCTGTAGCCACAGCTCCGTAGGCAGTAGCCCGTAGCTGGCGTGCGTGCTACTCTCCCACCCGCCTCACCCACGCCCCCGAAGGGGGCGGACGCCAGATCCGTTTCGCCCCATGCGACAAAAAGAGTGCATCCGAGCTTTCAGGCATGTGGGATCCGTTGCTTTGCGATTGCACCTTCATGTGAGTGCTGAGCTTTGCAATTCCCTTTCAAGACCTCTTAGAGTTTTCTTGGTGGTTTGAAAATCCTTTTATGAAAAGCAGCTCTGCTTGCGCAGGGTTACTTTGCTTATGGCAAGTCTGCTATGGCACCTGTTTTGCAAATGGACCTGTCCTCTCGGACGGCTTGTGATTCTGTTCTTACTTGGTTGGACAAACGAAAGATTGCGGGGGTGCTGATTTGCATACCAAAGTTCACATTGGACCCCACCTCTGCGGCATTTGTTTTCGCGGTTATCAATGGATGCCTCGATAGAGACCTGCCGTTAGTGGTAGAAGGCTCTTGCAAGTCCCCATTCTGGGATAATTTGAACCAACTTCCAGATGCTCAGCAGGCACCCCATTGGATCGAAGTGGAGTGGGGATGCTGGATTCCTGCGAATCAGCAGCGGAGTTTTGTGATGTCAAACCTCCCTGAAATCACCACGGTTAGGCGCGAAGGACGAGAACCGGTAGGGAAGTCGACAACACCGGAGGCCTCTTCGGGGACCTACCCCCGAGGCTTTGCGACTGCATTGGCTGAGGTCTTCGCGGCTGGCGTCACAGCGAGAAAACTTCTGTGCCAAAACCCTTCTTTGGCCAATAAAGCCATTCGAGTGTCGGCCATGCACCAACCTCGAGGGCATTTGAATGAGGTCATGCCGGAATGGAAGGTGGTCGTCTATGTGCTGCTGCCTAGAACAGTGACCGAGGACCCTTTCTCAGGACACAAGCGTCTCAAGCAGGAGTGGCAGATTCCGGATGGTGTTCGAGTGTTGCCGGGGATGGCCACCCTGCCGGTAGATTCCCAGCTTCTGTCACGGACTCAGACAGGGGGGAACTTGAGCCCGCAACTTCAGCAGGAGATGCAGCGACTGGATGGTGCCTCAGTGCTGCGAGTGGGGATTCCTTGGGATCCGATTGAATTTATTGGAAAGGCAGCAAAGCTAGGACACCCTTATCATCAGCTATCTAAGTGCAACAAACCGTTAGAGAAGTTGATCGAGCAACTTGTGCACCGTCCAGGCTCGGTGAGATCCCAGAGAAAGGTTTACCTTGAGAAATGGGCTAGAAGAGCCAAAGAACTGGAACCAGAGGAAGCACAGCTGAAGGCTGGCATGTCTACCCATCGAGGGGCGATCCTCGGACCAAAACGTATCCTCCTCTTCCAAGAAATGCTTCAAAATATTCAGTACGATGATATGGGCGTGGTGCAGGAGCTCGTTCAGGGAGCCACTCTCACAGGCCCTATCCCAGTGACGGGAGTTTTGGATGCGAAGCTGAAGCCAGCCAGGATGGACATTGAACAACTAGTGGACATGTCCGAACAGGTGTGTGAACAGATCTTCGCCAGGACAATATCCAGTGGTGATAGAAACATGGACACGTTGTTGTGGGAGAAAACGTTAGAGGAGGTCGAGAAGGGTCATCTGGCAGGACCTTACGACGTTGGCCATCTCCCAAAAGATTGTCTGGTGAGTTCCCGTTTCCCTCTGATGCAGGGGGGCAAACTCAGACCTATTGACAACTATTCTTCCAGTCTCATTAATGACACGGTCACCGTCTCCGAGAAACCTGTTACACATTCAATTGATGAGATCGCACTCCTAATTACCAAGCTGTCGAAGGCAGCCAGGAAAAAGGGACTGTTGGAACTCTTCGGGAAGACGGCTGACCTTAAAAGCGCCTATCGACAGTTGGCCATTTCGGATGAAAGTTTGAGATTTTCATACTTAGCAGTGTACGACCCGGTCGAGGGGAAGCCCAAATTGTTCCAGCAACTGGCGGTGCCTTTTGGTTCCACGAAAGCAGTATACTTCTTCTTGAGGGTTGCGAGAGCCCTTTGGACGATCCTGGTGAAAGGAGCCAGAATCCCTACGACGAATTACTTTGACGACTTTGTTCTCCTCGCATTGAGCGGTGACAGGAGTTCATGTGGGTATACCTTTGATGAGGTCATGAAACTGTTGGGTTGGAAGCTGTCATCAGACAAGACTACGGAGTGGAGCACAAGTTTCGAAGCTTTGGGCGTTTTGTTTGAGCTGGACCAAACAGGGACAGGGGTCCTGAAAGTTAAGAACACCGAACGAAGGCGTCGAGAGTTGGTCACAGCCATCAGAGGTCACCTGGAGAATGGTTTGATGGGTCAGAAGGAGGCCTTGCAACTGAGGGGCCGATTACAGTTTGCACAAGCTCAGTTCTTCGGAAGGTTAGGCAGGAGGTGTCTGGTTGAGATCACGAGACATGCCTATGGTGGGAGGCGGAAAATTCCGGGATACACCAAAGACCTTTTGGAAGAGTTCTGCAAGTTCTTAGACGCTGCTCAGCCCAGGCTAGTGGGACAGGTGTCGTGCAGATCGTTTATGATACTCACCGATGCAGCCTTCGAAACCGAGACAAGGTCTGGTGGATTAGGTGGTGTGCTCCTTACGGGGAGTGGGACAGCACTGTCATTCTTCAGTGTTCCGATCTCGGAAATCCAAACTCAAGTGCTATCTACGGAGGAAGAGCAAACCATTATCTATGAGCTGGAAATGCTTGGGGTTTTGGTTGGTTTGAAGTTGCTAACAGGCCAGACTGCAGCCTTTGCTGAATCGTATTCCCAGCATGGAGCGACTGCTTTAACTGGGGTAATCGTCTACCTCGACAACGATGCGGCCCGACACGCCTACATCTCGGGATCTGCTAAGAAAGGAGTTGCTGGAATGTTGGTGGATGAAGCAAACTTCCTGGAATATGTTCACGGATTTCTACCGTGGTATGCAAGAGTTGCCTCCCCAGCGAATCTTGCAGATCAACCTTCAAGGTTCCAACTTGATTTGGTTAGGAAGTTAGGATTCAAGGACGAATCGCATGAAGCGAGGAGGATCGTTTCGGCGATTGTGAAGAGGGCCTCGAAACTGAAGGTTTGACACACGGCTCAGGTGAATGGGGAAAGGAGCCCTGTGTCTCACAGGACATTTCGAGACTCAACAACAGTCTTGGGTCTTACAGGAGGGATCGAGATCCAACCAGCCGTGCTCGGTACTGTTTCCCCACAACGTGAAAAGATTCGAACGAGAGCGAGTGATGTGAGCAGAATGCATGTTGCTTGATGAAGATTGTGTCATGCTTGAAGTGTTCAAACACGACATGACATTTCATAACAAGCACGGTTTTGAACAATAAGTATCGTTCTTCGAATGCCTGGAGAAGATAGAGCTTTATTGTTCAAAGGAAACAACATCAAAATGTTGTGGTGAACAAAACATTTGCTTGTTGTTTCAGTGCTTGCCTTTTTGCACAACTTATTTCCACCGCTCAATCAGTTTTATGCTTGTTCGTGCAGGATTTGTATTTACTTATACACCCGTCGCAGCGGGACCTCTCAGAGGGCAGGATGCCCGGAAAGTGCTCTTAGAGGCTGATAGATCGTTTTCGAAAAACCCACCCTCGCCGCCCTTGTAAACTAATGTAAACGTTTTCGCAACCACGTCAGGAGAGGACTCGTGTGCATACGAAGTATCCGGTAAGGGACCAGGCAGCTCAATGAGCGTGTGCAATCAGGAACCCTTGTTAGTGCGGGCCTTACTTCATGTGGTGACAGTTCCGCTTGTTTGCTTGACGCATAAAGGCTCGAGTATTGCTCTTTTCACCGCTGTACTTTTCTCAGCACTCTTCATGGCGCGGTCGTTGACGCGCGATCAGCTAAATGATTTTCGGGTGTGGCTCCACTCTTTGAATATGGATTCCCTCATGAAGGTGGCTGAGGTATTGGACGACCTCATGGCAGACCGTGAGATGCGGCAACAGGAGGCTGTTGCAGCTCGTCAGTCTCAGTGGCAGTTTGTGAACCCTGCACCTGACTTGGAGCAACCGAGTGAAGCTGCCTCGTCAAGCTCTCAGAGACAGCCAGAAACTTCTTGAACTGTCGTTCTGAACCACATGGATATCCTGTTCAGGCCGTCACACTTAGGCCGAACCTGTGAGAGGCCGTGAGTTAGCTGTATTTTCCTCTCGAAGGGGAAAGGAGCCCTGTGTCTCACAGGACATTTCGAGACTCAACAACAGTCTTGGGTCTTACAGGAGGGATCGAGATCCAACCAGCCGTGCTCGGTACTGTTTCCCCACAACGTGAAAAGATTCGAACGAGAGCGAGTGATGTGAGCAGAATGCATGTTGCTTGATGAAGATTGTGTCATGCTTGAAGTGTTCAAACACGACATGACATTTCATTACAAGCACGGTTTTGAACAATAACATACCGCCTCAGAGGGCCATCGCTCCCGGCGTCCGGACTGGGATGGCTCCTGGCAATAGACAGCAACCTGTCATCTGAGGGCTCCTACTGACGCCATGCGAACGCGCCATTGCGTCCTTTCATGGCATGCTGCCCAGCGTGATGTGAGCCCTCACATCTCCTCGCCGATACATGCCGCAAGACTACCTCGGGATATTCTTGGTTGGCAACCCTCTCGTGGTCTATGCCACGGATTGATCGTGCTTGTCTTTTGTGTGCTTACAGCTTGCAGCTGTGAACACCCTTCTGTGTCGGCCCCGCGGTGTGCCTGGGGGAACGGGGGGCCTTTATTTCGTGGTTGCTCCACTGGCCATCTGCCACGGACTACCCTGGCCCGGTCTTGCTTGGCTGTTCCAGCTTTGTCATCGGTAAAACGGCCAATCTTCCTTTCCTCTGCCCCCTCTAGGTGGGCAGGTTGCCCGCTTCTATGTGCTACGACCGTGTGTGAACCCCTCGGACTTGAGTGTTGACCATCTCTCGTCTGGACGGTGACACCCCCGTGTCGTACAACGGCGTCATGCCAATTGGGAGAGACCAGCTAGGGGATGCTGCTTCTGGGCTGTGGACACTTCTACGCGGAGATCAGGTTTCCACTTCCCTGGCAATGTGCCATCGAGCACCTGTGGACAACCTGGCCTTCACGAGAGCCATTCTCGCCTGTGCTTGGGTTGCTGCGGGGTTCCCTGCCTGCTGGGGTGTATATCTCTGCTTGCGTCAAAGCAGCCATACATGACTACCTCCCCATCGGTAGGTGGCCAAGCGTGATGTGAGCCCTCACATCTCCTCGCCGACGTCTGTCGGTTTGGGCATGGAGGGTCTGATTCTGGTTATTGAACCCTCAACCCTCACCGGCCAAGGAGATAGTTGCTTGGCCTTGAGTGCGAAGTTTCGACTGGGGGACTCTCCCGCTTCCTGCAGGGCAGGTGGGGTCCCCGCCTACTTGGGTCCACCTGATGGCTCTGATTGGAACGAAGCAGTCAAGCCTGCCTTGGCCGTCGGACGAGACTCTTGTGAGTCCAAAGAACGTTGCGCCTTGTGCTCGGAGAGGCTCCACTGGCTGACCACCATGGAGTGCTCTGGGCTGGTCCTACCCTTTGATCTTGCCGTTAAGTCCCCACTGGCTGACCACCATGGGGCAACTTTATACTTCGGATCAAGAAGGTTGCCACCTGCAACATCCCGTGCCAAGGCACGACTATGCCCCGCCTGTGATGGCGGACTTGTGAACCTTCTCGTGAACGGCCTTGGCTGGTGCTGAATGTATTCGCATCGGTGGCTGCATGATGGTGATTTTGTGAATCTGGCAACGCCGCAACTTGCGACGCACCTGCGCACTCGGTGCTACATGTGTGCTCCCGGCCTCCTAGCAGTTCGGCGCGCTGGCTGTGGACACTTCTACGCGGAAGTTATGCACCCGCTGACGTGGCAGGGAGCCATTCTCCACTTGTAGAACAACCTGGCCCTCTTGTGACTCTGGAGGGTCACCCTCGTCTGAGCTGGCCTGCGGCAGGGCAAGTGGGCTCCCCGCCCGCGTGGATGTTACCTGAAGGCTCTGATTGGATCAAAGTAGCAATACCGTGGAGATCCTTGCACCTCGGCACCAATGTGATGTGAGCCCTCCCATCTCCTTACCGACGTACCTCGCGGGTTTGGGTTTGGAGGGACCTGATGCGTGCCGATTCGCTGTGGAATCTCCCCGTGGAATCGGTAGCTGCAGCTACTCTCGCCCCCCCTCTGGCAGTGCGCGGGCACCGTTCTGGGCGGGCACTTGTACGCCAGGTTGACGGAAAACCCTGTGCTCGGAGCTACTCCACTGGCTGACCACCATGGAGTGCCCTGGGCCGGTCTTGCTTGATTGTTCTTGCCGTTAAGTCCCTACTGGCTGACCACCATGGGGCATATGCGCATCTTTCATCCCCCCTGGAGTCTGAATTGCAACATCCTTTCGCCATTGAGTGTCGGTTGTCTCTCCTTGACAACGAGTACGCGATCCGAACCTCTTCTGATGACCTCGGTTTGAATAACCGCTGTCGCACCAGTGGCTACATGATGGTGGTTTTGAGAATCTGGCAACGTCGCAATTTGCGATTCCCCCACAAGCTCTGTGCTTCCTTGTGAACCGGGACTTCATTGACGACCTCGAGTACTGAGTCCGTGGGGTATCTAGTAGTTCAGCGCGATTGCTCGCTTTGTTTCTTCGGTGTCTGTTTGCTTGGTGGTTGCTTGTTGTGTCTTGCGGTTGTGAGCGCTGACCTTGTTTCACCCTTTACGTCGAGCCCAACAAGACCGGCCTACTGTGCTACTGATGTAGTAAAGAGGCAACAGTCCAAAAAAAAAAAAGCCCTAACTGGAAAGGCTCTTGGCAATCCCTCAAACCCACCTGATTGCATGGGTGGAACAACTGAACTATCTGAACGGTAGCTGTGCTACTCAATGGCTTCCGTCCTAGAAGCCCCAGAAGCCTGCAACTCGCAGCTACCCACTGGCTGACCACCATGGCAAGCCCTGGGGCAGTGCTCACTTGTAAGTTCCAGTGGCTGACCACCATGGAACGCACGGACGCGGAAGTGCCAAAGCTGTGCTTGAAAGACGAGATAGAGACGCTGCGCATCACCTTGGATCAACTGCTGCAAAGATCATGGGGGTGCGGGCGATTTTAATGCTTTTGTGCCTTACGAAAGAATTCACGATCCGACATTGGTCAAGAGAACCGACCAGTGCCGCGTTGGAGTTTTACGTCTACGGCAACTATTGGAGTTGTTAGTTCCGATCAGAACAAAGAGAAAACAGAATGGTTGGAATAAAGTGACCAAGTAAGACCAGAAGCATGGTTATTACGTGGAGATATTCAACTTGATGATGCCCTCGGATGTGTGGCAGCAGGTGTGGCAGATTATTATGTGCGAAGAAATCAGCAAATTGAGACTAAGAAAAAGGGGTTGAGAGAGATGTAAGGAAGCTGTGAATCAGCAGGATCGAGAAGAAGCTGAGAGAAAGCGAAAGGAAGGGATTGCTGTGATGATGGATGTTAAGAAGGAGAAAGTTGAGAAAGAAAAGAAAGATGCTGTGGAAGGCGAGGACACGGATTGAGGTGCGTTCTCACCTCAGGTGCAGAAGATGCCATACCGTCCGCGTTTTTCCATTGGAAACCCTGGTCAGTGCATTTGAGTTTGGTTTTTCAGAGGGTGGAAAGTCCGCGCTAAGCGCGATGCTGAAGGACGGCCGTGTTTTGTTGGAGCTCTGCCAGAGGATGCTAGCCAGTGAGCTTGTTTTCCTGGAAAGTTTGCGAGATTGAAGGCTATGACCAGTCGAAGTCGAGTACTGAAAGTGGGTGAGCCGGAGACTTGCATCAATTCGTTCACGTGTTTGTCACAACGAACTCTTGGAGATGTTCCAAGACAGCCCTGTCTAGTACTCATGATGCAAGTTGAATTAGTTTGTCACGAGTTTGGACAACGAACTCTTGGGTGCCAGTTGGACTCAGGACAACCTGCCTTATGGTGGGATTTTGCATGAGTTTTAAGTTTTATGTCAGAGATCGACTGGTGTGTTGTTTGTTTCGCTTTGGTGGCGAGTACGCACCAAGGGAATGTGGCCAGGGCATCCCCTTAGTGTTGAAGTGCCGAGCTATGCTTGGACTTTGGGATCTTTGGCATGAACCCTCAGCAAAATGCGGGGGGTGGAAGATCGTGGCTGAACATTGACGGTTTTGTCATGTTTTGGATCAGCTTGTATAGTTTTGTTTTGCTTCGGAGTGATTGGGAATCTTTGTGATCCCATCCTCGATGTTTTTGCCTCGATGATTTCCCTAGGAAATCATGCGAGTGTATGTTTTTACCCAATACGCTACTTTGAGTGAGTATGCAGTGTGTAGGAACTTTGTTCTGAAGCTGAGTTTAAGCTCACGTGTGAATTCGGTTTAGTTTGCGCACTTCGTGACTTTTGGCTCAAGGCCTGCGAGAAAAAAGTGTGTCCGCACTTGGTTGAGATAGGTTTGGGTTCGTGCTTTCAAGGGAAAAGGTACCAGAGGGACCTTCAAGTTTTCACGGTTCGCGGAAGGGTTCCGCGGAAGGAAACAGATTTCCATTAGAAGCATCATCAATAAAACCACCGCTCGTTCAGGTTTGCCGGCTGACGACTGCCGCTGAGGTCGAATCGTCCGCTGGTTTGAGAAAGATACTGCTTTCCTTCACGTGACAATTGGACGCGAAGAGTCTAGAGCTGCAGATCGTCTTCTGCAACTGAATGTTTCCCCGCCCCACTGGCGAAACAGGCCAGTGGCAGGGTTGACCCTGTTGCCGGCCTGCCCCGCCTGCACCCAGCTACCTGGTGTTGAAAGACTTTTCCCTTCACTACACCGGAACCAAATACGGGCGTATCGCTGTTGTGAAGAGTTCCTTTGCAAGCTGCCAAAGCAATTTGCAACCCGAAACACCTGCTTGACCTGGCCCCAGCTGCTTTACTTCGGGTTATCGTCGGAAGCGCGGATGAGTTGCGTTTTTTTTCAAAGCAAAGAAACACACCACACCCGACAAAGCGAAGCATCCAACGGTGAGACGGCTCTCTCAGAGGTCGAGTCGAGGTGCAGCGGTGGGAATTTGCAAGAAGTCTTGCACTCCATCAAAAGGACTCACCGATTAGGTCCAAAAGCCGACAGATCCATGTGATCGGCAACAAGCAATCCGTCTGCTCCGCGTCCTTGAGAGTGCATTTGACGCACTGTCAACGTGGGTGTCCACTTGTAGCGGGCGCAATTTGTAGCCGCATTTGGTTGTCACCTCCGTGGGGGTACTGGATGTCGATGCCGCAACAGACGCTGTCGGTGCGCTTTCCTGGACGAGGTGTCGGACGCCACCTCACTCCAGGAGGGGCGAGTGCTCGGATGCGAGATGTGGCCGGCAGTGTGGCGCCGCTGGGCTCATCCCAATTTTCAGCATCATGGCAGTCTTCCCTGTGCACCTCTTCCATGGGCTGAGCCTCTTCCCGTTGGGTGTTGGCGTGGGGCATTTGGCAAGGTGGGCTTTTTCGCAACCAGTGAAGCTGTAGGCGCCGCCATTTGCTGCTTCTGGACACGCGGATGGCTAGTTTTGCGCGGCGCCTCAAGCGAAGGGGCACCACTTCTCAAGCGGATACCATGCAGTTCCACGCACCGCGCCGTCCTGATGACGATGTGTGGCCATGATGCATTCGAGGTTTTGAACGATGCTTCGCATTTTGCAGCATTGAATTTGTTGCCAACATCAAGCGGCAATCCATATTCGAACTATGCCAGCAATGTGGTGACTACGTCAACGCGAAAAACTACTGAAAATGGCCGCTGTTTCACATTAGTGTTTGTTCTTGGTGCGCCCCGTGTTTGTTGGTTGTGTTCTTGTTGGGTGTCGGTCTTGTTTGGTCCTTCTTTTCTTGTTTTTTGTGCACTTGTGCTGACCTTTTGCACATGGACACATGCCAGCGCCTGCAAAAAACATGGAGATCGAAGTTTTTTCGCACCCGCCACATGGTTGGTTGCATGACGGGCCAGTGGCGAACCAGTTTAAAGTCAAACCACGAAAATTTTGTGACGAGTTCCATCCCCGGCTGTTCAAAAACAAATGCGGCATTGCAGGCTCAAGGAAAGGACGTGGAGTCATGCACTCTCCACGTACTACACAAGTGCCACCTTTGTTTTTGGCTGCGCTTCGTACATTCAAAGCGATACTGAAACTGTTCGAAATTGAGACCTCAAGCTGCAGTCTTGAGAGTCTCGAGGGTTGCCTATCTTGCTTCTGGGTTCGAAAGTGAGGTAAGGTTACGAGAACTGGGAACACTGCAGACTGCTGTGTTGAGTTTCGTAGTACGTGATCGTGTTATGCGTCTGCTGGCGCAGCAGCAGAGCAATGTCTCCACTATTTTCCGGCACGGCCGGATTCTACTTTTCAGATTGTGCTTAGTCGTCTTGGCATTGTAGTCGTGGCAGGGCCATGTCGACGTGCAAGGATTGCTGCATCTCCACACGGGCACTTCGCCTTGTTTTAAACGTGGCTCATATGGCTATTTCTCATTGCGGTTCATGGAACGCTGCGCTTGTGCTCCTTGCGTGAACGACAAGTTGCAATACCCCAAGCATCTCTCAAGGTTGGCGCGACCATTGGCGCGTCTTTGAAAGCACCGCCTCTCAAGTACCCAATCCTTCTTTGGTGCGCAAGAGTCTTTTTCATTGCGAGATCCATGTGTTCACGCGTCTGCAAGAGGTGGGGCTTCACAACTTCTTGCTGTGAGCCCCGTCAGGGTTTTTCAAGCAAAAAAGGAGACTGCGCTCTCTTGCAGTCCAGGCCTTCGAATGAACCGAGATCGTATCTTCTCACATTGCAAACGCTAGTTAATGTTTGCATCGGCGAGGTTTGAAGTTGTATGGCTTGGTTGATTTCTTCAGGCGTGGTTGCTTTCGGTAAGTTGTACTTTGCGCCACTTCAGCCCCAAAAGACACGCATCAAATCAGTTTGCGAAAAGTTCAGTCGCGACATGCTTTCTCACACCTGTGGGTCTTTGGGTTTGTATGTTTAATCAAATTTCACAAGGCTGTCATTCTCAGATGCCTGAGGTCGTACCCAACGCCGATTTTTCGCAAGTTTCGCTCTGGTCGGTTCAAAATTTCCGTCAAGCCCTGGAAATCAATGCTCGTGCTGTGCTCGAGTAAGACACTTTGTTGCATCGTTCAAACGAGCATTAATCGTTTGTGCTTGTCATGGGGCTTGCGTGCGTTTGAGGCGCGGGTTTCATGGCCATTTGCGGCGTGCCATCTGACACATCCATGGCAAACATGAACAACGGTTCAGAGGCACCCCATAATAACCCATAATAGCCCCGTAATAACCCATAACAACCCCAGAATTCACATTAACCCCACAATAACCCTGTAATAACCCTACAATAACCCCATAAATAACCCCATAACTAAAACCAACCCCATAATAACCTCATAATAACCCCACAATAACCCCATCATCCTTGCTGCTTGTGCATCATTTGTGTACCAATCCTTCCCATGGTTTTTGATGTGACTGTGTGACTTGCAGCCGATGCCTAAATTCAAGCTTGGGCAGAGATGATCAGCATCACGACAATGGCAGCCGGTCCCAGACCTCGAAAAGCACGGTGTGTTGTACTTCGTGGGCGGTTGTCTCCGAAGTTTGGTGGGTTCAGCAGCTTAGTGCACGCTTTTCAAACAACAGGCGAATTGTGCAAGTTCTTGTTGATTCACGGTCATGAGTCGTGCAAATGGCCGTTGTGTTCCACAGCTGCCGGCTAAGCTCGCCTTGATCAGTTTTGCGCTATGTCGGGGTCGTATGGGATTGTTCACGACGGAGTTTTTGAGATCAGGAGATGTGGATGTGAACCAAGGTCATTCGCGTGAGTTGGCCAGGCCCTTGTGACCCGGGCATGCGATGTTCATCCATGTTTGTACCATGTTTGTACCATGTTTGTCCCATGTTTGTACCTTTGTTCTCAGTCCGTGGGCTTGTTGCAGGTTTCGCCATGCCTACTAAGCGACCGGTGCCTTTGAGTGATGCGGCTCTTGGGCATAAAGGCCTGGCGTGAACAAGTTGGGGCTCGATACATCTTGGGTTGTTTCAAACAATGTTTTGCACCGAGTGTGAAGGTGACACCAGCAATGAGCTCGCAATAGGCGAGACGAATGTCAGGATCCAAGATTTTGCTTCTGGTAGCATTTGTTGGAACACAAACTTCAGCTGATCTCTTCAGGCGGGTGTGCCGCTACCAGTAAAGTTGCTTGACGGAATTGGGTGGCCAGCAAGAAGCAGAATGGCAGTGAGCTAGCTGAATTTTCTCGTGACATCTCAGGAACACTTTCATTGATATGCCATCTGGTTTGACGCCGGTAAACTCTCCGAGCAAGGATGCTCACCCGTCGAGCACAGCACCTGCACAGGCGATTTCATCTTGCCAGCAATGTTGCAGCTGTTGCAAAATTTTTCGCTTGCTGCGGAGGTCCATCTGAGGGAAGGGTGGGTTGACAGGCCGCTCGGCTAGCTCTGCCAGTTTGCGAGCCTGTTTTGTGGAAGCCTGCCGTGTTGCCAGGGCCATTGACCGGGGGACCCTGGATGCTGTGGAAGAAACCGTAGCCAGAGCCTCTGGACACATGGATGGCCATGAGAATAACGGTTGCTTCTCCTGGTTGCCGGGTTGTTCCTTCAAAGGATTCGCCCGCCAATGTCTCCAACAAGCCAGGCCCGAAATTGGGCCGACCTGGGAGAGGGATTGGAGACTTCCTTAATGAGGAAAGCCAGCTGCTCGCCAGGTTCTGGCCCAATCAGCATGCATCAACAAGCAATGCGTGCTGCAATAGCGTAGGTGTCTAGACTTTGAGGCTTGGTGCCGTGCAGTGGCATTTTCGAGTCGTGCAGCACACCAGCTCACAGAACGAGGGTTCGGGCTTACCGATAGGGGGGGGCTTCCAGTTGAATTCGTTCTAGTTTTCTTGGTCCTCCGGAGGTGTCTCCGGCCTGTCATCGACAACTGCTGCCCAACGGCCAGAGTGTCAGACAAAGAAGAGATGTATTTGGGGTGCCCAAAAGAACTCCTGTGCATGAGTGTATCTTTGCACATTGCAAGCTTTCTGCCCCCTACTACCCCACCCCCAATTTAATCGATGTGATCAAGGCCTGGAAGCTTCGCGGCCAGGGCCCTTGCTTCTCGGGAGCTCTTGCTTGGGGTTTAGGGTTTAGGGATGTTTAGGGTTTAGGGTTTAGGGTTTAGGGTTTAGGGGTTAGGGGTTTAGGGTTTAGGGTTTAGGGTTGGGGTTTAGGGTTTAGGGTTTAGGGTTTAGGGTTTTGGGTTTTGGGTTTAGGGTTTAGGGTTTAGGGTTTAGGGTTTAGGGTTTAGGGTTTAGGGTTTAGGGTTTAGGGTTTAGGGCATCTTAAGCTTGTTAGGGCAATACTAAAGCGTCTCGGCTCTCAGCGTTTCGTATAGCGAGCCCCCACTAGCAGACCGTAGTGCCCCTTCGGTGATTTCTGTACTCTTCTCACCATTAGAAGCCATTCTGCCTGTTACTCAGATTCGCGTTGTGGCTCTGGAACTGGTTGCAGACTGCTTGCTGAATAGTCAAGACACTATTGACATTGACAGTGCCTTGGACCTCGCAGGGCAGCTGTGGAATCAGGATACTGCAGACGAACTTGTGCCAGCGATCCTTGAGGTTCTACCGAGAGAACAGGGACTTCAGCTGGTGGCCATCATTTCTGTCAGGTTCCCGTTGTTGTGTGTAGCACTTGAGCAACAACTTGCACAGACTCTTATCAGCCTGATCTCAGACAAACCATGAATCTAGCTCTGCACTTGATTTTCACAGTCATCCTTTGCCGCAGATGCATCCCCGCCTACGACAGTGCCATGAGGCGCACTGGTCGGCCAGATCCCACTACGTGCAGTCAACGGCCCCTAGGGGAGCCAGCTCCAAAGCCAGCGCACGAAATAAGAGAGGACCCCAAGCCCCAACCCCCCCCCAAAAACAACCGAAGCTTCCATCTTTGCCCCCCCCATTGCAGCTCTCATCACCACCGCTCGCTAGTTCCTCTTCAAGTGACAGAATCCATGGAGTGCCGAGGAGCGCGCAAGGGCTCCTGGACTGGAGCGAATCAGAGAGCTCCGCACATGAGACAAACACGCTCCCAGTGGACAGGACCGACAGTCCCACAATCGGCCCCAGCCCTGGGGAAGCCGATGGCCCAGGTCAATCCTCCAGCCCTGCACAAGGACCGGGCACCGATGATTCACTTTCGACAGACTCAGAGCCGCCACCACAACCTAAGGGTCGCAAGGTGGGCATATCGAGCAATGCTGTGGCATACGCAATTTCCACAGGTTCATGTGCGGGCCTTATCACCAGACTTCTCGGAGACATTCGAAGCCTACCTCCTAGGAAGAGGCGCAAGAAGGCTGCAGAACTTCTCGCTAAGTGTGAGACCTTGCAGGCCGAAACTGATGCTTGTTAGAGGCATCTACCGAAGGCCTTCCTTAACTCTTCGAGGGCCTCACCGTAGACATATGTGGAATATGTGCCCTGTCGCAGTTAGCTATGTTCGGCACGGAACGCCAGCCCTGATACCCAGTCAAATCCTCAACATGCTCGCATCCCAGGTGCAGTGTACCCGAAGTGGGAAACTCGGTGTAGCAGAATGCATGGCCCTGCACCCGACTGTACTCCCATTGCCTGACACTCGCAGATGTCGTACCTGCCCCAAACCCGGACTATCTGCCCAGGTCACTTCAAACCGAAGAGCTGCGGGTGCCGTATTCGGCCCTACACAAAGCACCTGTGGGAGGACCTCGGGGTTTCTGAATGCGAGAAAGGAGATCCGTGTTGTAGAGTGGTTGCCGGGCTGCAGGAACATGATGCACGCCACGCCTGATTGCATCAGCATATACATGTATGGTGTCTTTGCCGATAGCATGTCAGATCAAAAGTGGCATCGATATCCCCGAGCTCGGGTCAGGCCCGACGGCACTAGGAGGCGCACCCGCAATGAACTGGCTGCCCGCAGTGCCCGCCGCAATGCCCCTGGCAATCAAAGGGAGAGAGCCGACACTGCGGCCCCCCGTGCTCAGGAGATGAATCAGCAGCCCTGGCGACAAGCGGCCGATCGCGAGAGCCGACAGCCACACTGGCAGAATGCGCGGGGAGCCGACGCTCGGCCCCGGGATCAACATCAGGACTGGTACTACGACGAGGAGGACGAAGACGACGAGGACTACCAGTTTGACACCAGTGACCGGCACGAAGTACATGCGACGGAAGACGACGAGGGCTACCTCAAGATCTGGTGGCAGGGAGAATGGTGGTTCCGGCAGAAACCGCCAGACCCACCGGCATCGCCAAAGAAGAGACAGCAGGCTAGCAGCTCGAGCGAGCAAAGGAGGCCTACCACAGAGGGAGCCGTACCCCCGGCCCCTGCCCAGCATGTCTCCGAGGGCCTCAAGCAGTTCGTCCCCCCTGCCCGAGACAGTGTGCCCCCACAATCCTTGAGAGCCGTGCGTGAGAAATGGAACCTGCTGGCCATCATCGAAGATGACATCAATGTCCTGCGCAAGAAAAAGGTCGCCCTCACGTTCAAAACTTTCTTCGAAATGGGGCACTTCGTCAAGCATCATGACGACTTCCACCACTCGGAGTCCCTGAAGATCATCCCGGCCGCAGGCAATTGGAACCTTGCGTTTGTCATGTGCCTGATTTCCAGAGACAAGCTCAATTACGCGAACCACTCCACCTTCGGCACGGCAGTGGAATGCTGGCTATGGAGCCTGTCAAAAGATGCGGACTTCGAGCCCATCCTCACCCAGTTCGCCGGCATGCTGCACAGCGTAATCGCACTGTTTGAGGGAGTCCCCATGTCGCTGCATGAACAAATCCATTGGTTCGATAGTCATCAAGACCTGGCAATCAAGTTCGACTACTACTTCCCCGCCGCGCAACTGAAGGATGATGAGCAAATTGTCCGAGTGGCAATTCAGGACCAAACCAGCCAGGACAGCAGAGATGATGACATGACGGACAGGACCTCCAAGCACATGGGAAACACGGCTCCTGCAACCCGGACTGCCGAGCCGGCTTCATCTGATGCCTATGTGGAGATGGAGGTTGACTACCCTACGGGGCAAACGCCACCAAATCAATCTGGCAGCATCCCCCACTCCCCGCGCAGGGTCGAGAGATACAACATCTACACGGAGACGACCTACGCCAGCAGCGATGGCACCTCTCTGCCCACGCCAGCACGCGATTCGGCCCCCCTTGGGGAGCCGACGAAGCTCTACTGGAAACTGGATCAGTCTCTCTCCAAAAGACTGTCAGTTGTTCTGAGGCACGACTCTGAAGACTTCGGCTTGACGTTCGACGAGGCAGGGTGGACCAAGGTGTCAGACCTTTTACGCACCTCCATCATGAAGGAGAAGGGGGCAACCCTCAACTACATCCGCTCGGTGGTCTACTGGAACGACAAGCAACGCTTCGCGCTCGAATGGCGCGGTGCCGATCTCTACATCAGGGCGGTTCAAGGTCACTCCAAGAAAGGACTACGTGATGAAGCGGTCATGCGGCCCCTTGGGGATGCCGAGTTGCCGGAGTACGTCCTCCATGCAACCAACTGGGACTTCTACGGCTCGATCTTGGCGAAGGGCGTCATCACGGGAGGCCTCTCCCAGTCCCGGACACACATTCATTGTGTTTCAGTAGACAGAAGTGAATATCGGAATTACCCCGCGCATTGTGACATCGCAATCATACTCTCCCCGAAAGAATCGGGGGCCGTTTGGTTCCGTTCAATGAACGGCTACTACTTAACCCGGGGTGCCGATGGCAAGCTGGCCCCGCATTGTATAAAGGCCGTCAGGATCCTGGCATCGGGAGAAGAAGTTTTTGGCTCAGAGGGGCCACCGGCAGCTGACATCGTCATGCAGGCCATTGTTCGGTCTCACTCTTTCCGGTCCCCCAGGGGAAGCCGATCTTCGGCCCCCAGCGACCGTGACCAAGACCGCACTGCAGCTCAGAGAGCATACACGGGGGTTGTATTGCATCATCGCATCCGTTGCACCGTCTCCTCTACCCAATGCATACGCACCAACCCCTCGCCTCTGCTGCAGGACTATGATCGACGAGATGTCCCAGGTCCCGAGAGTCAGTACGCTAGGTTAAGATGGGGACACATTCTTCTGCTGGGAGTGTTTTTGGTCGGTGGGTATGGTTATGCAGGCAGGCTTCTATCGTTGCAAAGAGATAGACTAACTAAATGGCTCTGCACCAGGAGAATCAGAGGTTGCTACAGAAGGAGACCCTACATCATCAGCACACATGCCACGTGCACTACTAAAATACTTACAACACAGAGGGGTGAGCCCGCCAGACGCACATCACCGAGCCGCGCTGGTCCCAAGTCCAGCGGCTGGGCCCCAAGCTTTCGAAGTCTCTTCTGGATGTGGATTCTTATCCTTTGTGGAAGCTTCGTGACAGCAAATGGGGGTCGAGCAGACGTGAGGGTTACCACGGGTTCCAGTACCGTGGTGGGAGCCACACAACATCGGCCCCAACAGTCCAATAGAATGGGCGAAGACACTGGCCAGGCAATACGTAATCACCACAACAGCATCGGGTGGATCGCCAAGAGATCGCTGCGACGAGCTCGCGCACGAGCCTATGCCACAGGCGGCACTCACTATAAGGGCAGATGGTACACTAGGGAAACACTGACAAAAACCACAGGGGGCATACACCAGCTGGGGCCGAATGACCGGCCGGCTAAACCCACAAAGCATCCCAAATCTGACAAAGCATCTCACCTTAGATGTCTCACCTGGAACATGAGCGGGGGGTCGCAGGCGGCCTGGCAAGAACTCATGTCATGGTTAAGTGAGAAACCAGATGACTTTGACATTGTGTTCGTGCAAGAAACACACTGGAAACAGGAGGGGTGCCGCACTTTCTCGTCCGGCCCCTGGTTCGTCGTCTCCTCAGGGGCTACAGGCAAAGACAAATGCTCAGGAGTTGCCACTCTGATTCATCAGAATGTCTGCAAGCAAGATAATGTTAGTTACAGGGTTCTTAGGCAAGGCAGAGTACTCTCGGTTCGACTGCATCACCAACAGAACGGCTCCGATCTTCTGAATGTCTACCAGCATGTGTGGAGGACAAACATTGACAAAGCCGAGAACCTGAAAGCTCGGGCCTCAATCTGGGATGCGATACGGTCTAGCATCATGAAGAGTCCACAACGGAACGACTTGATCATTGCGGGAGACTTCAACTGCTCCATCAAAACCTCGAGGGGATTGATAGGTAGTGCCGTTGTAGCCAAAGTAGAGGGATCGCCTGACGAAGATGACTTTCTGGGAATACTCCAGGACTTCGGCCTCACTCTCCTCAATACGTGGAACTGCACTCCGGCACATACGTGCGTGCGCCAAGGCACCAAAACACAATTGGATTTCGTTGCGTGTAGGGTTCAGCACGCGACTCGCACTGCTAGACACAGCAGACCCATGCATCAAGTCGCCCTCGGAAAGTGGAAGGCCAATCACCACATCCCAGTGCAGGCTCACATCCGTAGAGTCGCGCCATGTCGTCTCCCGAACCCAGTCAAACCTTCGATGGCGTCTAGGCAATGCATCCAAGACTCCATTGCGCAGGCAGATGATCGGGCTAAGAAGTTAAAGCACCTCATCGACGCGGATATTCAGAAGCTGGACCCTGACTTGCATCTTCACAGCTTTACGCGGCAGGTGGATGAGATCATGAAAGAACACATGCAAACCGTCTACCCTCCCGAACCTGAAGTTGACAACCGCGTTTCGCAGAATCCGCAGTTTAAGCACACCGCGAAAGAGATGTGGGCTAAGTACAAGGAATGGAAATCCACCAAAGCGAACAGCTTAATCGAAACTCTCCGGAAATGGAAAAAGTACACTGAGTTTCGCGTGGCCTCTAAAGCGATGAAACAAACTGCCAAGAAAATTAAGCGTGAAAAGCTGCAGGCTGTCGCCGAGGACCTACAAGTTGCTGCCGCTAAGGGTGATCAAAGGAAAGTGTGGATGAGCGCTAGAAAATTAGCTCCCTGGAAACCCTTCGCGCGCACACACATTCGCAGCGAAAAGGGAGAAATCCTCACTCCCAAAGAACAACTGGCTGAGCTCATTAAGCACAGCAGAAACAAGTTTTGTCAAGGAGAAGACTATTTGCCCAATCACCGAGTCACTGAACCCATTCTTGTTCAGGCCAAAGACCTCGTTTGGGCCCTAGGAAAACTACCATTTCGCAAAGGGGTGCCGAAGATGTCGGCCCCGGCAGCAGTTTGGAGATTGTGCCGTGACCAGGTAGCCAAAACACTGGAACCCATCCTGATGCGATCCTGGGGGGAGGATTCCCTCTGCGTCATCCCACACGTGTGGAAAGACACATACCTCGTATGGTTGCCTAAACCACAGAAAGACCCCAGCCGCCCGTCCGGGCTTCGTCCCATAGGACTCTCCCACCCTCTCTCGAAATCGGTATGTGCTCTGCTGAGAGAACACATCCGACCACTTCTTGAGGAAGCGCTGGTCACTCGACCGCAATTTGCATATACTGCCGGCAGAGGGGTTCTAGACGCCTTACTGAGAGTGCATAACCACCTGAGAGAGGCACGTGCGTATGCGACCCTGAGCAAACAAAGCATATATGACCTTCATGCCGGAGCTACCCAGGTTAAATGCGCAGGAGGCATATGCTTCTCCCTTGACCTTGAGGGGGCGTTCGACAATGTACCTCGCACTGCCCTTGCCACTAGCCTGAGACGCCTAGGGGTCTCCGAAACGCTGGTGCAACTTCTTATGCAGTTCCATTTTGAGGCAAGGTGTCACTGCTCAGTGGGCGTTCATGAAGACCACGTCACGACCACGCGAGGCATCAAACAAGGCTGTACGGTCGCGCCGTATTTGTTTGTGGCACACACAATTGCTATCATCGACACACCAGCGGAGCGCCTAGGCTGGGACTGGGTAACGCAGCTGTTCACTTTTTACGCCGACGACGCCTTAGCTGCATGGACGTTAAAAAGCGCCGAAGACCTTCTGGGTGCCATTAGCGGCATCCAAAAAGTCGTGCAAACCTTTAACGACCACGGTATGACTCTCAGCGCAACCAAATCGGTCGTGCTGTGTCACGCCAAGGGAGCAGATGCCATTAGGATTTTGCAGAAACTTAAAGTCTTCAAGGATAGACTCCCACACCTTGCCTTCATGCAACACGGCGAGCAGATTCTGATCCCCCTCAGGAAAACACATCAGTACCTTGGTACCGTCATTTCCTATAGAGATGCCCAGGAGAAAACTGTCCAGCTACGTATGCGTAAGGCGAGGGGTCAATATAGCCAGCTTCGCAAAGCCATCAACTCTAGACGCGTAACGCACAACCGTCCCAGGTACCAAATCTGGAGAGCCGGGGTGTGGAGCTCAGCAGCGCACGGGCTACTGGCGGTGGGTGTTAGACCCACAGGACGCAAGCATCTTCGTGCAATGGCTGCCAGACAGATGCGGGCTATTGCCAAAAAGCCGGCGCATCTTACCCTAGTGACCAATGAACAGATCCAGAAGCATCTCAATGCTGAGGACCCCCTACAGGCGCTCGCTCACCAAGGCCAGAGAATGCATGACGCACTTGAGACAGTTGCAGCAGAGTGCCCCAGCGACATTAGGGCCCTTCCACAGGTCCGGGCGCAGCTCGCGCTGGCTATCAACTCACTCCATTCGATGAATGCAGGTGAGCAGCTTCCTGAAGATAAGGAGTCAGACCCTTATACCTGTCCGCGTTGCAGTCAGCAATTTCGCACTATCACTAGCCTCCGACAGCATAAGGCATGGAAGCACCCAGAAGATAAGCCAGAACTGCTCAATTTTGATCCGGCAAACCACGCACTGAATGGTCTGCCCCAGTGTGCCTTCTGTAAATTCAAATACGGGGCATGGATTGGGCTTAAAGCACATATTGAAAAAGGATACTGCCCTGTTCTTTATCCGGAATGCAGTACTCAGGGAGCCGCGGTCGGCCCCGAAGCAGATACTAGCGCCAATCCAAAAGCTCCAGAGGAGGCCACTGCAAATGAGCCGCCTCCCATAGCCCAAAAGCTGGTTCTTGATGTAGCTCGGCAACAAGGCTGGAAAAGTCTGCTAGATGCCGATGTTGTGTCGTCCCTCAAGCAACACTGCTGTGTTTGCAAGCGATGGATCGCCGATCCCACGGCTCTGAAGCGACACATAGTTAGGGCCCACAAGGACGTGTGGGCAGTCACCGCCAACGGCAAACTTGAGGAGCGATGTGCACAGGTCAAGCCCCGACTCCTCCGAAATGGCATCTGCCCGTGGTGTGACAGGTCCTCCCCCTCCAGACATTACTTCCAATGCAATGTGATCTTCCAATGTGCCCGATAGGACTACACTGTGAACATGACGACGGAAGTGGTGAGCGTCTTCGGCAACCTACTACCAGGGCTAGCGACGAACATGAGAGAGACCTCGAAGCAGCCGAGAGAAATGGACCGGGAGACCGAGAACGCACCGAACAAGCGACCCAAAGCGGCCCGGCGAGGACAGCGGGGAGGCCGGCGGCAAATTGCAGACGAGAACCTGAACTCGGTGGTGACGCTCCTGGCAAATCTGTCGTTGCAGCAGGAGGACGCCCTGAACCGTCTACGCCTGGACACATCCTTCACTTTCCACCTCCAGCAACAAGGCCCAGGAACCATATTGCTGCCGCTTTTCAAGGCGGGGCAGGAATGGCAACAAAAACAGAAGAAAGGAGAGAACGTCCCCCCGATGAGAATCGTTGCGCTGGGCCTCCTGCTGAAAGAGGTCGTGGCAAGAGTCCAACTGATGGTGGGAGATCCCACGGCCGTGGAGAATGCGATGAAGCATCAGTGGCTCGACCAGCAGAAGCGCTTCGTGTATCAGGAGTGGAACTCGGCCACCAAACAGGTGGAGCCGTCGGCGACAGCCAAGAGCCTGAAGGTGGAAGAGGCGACGGAGCTCATCAACCAGGTCGCCGAGCTGTGTCTTCCGGATCTGGTCACCAGGTTCTGCGCCCAAAGGCGTCCCAAGCAAGAGCCCCAGGAAGGCGACAAAGCAGTGTTCCTCATCGAAGTAGCCATGCGAGATCCGAGAGCAAACATCCTGCATCAGAAACTGCGACAGTTGGCCAACTGCGCGGTGTGGAATGTGGTGGGAGCGCAACTGCAGCCGCCAAACCAGCAACGCCACGGACTGGCAATGGCACTGCAAAAGGCCCTGGAAAACATCTGAGCGCTGCAGGAAGTGCACGGCCACCTGCTGGTGTGCCGAGTGTCTCTCGCCTCAAGCTTAAGAATAGTGGCAACACTTGCTACATCAACTCCGTCATTACTGCCACCCTGTGGCAAGCACAGCTCAGGCCGGGGAGCCGCATACCTGATGCTTGGCAGAAGGCGCTTGCCAAAACGCACTGGGATGCAGCCATGTTTCTCCGCATGTACATGCTAGGCTGGGCGCAGCCCAGACAGCATGACGTGAGTGAATTCATACAGTTCATCATCCCTAAGCTTGCTTGGACTGATAGCCTCGTTCACTGGGAGGCGAGAGTTGCAGTTGAGGAGGGATGCACTACTGAAATCAGGGAGCCCGCTGCACCATTGCTACTTCTGGCAGCACCTGGAGGTATCCAAGACGGGGAGCTGGACACCCTCATCCTTAGCTGGCGCCTGCAGGCCCAACCGCATGCGCTATGCACAGCTCCGACTCACATTTCTACCTAGATATACCACGACCAATGGTGTCACGAGGAAGACCCGTGTGCCTCTTGCATTCCACAATCGCTGTGTCCACCTGCCGATCTTCAGAAATGAAAGCAGCATAGCGTGTGATTGGCTTGCCTATGACCTCATTTCCATCATTGTGCATCTGGGTGAAACAGTTCTCACAGGGCACTACAGAACCGTTGGCTTGATACCGGGCAGGACAGATGCCTGGTACATGGACGACGGTGTCGCATCGGAAAGGCTTGAAACCTTAAGCCCCGAAATCCAGTCCAACTGTTATGTGCTTGGCTGCATCCGCAGGCCCCCTGCTGGGGAAGGCGGATCGGCCTGACGATGAGAGCTTATTTTTCTCACAAAAGTGGGGGTGCACCCCCATCTAGGGTGCACGGGGGGACAGGCTTGCAACCCTGTCTGAATCTTTGTCTCTGTTCCTATGTACAGGGAAGGCACATGTGAAGCCGACCTTTCGGCCACAGAACCATGATACCGGCATTTCATGTCCGGGTCGCCCTGCTACGGAGTCTTGAGCGATGCGAAAATGAGATAGCTACACTCTCCCCGAGTGTTTTTGTGCTCTTCTTCTTTAGTGTACCGAGTCCTATTCTCAACCATGCCACCATATGCAGTCATGCGTTGCTCCATCAGCACGGGGGTGCCGCTCCCTCATCGGCCCCAGGACATTCGCGGCACAAATGTGCCCACACTGTTTAGCCCTGTGAGTGAGCGAACTGTGAGACCGGCCGTAGAATAGTATCCCTTGTACATACACCGTCCGTTTGAGTTTGTGAGCACGCGCTTCTTTCTTGTTCACGGTAGGTCCAGGTAGGCCCTGTTGCGCTTGAGACCGTTTTGCCTGCAGTCTAGTTGAACTCCGGTTCCTGCGGGACGTCTCTTGCTGTCCATACCCGAAGCTGTTAGCCGCCGCCACAGAGCGGCCGTGACATATGTCATGAACAACAGCTAGCTAGTAGGTCAGACCAGACCGCTGCGGAATCGAGTTCGAGTTCGAGTAGGGCAATACTACAATTTCTTGGCCTCTTGGCAACCATCCCCAAATATCTCCCAACTCATCCAGTCGCGCGTGGTTTGCAAGAAGCTTGCGCATGCAAGTGTTGCAGTGCTGGCTGCAGTTTGTGAAGTTGCACAGCAGGCTGAAAACTAGATCCAACATTGCCGACAGCGTTTCAGCTGTAGCCAACACCGAACCCTTCCGAATAGGATTGCCATAAAGTAGACAGTCCTAACGCCCGAGAGGCCCAAAAACCTTGAAAGCCCAAACCACACCAAGTCTAACCATAACTTGCAATCGCCCTGCGAGACAGGGTGTTTAGGGTTTAGGGTTTAGGGTTTAGGCGCCTGTTTGTCTCTCCCTGTGTCCATCTTCCCATCGACGAACCGGTGCCTCAAGATTTGGGGAGACATCGCTACTTTCGCAGCCCATACCGGCTTCCAACATTTGCCACAACTCCGGCCTTTACATGGCAGGCTCAGGTCCATCTTTGACCTGAAGTCATCGGACGTGTGGGATTGTCCGCGCAGCCGATGTAATCGACAGCATGTTTTGATGTCCTGTCCATCTGAGTCGCGGTCGCTTTTGACGAGAATGGGCCCAAATGGTAGCAGTCGGTTCGGTACGAACCTTCCACATCTTGCACTGTTGGTCTATCGGTCCGTCGAATGAAACGGCCTTCAATGCCACCGATGCTGCAAAGGGTAGAGCATGCAGGTTCTACGCGCACGTCTATGTTACCCGTATGCCATCTGGTCTTAGACAACGTCTGAGTTTAGGACTTCGCCCCACTTTGCTCACCCGGAGATATTTTCCACCTTCTGTTTGTTTGAAGTTTCCTTCTGTTGACTCCCTCACCGATCGCCTGGGAAAGGTAGATCGCATGTGTGTCTCCTGAGGTTTCTAACGACACGAAATGGTGACACACAAGTCTGTTCGTTACAAAAACTTAGATTGTTGGTTTAGCGGGCCGATGTTGAAGCAAACAGCGCGAAACAACGTGCCAGTGCCGCGCTATTTTTTTGAAATAACGTTTGTTGTTTACCTGTATTGAGGCGAGTGCTCCACTCATGACGCCTTCGCCGACTGGCCAGTCGATGTTTGGGGAATCGAGGCACGGCGGGTGGTTCGCACTGTTGAGGCCTGATCAAGCAGGGGTTTAGGGTTTAGGGTTTAGGGATGTCAGACGTAGCTGTAGTAGAGGTTGAAAGGGCACGAAGAGCACGTCAAGGCAGCTCCAAAGCCATGTCATTCAAAGAAACCTGAGAAACGCTCGGGCAGTTTTGCGCTGTGTTTGGGGCAACTGCAGCGCCTTTGTCTTGTCCATCCTTCGAGCTCAGACTATCTCAGGCTGTGGGTCGAGTTTCTTATGCTTTGTCGGAAAGGGTTTCAGGGTGCTCAAGAATTAGGGGAACTTGGGGATATATGGTTGCGCCCGAGGGCCCTGTCCTCTCCCACCCACTGAAGGTCCCCCCCTGTGGTGTGGTTGTGGGTTGGTTGAATTAGGGATTGTACAGGGTTTTAGGGGTTTGAGGGTGTTCAGGGTTTAGGGTTTAGGGTGCAGGGGGAGACCGTATACCATGGGGCCGCGTGTACCATGGGGGAGGGGGGGGGGGGCGCACAGTGCACAACCAGATAGTCGTGGCAAAAAGGGGCTGAATTCAATGGTCAGATGGTGCTTTGAGGTATCAGCTCTTTGGGGGGCCACCGCCTCCTATCCAAGAAGTCGGAGGCTTACTTGACCTGGGGTCAAGGATGGCTCGAGCTTGCTCTGGCTTGCTTCGGAGTTGGGTTTGCACCCTAACCCTAAACCCTAAACCCTAAGCGCTAAACCCTAAACCCTAAACCCTAAACCCTAGGTCTAGCCTGCTCTGGCTTGCTTCGGAGTTGGGCTTGCGGACTGCTCCGAGGCACTTGGACCACCTCCGGGCCCTGAGCTGGGTGCAGCCTTCAGCATTCACACTGCGAAGTGTTGGCCAGACACCCCCTGGTTCGTTTAGGGTTTAGGGTTTAGGGTTTAGGGTTTAAGGTTTAGGGTTAGGGTTTAGGGATTAGGGTTTAGGGTTTAGGGTTTAGGGCCCCTGGTTCTTAGTAGGGAATGAGGGAATTAGGCCCTACATATGCCCCTTAAGGCATGATATAGGGTACCTCATTCCCGCATTCCCTACTAAGAACCAGCCAGGAGACTGCATGCCTTAAGTCATATTAGGGCTCTTATTGTTTTTCAAGGAATGTATGGAAGATACCTTAAATCATCTTAGGGTTCCGATTACATTTTCAGGCATATATGAAGGGTACCTTAAGTCATAAATTAGGGTTCCGATGACACATTTTAAGGCATGTTCCTGAGTTCAGGGGTTTTGGAGTCTCTGGGTAGCTAGCTGAGCTTCCATTTGCAGACCTCGCATGGCCAGGCAGCTTTCATGCCTCACCACTGCTTTACCCGAAGCCGAGTTTTCCAATCCCCCTTTCCCTCCCAAGATGCGATATCATGAGGACCTGACGCGCCCATACTCTAGGCCAAATCGAGAAAGTTGCAGTCTATTCTTAAACTCTTTAGGTTCCACTGCATGCATCCATGCATGTCGGCACATGCAGCTTTCTCAAGGCCAGCCTTGTCGGCAGGGTGCTCCCACCCCGGGCCTTGGTGACCCTTCGGACCCGCATCGGCTGCTGCTATCAGTGCCTCCGCCTAGTCAGGCCTGGCAGCTGTGGGATCGCGCGTCTGACCATAAACATGAATTCGCGCCGGTTTCTCTGCATGAGTCACCGTTGTAAGGTATTGCGGGTCTAGCATATGAGACTCAGTGTTTCGACAGCATTCACAACATTCCCAATCCCTCCGGAGGGAATGCACCACCAGCAAACCCTGCTGCAAGAGTTTTGACGGTGTTTAATTAAATGTGTGTATTGTTTCGTCATGTATGCTTGCTGTACCCGGCATCTTTCTGCAGGCACCTCCTCCGCAACATCATCTTCCGCCATTGTATGCTGGAGGTTTCGGCGGAGCCCCACCCTATTACGATTACAACTTCCTTGGACCCCCAGGCACAGAATCCGTAGGCTCTTACCCTAGCTGGCCCTGGCTGTTCACCCCTGAATCTGCAGGAGCACGAATATCCGAGCCTTTTGGAGTTCAAGACTTTGCTCGCCGGAATTCGCTGGAAAAAGACAGTGATGACGACGACGACTCAGAGGCCGAGCGACGACAGGCGCATGGGCCATGCAGGGCTTGTAGTATCTTGTGGTGGTTGTCGAAAGTACACGTAGAAATTTCACGAGACTACACTCTGCACAGATTGGCTATTGGGGTCAGAGGCTTCTGCACCGACCCTGAGAGTTTTGCGAGCGTTTGACCTCTCGAAGCTCAAGCCGCATGCCACAGGCGTTGCTGGCAGCTGCCGGCATGACCGTCGAGAATGCACCCAAGCCGCCACCTGGGGCGGAACACCCGCCCGCGGCTCAACGCTCTTTTGGTACTGACGGGTTGAATGCATCTGAGGATATGATCTCATTGTTTCATGGATTTCATGGGGACAGCAGGCCGTGGCCGTCCCATCTGCTTTTTGCATGAAGGTCACTGGGATCAGCTTTTCACGACAATGGGAGCTGCAAAAGATGCTGCTTCTTTCCGCGAAACAGGCCTTGGCTTGACTGTGCGCTGTCATTCACGCCCTTTTTGCTCGCAGTTGCGTAGTGCTGTTTTGCCTATGCAGGTGTCTGAATGGGTACGAATGTGAATTTTGCCACTACGAGCACGAGAAGCGGAAGCGAAAAAACAAGAAGAATAAGAAGAAAAAGGCCGGATGGATGCCTACAAGTCTGATGGTATTGTGTCAAGACATTCATGATATCACCATATCACTAGATTGCCTACATTCTGTTGTTATAGTTGTTATTCTATGATCATATGACTAGATAGATTTATTGTTTGCTGTTTGGCAGCCCATTGGGAGCATGTGACAGGGCTTGCAACAGGCAGTTCGCCTTAGTCTGAGCTGTTCCGACATCCGGAGGCTGGCGAACATGCGGAGGACTACTACTCGGCCGATGCTGTTTCACACATGTGGCATCCTCAGAACGACCTAAGCGCACATTGCTTCTCTGGGGCTCGTGCTTGTCATCTGTGTGCTTCTGCCCCCAAGCCCAGGCCTGACCTTGGTTGGCAGCCGGCACCGGCACACCATGCGCCACCCTTGCCCTTGCCGCACCCGCAAGCCGTGCCACCTGAATATCCCGAGTATGTGGATGGACCGCTGACATACCAGTGGACCGATGGCACGGTTGGGCAAACCCCTCCGCCCCCAATCATCCCAGGCTATGAACGTCTGGTGACTGTTGCAGTCCAAAGGGTGCAAAGAGCCACGGCGCCTCATAGGGAAGGACCTGCGCTCGCCACAAATCCGCCACCGAACCCCAACCAGTATGATGCCTATGACCGCACCAGCCCCGCTTATCATCCCTACGACGTTCCAGCAGCCCGGCCAGCATACCGTCACCCGCACCCTGCACACCACCCGCACACCCTGCCACCTCCACATGCGCATCCACATGCCCCACACCCATTGCCGGTACCGGTGCATGGCCTGGACCCGGCTGCAGCGCCCTGGCACCCCCCACCATTCCCATCAGCAGCAAGCAATGGCGCGGTGAGCCCCGACATCATGTCCTACCCCCCACCATCGCAGCCCCTTGAAGATCCCAGGCCGCTGGCCACCATTGAGGAGGGCATCCAAGATCCAAGGCCCTTCGACTTGCTGACCGCCCCAGGCCCACAGACCCCGCAGCCTGGAAAGCCCAGCGACTCGCCCAGCGAAAAGCCCAGCGACAAACCCACAAAGCCCCTCGTGGCGCCCATCACACCTATCAAGGTGGAGAAAGTCGCTGGCCAGGGAGATGGCCCCAATATGCCTCCACCTGACCAGTCGCCGAAACTGAGCAACGACTTAATGGCATCCCTTCAGCAGGATCCGCCCCCACCTGATGAGAGCCCCACGTGAGGGCCAGCGTGGCTGAGTCGGAGTTTAGTCTGATGTTGTGATATGTTGTGTACTGACTTGCTTCTGTTGGCTCGCAGCCCCTGGCAGGCACGTGGGATTTTGAAGATTTCCGTTTAGTTGCATCCAGTGCGCGGGGTGTGATACTTGTTCTGGATCCCAAGGCCAGGCACAGACCCTGTTAGCGGTTAGGTCCTGTTCTTCAGCCATGCTGCATGGCTTCCTACCTGCAGCAGCAGCAGCATTCTCATTGTAACTCGAAGAAGCTCTGCAATGTGGATTCAAGGCGTTCCCTATGTAGAAGCAGGGTTTGTGCTCAGCTAGAAAGGATGAACAGCCAGCTTCGCGCATCGCCACCTCTGAGAGTAGATCCGTGTCAGGTCTTCCGGTTTGGGGGCATGATGTCGAGAATCGGGACAGGTTTGCGTTCCAGTGGCTATGTGGCAAGCACGGAGCGAGTCATGCTGAATATGCTGAAAAGAATCACCCGTCCACGCTCCTGGACGAGTTCGTTGACGCACTGCGCTCCCTGCTGACACAGCTTGATTTCAAGTTTGCTCGCAAACTAGCATATCTGGCGCCGCATTTAGGGGTGCTGTTTGTAGGAAGAAACAAAGGACACAGCACATACGATCTACAAACCACCCCTCCTTTCTGTCGGCCACTGAAGTTGAATGGAAGCATCTTGCTGGCATGATGCACAACACACAACTTGCTCCAGAGTCAGCTTGCGACTCCAAGCGGCAAGATCCGCAGACGGATCGCGATGATCGCGATGACCGCATCATGTTGTACTGACGAATGGTTACCCAGCCTCTTGGCCAATGGGAGCCAGTGCCGCGAGCTCAAAGCTGTCATGTTGCAAACAGCAGTAGACGCAATGCTCTGACTTGTTCTCGTGCTTGGCTGTTGATGCAAGTTGCCAGAGCTTCTGTCCAACATCTCGAGGAGCACCTTTTTTGCATGCAAGGTGTCGCTGTGGCCCTCTGGGTCACTGGAATGGGAGTGTCATGCCGTCCTGATTTGCGATGTTGGGCATAGCAAATTGCTAGCGCAAGGCTGGCACGTGGTTAGCCCCGTTTGTGGACCTTCTCGAACTCGAACCTTTTGGAGACCATTTGGGAAACGTGAAGATGTCAGGTGCCGAGCCAGCTCGGGGCCAGTGCATGGCTCAGCGCGGGCACTCAGAAGAGAGCAGTCAACTCACCATGAGGCATACTTCATGCGAGGGTTTGGCAGTTTTGGGGGTGTCGTCGGGATCTGTGGAGAAGGGATGTTGGTCACCATGCAACCGCCATTCCCCCTTCCTACCCACCATTCCCAACAACACTCAGTACCTACCATTTCCTCCAGACCATCGTGACCCACCTTCCGTTGCCACCATTGCCCCGCGACTCCCACCATTCACACCACCACACCCCACCCAGGCCCACTGTTGCCCACCATTGTTCGCCATTACCCAGCAATCCCCCTGCACCGAAAGCCGAGCAGAACAGCCCGACACTGCCCCGGGCTAGGAAAAAAACACCTGAGATGAATCGCCCTCGGATTAAGATGGGACTCCCGAGACTAGACAAGGGAACCCCCGGCAGTATGAACATTACAACCTTCGGGCGGCGAGGCCCGCACACAACACCTATCATGCCCTTTGTTGAGTGAGGCAGGGTTTAGGGTTTAGGGTTTAGGGTTTAGGGTGGTTGTGAATCTCTATGTTTCGCGTGCTTTTGGCAGTTCGCTGGGAGGCAAGCCTGGCTAGGCCCATCGGGGGTGTTAGGCCCTAGACTCGTCTGCCCGCGTGTTGTGAGAGCCCAGCTCAAGAGTGAGGCATCCTTCTTGATAGGGTTGCGAGCCTCAGCACGCATCTGCAAGGCAAGACTCACGCAAGCGGTCAGGAGTGAATGTGACCAAAAGAGCGAATGAATGACTTGAATGAATCAGTGAGTGAATGGTGCTGACGTGTCTTAAAGCTGCCTTAGAGCTAGAGCTCTGGTCCTGCAATGTCCGCCTTCCACCTTTCGCCTGCATGTCGGGGGTTGGCAGACGCACCTCGAAGACTCATTGGATCCAGGATTGGTCTCCAGCTGGAATTGTCGACGAAAATGAACCTTACAATGCTTATGGTTCATATACTTTCATAGAGTTATAGAAGAATGCATCATATGGTACAGTGCGGCGATTTTCTATTCTTCAACGGTGTTCATTTCGCCCCTAGACGTGGCCCTGGCCCACTTCAATCTCTCGCCTTTTGGCACGTGCCTGGTGCTAATGTCTCACGTGGTCCCCCGGCAAGGCTACCAAATACTGACTGAAGCGACATTTCGCTCCTGGAGCCAGGGAAGCCTGGGTTCGTTCTCACCTGCACATCCCCTCGCCTGGATTGCCGGCTTTCGTGTCCCAGCTGTGGATTGCGCACCTGCCCAAGGTTTAGCGTCTGCGGGCCGCTGCTGGGATTTTGCCCGCAAGATTCCGTCGGCAGCCCACACCGGCTTCCAGAGCTATTCCGAAGAGGTTTAGGGTCGGCTCGTGATCTCCGAGCCAATTTAGCGAAAAATGCGAGTGAAGTGGACATGGCCGGTTCCTGCATGGTTTGGAGAAGAGAACAACGAGGCCGCACTTGTATGCCGCCGCCTTCACGATCCATCAGGCAGGGCATCCATCGACTCTTGACACATTTTTCGTTTGAATTTGTGTTGGTGTTTGTGTTTGTGTTTGTGGTTGTGTGTGTGTGTGCGCGCGCGTTCGTTTGTACATGTTCGTTTGCGTGAGCTCGTGTGCGTTGCAGGGATTGCAGGAGGAGCAGACAGAGGCCAACGGACAGTACACAATCCTCAGTGGTCATTCTGCATCTTCTGATGCAGTCAGTTTCAAGTAGTTATATCGATGCACCAATTCGGTTCCCAACCTTCCGTACGTCAGGACTCGGACCTCATTGCCAGCTGTGTCCCCGGAGTCTTCACTGCTCTTACCGCCCGGAGACTGAGAAAGAGCATTTGGGTACATTGTTAAGACAGCCTGTCATCATCGAGACAGTCCTCTTGCATCCTCGGATTTTCAAGCAACCCATGCCTCTCTCAGGTGGTACTTCTGCTGTCTTGGCCTCGGAGCAAAGCAAGAAAGACTGATGTGTGTGTGTGTGTGTGTGCAATGTGCATCGGTGTGTGGGCACGTGGATGTTGTGGGTGTGGGTGTGGGTGTTCGCGTGTGCACGTGTGTGTGAGCGGGTATGCTCAGGTGCATCCACACGGGTGCGTGTGGGTATACGTGTTGTGCGCGGTTGCGCATGAGTGTGCACAGGAGTGCGCAAGAAATCCAGGTGTGAGCGGGCACATGCGCGGGTAAGTGCATGTGTGCGGGTGTGTACGGATGCGCATGGCGCACGTGCGTGCGTGTGTGCACGTGTGCACGTTTGCACGTGTGTGCGCATGCTTGTGTGTGGGCATTGTGCTGCGTCTGCACCTTGGCATTTGCGTGTGCGTGCGAGATTGCGCGTCCGTGTGCGCGTTCGCACGTGCGCGCGGGCGGGCGGGTGTTTGTGTGTGTGTGTGTGTGTGTGGGGAACATCCTAGCATATGTACGAATGCCGCCACTCCCATGGGCTTCAGAAGCATCAAAAACATCATAGTTACATTTCAGAGGCACAGGCCCATGATGGTACCTGTGCCAACGAATCCCTCCACTATGGTGGAAGACTGGTGTGTACCTGCAAAAATTACCTTGTGACTCGTGACAGCATGACAGTAGAAGCTGTGCTGGTACCATACTGTGTTGCCTTCGCTTTAAGCTTGCTTCTCGGCTCTAAGTGGGTGGGGTGGGTTTTTGTGCGCAATAGGGCGCCGGTCATTTCCATGATCCGTAGCTCTTTGTCGTTGCATTGGAATCCAAGTGTGTGTCAAAGCAAGTAAGTAAGTAAGCAAGCAAGTAAATAAGTAAGCAGTTAAGCAAGTATGCAAGTAAGTAAGCGTGTGTGTGTGTGTGCGCGCGCGCGAGAGTGCGTGTGTTCCTCCGTGCGTGCGTGGGTGAGGTGTGTGTCGGGGATTTCTTCTGTGTTCATCACAGGTGGGAGGTGTGTGTGTGTGTGTGTGTCGGGGATATTTCATGTTGAGCACAGGTGGGAAGCCCACGACGCTCCAGACTCGCTGCTTGACACGGTGCCCGCATCGGATTCAAGTCTTCTTTCGATGCGTTGTGTTTTGCACTTTTGGATTGCTTCTAGACGGGTTTCGTTTTCAGGCCGGCAAGTAGGGTCTCTGTCGAAAGGCCTTGCACACCTTGCTCACACTCGAGAGCTCGATGGTGGCCCCGGCGATGGGGGCACTGGGAGTTGCTGGCGTGCTGGACGGGATGCGAAAGTGGGCACCGATCGAAGTTAAATGCGCTTGGGTCGATGATAGACAGAGGATTCGAATGCGCGGTGCTTTCCTGCAAACCGATTGGTTTAAAAATTGTAGCTGGTCTCTCCATATAGGCACAATGCTCCGCATCTCCATGAGGACTGCTCCGTCTACGGTCGAGGCGAAGGCTGGTGGCCCGGCGCGTGGCTCCCATGGGACCAGGGATGAACACCGCAGCCCAGTTGGATCAGTGTTGAACTACTGTATACTACTGTATACTCACTCCGTTCAGGTGTCGAGGGTCGAATCGCTATGGCCGAAAACTATAGTTGCACTTACATTTGCCTCTCTGCGTGAAATTCCTCAGGTCCTGGATTTGCGCTGGCTTCGGCGTTTGACCGGCCGGCTCTCGCGGCAACTTATCTTGAAATGAATGACAGGCCAGTGAGTTGTTTGAGCAGAGTGCAGAGTGGCGGGAACAATCCCTTCCCCTGACTATTAACCCCCCTTGCACCTAATTTCGAATTCTCCCACTATAGTTATATTCGAGTGTATGGGAAGAATATTGGGGGTAGGGAATAGGTGAATATTAGGGGGAGGGGGTTACAGTAGCGAAGCAATACGAAACACAATTTTCAAAACATACGCGAACCACGAGCCGTTTCACATGATGCAATTGAACGACGAGGTGCGACAAGATTCGTGACATTTCGCGCGCGACACACGACCAATGAGACAGAGGGAGGGCAGGACAGACTTCGTGGGATGTGACACGGCATGAAGGAAGCTTTGGGCAGCGAGACGTGGTCAAGTGTATGCAGATGCTACGCACAGTCTGAGGGTGCACGCGGGTGCAAGACGAGGCACATGCAGGTAGAGAGGCCAGTGAAAGGGGCATTTGGTGGGAACAAACAGAAGGCAAGCACATCCCAAGGGTAGTAAAGACTTGGTGGAAGAGTACAGCCTGAAAAGAGGGGGCCCTATCCAGAAACAGTGAGCAGCCGAAATCCCTTATTCCTGAAAGGGTCGGGTGCAGCAAGTGGGGCAACGGTGGGCCAGATGTTGCACGAGAAAAGGCTTCCCTCCCAAACAGGGTCCTTGGTTACGTGGTCATCATCGGGATGGTGCGGCCCGAGAGTCCAAGAGCAATGACGGTCGTGAGGATCATGCCCCTGACGCGCCCGATCCCCTGTGACCCTTGATGAGTTGATGCCGAACCAGGGGGGGGGGCTTGCAAACGTGCAAGCCCCACCCACACACACACACAACTCACACGCACACGCACACGCACACGCACACGCACGCGCAAGCACACGCACCCGCACCGCGCACACGCACACGCACACGAACACGCACACACACACACACACACACACACA
>CAJNDS010002120.1:282500-329063 GCA_905221605.1 Symbiodinium natans | reverse complement strand
CATACATCGTGCATGGAGCCAACAACAGCTGGTAAGCTCATTGTGTGTCAGTACCCCGGACAGAGCGACTCATTGACCCTGCCCAGGAAACGGATGGCATGGCAGACGCTGGCTGGCTTCTTGTTGGACTTCTTGTTGTCTTGTGGATTGGAGAGTTGTCTTCAGGTGTCTTGACACAGACTCGCATACATTGTCCTGGGGTTTTGCCCATGAAAGCTGGATGAGGCAATATGGGGGTTTACGAAAAAGGAGGGGACCCCCAAAATAGACCCCCACTAGTAGGATTTTCCCCTACAGGACCTCAATAAGGTACCCCCTAACATCGTAAACCCCCATATCGAGATTCTTAAAAAAAAAAATGGCTCTGTGGGCCCTCTCTGAGGCCGACACTGGTGTGGAGCCGTGGCATGACCGCGAGGAAGGATCTCAGACTTAAGTTGGGAGGTTCCCCCCCCTTATACTATAATAGGGGATTATAGTACTATTGTAATCCCTATTTAGGACTGTTTGTATAGGGGGGGAACATCCCAAGATTTCAGAGAAGCCCATTGTGGTGAGCATGCACGCAAAGCTGTCGACTCACACTTGAGCCCGGCAGGTAGCGGAGCATCGAATCTGGATGAAGGCGCAGCGGACGCCACGAGCATAACCCCAACTGCCCCAGACCTGTCTGTCTTGTGCCAGGAGCCTGGCAGGCGGCAAGAGCATCCACCGCCACCCTGGCAAGATGACCTGTGTGAAACCTTTTCTGCTCGAACTGTCACATCGAGGTCGGTCGGCCTTTGCCTGTGTGTGATGCATGGCGAGGGCGCAGGCACCCTGCAGTCCACTCTGCAGTGAGGTGCCCAGCCGGTGACGCTGAGATGAGCTAGCAAATCGTGCTCTTGTTCTTGAGTCCCGTTTCCTCTTGGTCTCTGATGTGACCTCGCTCACGTGCTTCTTGCCAGGTCGTACCATGAGGGTGGTTTGCAACGTCCTCAAAGCTCATGCGCTCTCTACCCTTGCGACTGTACGCTACAGTAGAGCGGTGCCATCAAATCAGCGGAGGGCAGGTGCCTGGCGAGGCATTGTGGCGCCAGAGTTGCAAGTTCAGGCTTTAGGTTTCTATGCTTAAGAGCCCAGTGAACGCCGCGGACTTCTTCTGGTCGAACGACATGCTCTCTTAAGGCCCCTCTCCCCTCTCGAGCCTCTCGAGAATCTCTTGAGGCTCGAGCTGGCTCGGCGCCGCTTCATCGCCTTTTTGAGCCCTCCGGGCCTGGAGGAGACAGCGCGGGCTCCAAGGAACCGATGTGACTCTGATGTGACCGACGTGCTGATTTCACTTCGTGTCCATTGCTCTGCATCGCATGAGCAGGCTAAATTTGCATAGAATTTTGGTCAAAAATTCTGCAGATTCGGAGAATAAGGAAGTGTTGGAGGTGATGTTTCGTGGTGATGCGACAGAAGTATCCCTTGTAAGGAGGTCCTGAGAATTTGTTTCTTCCCCAGCGGCTGATCTTTTTAGGTTCTTTGCTGGCGGCGCAAGGCACAACTCGCCTTCAACTGGCGTGACTGAGGGAATGCCGTAAGTTTCAAGCCGCCGAATTCCCTGTGTCGCAGCTTGCGGAGCTTTTCGACCTGGAGCTTCTGCCGGAGACATCCTGGCCAGAGACCTTCATCAGGACTTGGGAGCACATTGACATCATTCTTCAAAAGGGCTAGTAGGCATGTGCTGCGCTTTGGGAAGGGCGATGAAGGGCGTCAAATGCTGCAACATGCTTCCCATCTGTCAAGATAAATGTTTTGCCTTCAGTTTTCGGCCAGTCGCAGGAAGCGGCAAAAGTTCGGAGATCCAGGTGGGTTTTTTCTTGCCGATCATGATGCAATCGGCGCAGTCCTAGACAATAAGCCAAGCAAAGCTGTTGCACGCTCGGCGTGCTCTGAAAGAGGCGCTGCGATGGCAGCCTGCGCCGTGGCATGTGACCAGGCATGTTCGGATTCTCGGCTCCCGGTGTGACTCAGCGAGAAACAAGCCGCAAACGATCATACCCAGCCGGTGTTGCAAAAGTGTTTTGCAAAGATGCGAATGGTTTGAGTCTGCCTGTCTTACGAAATGGCCGGACGTTTCTCCCTTAGCCTTGCAGACCCAGGTTCAATCTTGTTCTAGAGCCATGTCAGAGCAGGAGTACCTGCTCTTCCTGGAGGATGACTTTCACCTTGTCACCAGGCCATGTCGAAATTCCGCCATTCTGCTGTCGGGTGTTTGAGTCCAGGGGTTCGATGCCCAAGGCCCATCAAGGCCTCTACAGGGTTCCATGGCGTGTACCTCTTAGGTAGTATTAGGGAGGGGACCCTTCTGAACCCTCTCTCAAACAGGGATCTTATTCAGAGGGTCTATATCCCCAAGGGTCCTCCTAATCCCATCCTCTAGTACCCTATACACTGCGAAGATCTGTACAGCGTGGCTTTGCCAGGCCAGCTGAACTCGTTCGCCATCGCTTGGAGGCGCCCGTCCTTGAACCAAAAAACAGTCGGTATGACCCGACATGTTTCGTCTGTCATCGCTGTCAAACTCGGGCGTTTGGCCAGTGCTGGGACGTGGTTGATTTGAACCATGAGCCCTTTCCTTGATTGGACTCCTTGGAGTGGCAGTTGGATGGAGTGAAGAAGTGATATAAAGTTTCATATTGCGTAGCTTAGGAGTGGGAAGCAAGGCGCCTTCATGGAATCAATTCACTGCATCGCTGCCTCAAGATGGCCGAAAGCCCAGAACGCAAAACCATATCCTCGCACAACCCTTAGCCCGGAATCATGTCTAAGGTCGCACACTCGCTCAGTTTTATGCGATTTGGTAAAAGTCCCTTAAAAGACCAGGACGAAGCAGTTCAAAATTCAATGACATGTAATGATTTATGTGTTTATGCATGTGTTTACTTATTTTTGCACTTACTTCTGTAAGTATTTGTAATGAGTTTGAAACCCAAAAGCCATCAAACCCCAGAGAATCAGCCACAGGTCCCAAAGCCGAGAGAACCCAAGAGAACCCAAGAGAACCCAAGAGACCCCAAGAGAACTCAAGAGAACCCAAGAAAACCAAGAAAACCCAAGAGAATCCAAGAGGTTCGACGGGTCCAAAGGGTCTACGAGTCCCTGCTGGAAAGCATTCTGCGGTTTTCGACTGCTCCAGTTTTCATCTCGCACAACCTCGAGAATCACTTGCAATTCCAAGTTCCTGTCAGCTCGAACCCGGAAGTCTCCAAAGAGCCGACCCCAAGGAGTATACTGAAGTGTTCATTGTTTTGTTCCATTTCATATGGGGACTGCAAGGTATAGATATATATATATATATATGTAGATAGATGGATAGATAGATGGACAGGAGTTATATATGGGTTTAATAGGTTGAAGCCGTTTGCAGAGGCCGCGATGTTTGCCCTGAAAGTCGGCGAGGACGAACTTTCGTTGGGGAAGCGGTCCAATCGAGTCCTGAAGCTGACAAATCTGTTTTTTGAAGGCTCGATGGGTTCCGTGTGTGCTGTGTTGTGTTGCGTTCTGGACTCCACTGCACTGCTGCAATACTGCCATACTGATACTCTTACTGATGCTCAGACTAAGTCAACGTCTGATACCAAGACTATGAATACTGATACAGGTATTGATACTCATACGATCACTCTACGACTACGACCAGCACATACCAGCACGATTGCTTAACGCTGAGGAGACACTGGCGGAATCTAGCTGTAGCACTGTTGCTTAACGCTGAGGAGACACTGGCGGAATCTAGCTGTAGCACTGTTGCTTAACGCTGAGGAGACAATGGTGGAATCCAGCCGTTGCATATCTACTCTTGTGCAGCCTCGACACGCGCAGGAGAAACAAGCACCGGGCCGTGCAGCCATGCTGGGAGTGTGTGGGTCTCGGTAGGTAGCCGGTCGAGCCAAAGATGTGTGCATCACTTCTTGGCATTTTGTCAACCCAACAATTCGATCCAGGCATCTGCGACACAAGCTGTTCTTCGGGCCGCCTTTTTATGCCACTTGCCCGAAGTGGGGCATACTTAAAGTCGCTTGTCAGGCAAGCTTTGAGGATGCCGGTTGCACCCAAGCCCCAAAGTGTCGAGTGGAGGAGATGCTGACGGCACTGCAGCACGGCGAGCCCCCATCGCCCTACGCAGCGGGGCCCTGAGCCAGGCATGTCTGATAAGGCAGCGTACGGCTTCAGTATCTGCTGTTGCACGTCGCTTTGTCCCGAATCATGAGAGCAGCTGGTTATCCCATGAGAGGGAAAGATTTGCAAGGCCTGGTACTTCAGCTCGGACCCCGTTGGGCATGCCTTTCCTGACAACTTTTGGGTCCCGGCCTTGGGTGGTGACAGGGAGTCTTTCAAGTCGGGATAGGTCCAGCGCAGCGCAGCTGAGTGTCGAGGAGCCGCCCTTCTGGGACTCTGGCAAGGAGTTTGCGCCTTGGCGGTGGTCTCTAAGCTCTGAGTGACAGTTCAGTCTTGTGCAATTCTGGATGAAGCTCCTTACACTGCAGATCCGCTGGGAGTGCCCCAGAGGTGTGACTCGGATCGAAAATCTTGGTACAAGACCCTGCTTGAGGCTCAGTTGGCAATTGCCCTTATTGGGGATGCAAAACGCCGACGTTTTCCGGACCATGGAACCGAGGCATTTTCAGAGGGAGCCAGCCTTTGCCGCTGAGAAGCCGATGCCCTGGCTGCCCTCTATGCTGCCCTCTATGCTGCCCCCTACGCTGCCCTGGTGTATTCACGCTGACCTGGTGGCTGAAGGTGCAGAAAGATTTGCCTTGCGGTGGACATTTCATGGGTTTAAGCACAACGGATCTGTCGGTTTCTTCCCAAGGTTACCCCTTGAAGACTCCTTGCAAAAGGAGAGTTTGCTCTTGGGTGTGGACAATTTCACATCACGATCTGCGAACAAAGTTCATGACTTTTTGTGAGGCTCTTGTTTTCCATATGCCAACTGTCATCTTGCTCCATAAGTCAACTCAGGTCCCGAGGCGGTGACGCTTCTCCCACGGATGAGCTGGCGGCTCGCGTTTGGTGGTGCAGGGCCCTTGGTGCATTGCAATGAGCCCGCAGCTCCACTACTTTGTGGAATCCTAGGTGTTTTGTCTATTACGTTTCCTTGACGTAGCCTTGACTTCTCTGGCTTTCTGCTTCTTAGCTGTTGGACGCGTTTTTGTATTGGCATTTTCTCCCTCTCTCTCTCTCTCTCTGTCTCTCTCTCTTTCTCTTTTTTGTTTGTGGGGGTGGGGGGGGGGGGTGTTGGCAGCTTGAAATGTGAAGCCCAGCAGGCCGCGCATACGGTCCTCGAAAGGGACATTGCTGTTGGGCGTCCGGGCTCACATGGTCTCTGGTCCACGCCGGCAAAAAGGATGTCTAATGTCGGAGAATATAATGACATCCTCTTAGAAATGCGAAGAAGTTTTGGATTGGCTCATAGGAAGGCCATTTGGACAACTAAACGAGTTGACTAAAGGAGTTGAGCGAAAATAGAAGGAAGTCTGTATTTCCTTCTAAATCTAGACCAGGAGGATATTGTCAACATATTGGGTTCTTGTTGGAAGGATAATGTAAATTTGACATGCCAACTAAACGCGCATGGAGACATTGCGATTTTCTCACAGACATGTGAAGAAATTCTGACGTGCAAGATCTCGTGTCTATAGACAAACATTCATGGGATTCCTTTGGGAAATCGCATGTTTTCAGTTTTCTGTTTTTTTCTCTCCCGGGGCCCGACACCTAAAAACTCACATTGGCCAAGCCTTACTTGGCTCAGATTCCGCAAAGCCTTCCCGATCAAAATCTCGAGGAAATGGGGGGGGGACAACGTAAACGCTGCCCAACAAAGTGAAGCGAATCTCAGGATTCCGGTTGGATAATGCGAAGATATCACGGCCGATGATGTCCCATGAGTTTCGAGGAGCCTCGGTTTTGAGATAAGTGTCGGGTCATGTATTCAGGAAACCCAGGATGTCGTACCAACCGCCGGCAAGGGCAAGGAAGCAACAACACATGAAAGCAATCGAGCCCTGAGCCTCAATCTCTCCAAACCCTAAACCCTAAACCCTAAACCCTGAACCCCAACCCCTGTGGCCAGATGTTGGGGTGTGGCAAAGGTTCAGATGGCTCCTCAGTACTTTGCACCTCCACGGCAGCGCACCGCGACCCCTTCCGCAGCCTCATGTACAGTGCCCAGGCTGTGATATGTTTAGGGTTTAGGGTTAAGGGTTTAGGGTTGGCATTTTTCCTGCAGAGAAATGGAGGTGCAGGGCTCCATTGAAGGTTGATCAACTGTCAATATTGTGCTCTCCTCTCCTCTGGATCTGCTTGCAGCTTTGCTTTAGGTACGAATCCGATGCTCTTCCGGACGGCTACGTGGCGGCTCCACATCATGAGTTACATGGCCCTTCTGCAGGCTTGATGTTCGTGGTTCGTGAAGTCTCTGAGTGACATGCAGTTCTGTGACAAGCAGAAGTTCTGTTGCAACTCTGGGCTATCCTCGGCATGCAAGTCGGAGTTGTGCTCCCAACAGCCAATGAGGGTTTGCTGTTCTGCGGTTTCCCTGGCCAAGATGCTTCGGTCGAAACATAGCTTTGCAGTTCTTTCATCAACTCAACCAGCTGTTGACGTGTTGAACAAATCATTGAAAATGACATCGCCGTCTCGGAGGATGAGCCTTTGGCAAGATATATCACATGGCTGGAGGATATTTTCCGCACTAAATGTGACATTGTCAAATCAAGGTCCACCCATACACGCTGGTGCGTTCGAGACGAGTCTCGATTCACAAAACAATCGCTTCGTCTAGCATTACGTCGTTTATCTAACTAGAAGCGGCTCCGCAAACAAAGCACTGCTGAAAAGATCTGCGCGTTGCTGGTTTACGCATTCTTCTAGCTTGTTTCCGCTACAATGATGTTTTTGTGTTCATCTGAAGAATTCGTGCGTGGGTGTTGCTCTGTGTGTGTGTGGGGGTTTCCGCAAATAGGGGTACCCTTTTTGGGATCCCTTTAAGGGGAATGTATTCTGTTTGGGGCATACAAGTGTTTTGGGAAATACCCATATCAACATTGATTCTACGCTAAGGGTCTTGGAAGCATCGAAGCAAGGGGCAGAGACCCCCCTTGCTTGGCATCGGCCAACGAAGACCAAGCACTGCCGTCGCACAAACGTACCTGCATCGTGACAGGTGCCAGTCAGCAAAGCTAGTATGCGGAATCTGCTAGCGTCGAGCTTTTTCATTGTGAAAACCAGGTTTTGGGCAACTAGTGAGCGTTTGCGCACTTCTGAGCGTGAGAGAGAGAGAGTTTCCGAAGTTAGGGGTACCTTATTGATCCTTATTGAAGTCCCTACAACAAGGGAATGCTGCTATTTGGGGCTCTATATTGGGGGTCCCCTATTGTCGTAACATGTGTCGATGCGCATTTTGACATGTCGTTCGCGCAGGCCGGTTGTGGCTGTCTGTACCTTGTCAGGACTCAGGCTTAGGTTATGATTCGTCTCCACATCACGACAAGAACGGAGTTCACCTTAAACTCCCTCTGTGTGTGTTTATGTGTGTCTCTGTGTGTGTGTGTGTGTGTGTGTGTGTGTGTGCGTGTGTGTGTGTGGGTGCGTGGGTGGGTGGGTGGGTGGGTGGGTGGGTGGGTGGGTCTGTGTGTGTGAGCGTGTGAATACCAAGATCTCACCTTGATGGGTGTGATGTGGCGACTTGCACGCTTTCGTCAAGTTGCCGGTTGGTTTGCAGCATCTTGCAGCCAGATGCAGGACTTGCGTGCTGTGGAGGAAACCGTCACAAGTTCCTATTCGCCATCGCCTGAGCAGATCACCAGTTGTGCCCTTTTGACCAGCTGAGGGTTGTAGCGGCAGAGTTCTGATATGTGCCGCATAAAAGGCGGGCCAACGAAAATTCGCAAGCAATCGGGGGTGGCATTCCACCACCTTTCAAGGCTACCAGCCTATGTGCCCACCTTCCACACATGGTTTGGGTGGATGAAAGCAAGTTTGTGCACATCGGCTACAAAGCCATGCTTTCTAGATGGAACAAAGAGCGGTTGAACAAAGCGCTTGTGGAGAGCACGTTGTGGAGGAAACGTTGTGGAACAGCATCAGAATGTGTTCCTGAACAATGTCGCGCAGAAGTGCATCACATGTTTCACAATTTCGGAACGACGAGCCAGCTTCCTTCCGATGTGTCTATGTAGGGAGGCAAAATGTAAAGGTTGGTTGGGCCCAAATATGCCCAAATGCAGCAGAGGGATGCGCTAGATACACAGACACACCAACGCACGCAAAGTCAAAAAAGCCAGAAGCTGGGCCATCCCCCATATCGTAGACCTTTCGGAAGCTCATCTTTGATACAGATTCCCGAGGTGGAGGGTTGAGCCGACCTTCGCCGTGTTCTTAGCCGCTTCTTAGCCTGAGCCGGTGCTGCCAGTGTTATTGTTTCTTCCCATGCCTACAGACTTAGACTTCCAGAGTGAGAGGAGCTCGGCCTGTCGTTGGGCTTGTTCCGCCACCAACGAATCGATCGGAGGCCTTGTGCGCATCCTTGTAACTTTTGGGGGTATGTTGCCTTGCATGGGCCTTGCAGCATGGGCTTGATTTGGGCTCAGCTGGACTGGTGCAAAATTGTACCGCCTAATCTAGGTCATGCAGTTGTATAGTGTACAGTGTATATATGCCGATGCATCTAACTCTCAAGATTCCCAGTTGAGCGTAGAAAAGAGATTTTCATGGTAGCGTGGAGCCATAGCGAAAAGGGGCACACAAGGAAAGTCACTGGGAAAGGAGGAAAGGGCAGGAGTACAAAGCCCCGGAAGAAGGGCGTCAGGAGCGCTGAGGCGCTGGAACGGCGCAAGGGCCGCAAAGTGTGGGCTGCTGACAAGGGGCTACCAGGTTCGCGTAGGCTGGACCAGACACCAGCTGAACCTGAGGGTCCGCCGCCGTGGAAGCGGCAGTGCGTGCCAGGCACACCGCCTGAGGCCTTCGACGTGAACTACGTGAAACCCCCTCAAACACCCCCGGAGGGTAGAACTATAGAGGGGACCTCTCCGGGAACACCGGAAGAAGCGTTCAAGGATCAGGGGTTGGAGCAGCCGAAGACGCCAAGCATTGTCCTTACGCCTGAAGAGGAACCTCTTGAGGGCCATTCTGTCACCAGTGAGAGTCAAGGGTTGGGAGCATGTTAGACAAGCTATAGACCAACTAGACGACCTGATAAGAAGATACGAAGCCCGAAAGAATGATGCAGGCGTGAGAGAAAAGTTGAGTGACGACTTGAAGAGTACAGCCCTAGAGTTGCTAGTTCCTACAGACTTAGAGCAGCATCTTATCCTCAACAAGGCTAGGTTAAACACCTACGAAGATATGAAGGGGGAGATACAGCAGTTGGTTGAGGTTAAGACGAAAGGGACGGTAGAACAACCGGGGAAAATCCCAGCCAATGGAGGTTGATGCCTTAACCCAAGCCATAAGCTCCCTCATGAAGGGGAAGGGGAAAGGTAAAGACCCTAAAGGTAAAGGTAAAGGTAAGGGTGGCAAAGATGGCTCAAACGGAAAGGCTCAAGCCAAGAATGGCTCTGTACAGAAGTTCCAAGGCAACTGTCACAACTGTGGCAAGCCTGGCCATAAAGCCGCCGACTGTTGGTCAAAGCTCAAGTTGGGAAACACGGACTCAAAGAACAAGGGCAAGCCCAAGGACAAGGGCAAAGGCAAAGGCAAAGGAAAGCACGCTGGATCCCTAGAAGAGGGAGAGGCAGAAGAACCAGCTCAGGAAGATGAGCTGGGTGCAGTTGAACTTTGCGCTGTAGAAACCGCCTCCCAAGGCGGGCGGTGGATGAAGTTTAACTACGACACAGGGGCGGCCCGGACAGCAATCCCTCAGGACTGGGAGAGTAAGGGTTCGCCTGCTGAAGGCCCAGAGCTGACCTTCAAGACCGCAAGTGGAGAACTGATCACCAGCAAAGGTGCATGCAAAATCTCCGGCAGAGACGAGAATGGCCGGATGAAGGGGATCACTGGGTCCCTGGCCCCGGTGCACAAACCGCTGGTGTCAGCCTACAAGTGTGCGAAACAAGGGTATGTGGGTGTGATCCAAGAGGATGAAGGGCACCTCATACCCCGCGCAAGCCCGTTAGGCCGAAAGATAGAAAAGCTGGTAAAACATGCGAGCGCCGAGGAAAAGAAGGGTACGATACCCCTCTACCAGGAGGGAGGTGTCTACAACTTCTACTTGGAAGCAAACGCAGTCGAGGCGGCCAAGGCCGCAACGTCGGGTTTCAGCGGGCAGCTGAAAGCGTAAGTCCCACTGGGACGCCAGAAGCCGGGCACCCTTTGTGCGCCGGTGAGGTGGCCGGACCAGAAGCTCCGGCGCAAAGCCCGGAAGGGGAAGAAGAAGGCGAAGTAGAGGTGGCGGCTCCTAAGCAAGTTCGGTCTCCGATAGAACCGACCGCCGCAGAGATAGCTGAGCACGAGGTGCTTGGACATGTCCAATACAGAGAGTGGTGTCGCCACTGCGTGGCTGCGAGAGGCATTGGCCAGCAGCACCGCAGCCGGGAGCAACGTGAGCGTCAGAACGACGGACTTCCAACGGTGGCGTGTGACTACTGTTTTATGGGACAAGACGATGGCAAGGTGAAACCAATCCTGGTCATCAAAGATTCGAAGACGCAAGCAATAGCTGCGACTTTTGTGGAAGCCAAGGGAACAGACCCCTACGCCATCAAGTTTTGGCAGGGCTTTGTCAAGCACCTTGGTTACAAGAAGTTCATTGCGAAAAGTGATGGAGAACCAGCCATAAAGGCTATGAAGGCGAAGGCCATAGATGGCCTGAAGGGGATTGAAGCAATATCCCAAGAGACTCCCGAGGGAGACCACCAGGCCAACGGCCTGGCAGAGGTAGCTGTGAGAGAAGTGAAAAGGCAAGTACGGGTCATGAAGAGCTCTCTGGAGGAGAAGCTCGGGATCACGCTAAGTGACGAGGACCCAGTCCTTGCATGGCTGCCGAGACACGGAGCAGACTTGCTCACGAGGTATAGGAAGGGAGAAGACGGCAGGACGCCCGAGCAGCGCCGGTCAGGGAAGGCCTGGAGACGGCCAGCCTTAGAGCTGGGTGAAAGGCTTTTCTACCGTGAAGCGGTCGCCGCGGAATCCAACAAGAATGATCTCCACATGAAGATGTTGGAGGGCAGGTACATAGGACACCATGGCGGGACCGGAGCGTTGCTGGTCATCACACCCAATGGTGTGAAGAGGGCGCAAGGAGTGAGACGTTTACCGCCTGAGCAGAGATGGGACGCTCAGGGATGGACAAGCCTCAGAGGCTATCCTTGGGATGTAGCCCACAGAGCTGGTAGGAGCCACAGGCTCAACGGAGAAGGCCCGCTTCCAGTGCAGGGCCCGGCACCAGTGTTGGCGCCGCCAGTCCAAAGGAGACTGTACATTCTGAAAGCGGATGTAGAGCGCCTGGGACCAACCCCAGGCTGCCCCGGGTGTACATGCGTACTCCTGGGAGAGTCGACGCAGGTCAACCACACAGAGGCCTGCAGAGCCAGAATGATGGAGCTTCTAGCTCAAGACGAGAGGGGAAAGGCCAGAATTGAGGCACACGAGTTGCGCCAGAGACGAAGGCCAGAGCCCCCAGAGAGGGAAGAAGAGCTCCGAGTAGCTGATGCGGTAGGTGAACCGGAGGCTTCAGGCGTGCCTGAGGCAGAAGAAGAAAGAAAAAGAGGGGCACGAGTAGCCCGGGGTCACCCGGGACTCTGCCGGTAGGAAAGCAGACGCCGCAGAAGGGAGGAAGGTGAGAGTAGATTAAGAGAGTTAGAAAAAGAGACGGCGAAGCCGATGTCAGCAGATGAAAGGGCTCGAAGAGCCTACTACGACCTTGACGAACCACCGCCCGCGCAAAGTGAACCGAGCGCGGCAAGTGGAATCAAAAGAACGGCCGAGGAGCCGCCTGAAAGCTTAGACCCTAGAGCAACAAGCTCAGGAGATGTAGAAGAACTGGTGTCGCAGCCAGTGGTACAGCAGCAGGCTGAAGAACAGCCGCCGCAAAGCATGCAAGCGCTGAGTTCTCTCAAACGAGAAACTGCACTGTTAGTGCAAGGCATGGTTCGGAACAAGTATAGGGCAGAGCAAGTAGACGTCACCGAACAGGAGGTGATGGATATCGCATCCTTGTGCACAGCCATGGGAGCCGTGGATGTGATGGAAATCTACAGCCCAAAACGGTTTACGGAACACGCGCCGCGACTGGGCCTTTTGCCTGGATATGCGGTAGACTTGTGTGAGACCAAGCCCAACAGTGAAGAGCATTGGGACCTGTCTAGAGAAGAAGACAGGAAAGAACTAGAGGAGCTGATTGATGCAGAAGAACCCCGGCTGTTGACCGGAGGCCCGCCGTGCGAAGCCTTCTCGAGGCTTCAAGCACTCAACCAGAAGCGGGTGTCACCAGAGGTGAGAAAGAAAAGAAGAGAGCAGGGAGAGCAACACCTGCACTTGAGCATTAAGATGTACCGAAAGCAGATGGAAAAGGGAAGGTACTTCCTACACGAGCATCCGTGGAGCGCGGACTCATGGTACGACGAGGAAGTCAAAGCCCTCGCAGAGGATGAAAGAGTTTACGTGGTAAAAGGCCCCATGTGTAAATGGGAGATGAAGGCCAACGACGTGGCAGGAAACAAAGGATATGTGAGAAAGGAAACCGGCTGGATGACAAACAGTCCAGTGTTGGCCGAAATCCTTCAGGGAGAGTGCAGCAACAAGCAGGGAGGACTGTGGCATAGGCATGTCCGCCTTATAGGTGGAATCGCCCGAGGTGCTGCGGTTTACCCGCCAAAGCTGGTAAATGCTGTACTTAAAGGCTTGAAAGAACAAATGGTTGAAGATGGAAGCCTAAGCGCCGTAGATGCGTATGCGGCAGGACCAGTACCCGAGGAGCCCAGCATGCCTGCTGGCAACTGGTACCAATACTGGGACGACGTGAATGGAGGGTACCTGGACTCCGAAGGAGTCCTCAAAGCTAGACAGCTGGAGATGGAGTACATCCACAAGCAAGGTGTGTGGAAGAGGGTACCTCTGGACCAGTGCATTCAAGAAACAGGCAAGCAACCAATCCCACTGAAGTGGGTAGACACGAACAAAGGGGATCACACGAACCCCAACTTGAGGTCCAGACTGGTCGTGAAAGACATCAAGGCCAGGAAGGGCCCCGAGGACCAGCTAGACCCAGCGATGTTGTTTTCGGCTATGCCCCCGCTAGAAGCGGTGCGCATTCTTACGTCCATGCTTATGAGCAAACAACGCTCGAAGCACGGGAGGCCGTTACGACTTGGGAGCTGGGACATCTCAAGAGCCCATTTCTATGGGACTCCAAAGAGAAACATTTATGTGAAGCTCCCAGAGGAAGAGGGAGCAGGAGAAGGAGAGTGTGGACTGCTATTGAAGTCAATGTACGGAACGCAAGACGCGCCAGCGATATGGCAGGACCACTACACTCAAACTCTGATTCAAGCAGGATGGAAGAGAGGAAGAAGCAATGGTGCAGTCTTCTATCACCCAGTGCTGGATGCCCGTGTCTTAGTACACGGAGACGACTTTCTGTGCTTGGGTGACGAAGCAGCGCAGGAAGCACTAGACAAGACACTCCGAGAAGCCTACGAGCTGAAGCGCACAGGAGAGGTAGGAATCGGAGTTGCAGGAAGCAACCAGATCACTTTCCTCAATCGGGTGATACGGTTGGAGCAACACAGTGGGAGACCCTGCGCCGTGATTGAAGCAGACTCGCGGCATGCAGAACTCCTCATCGAGGAGCTGGGTCTGAACAATGGTAAGGGCGTAGAGACAGCGGATGTTAAGAAGTCTGTGGATCAACAATTGCTGGAAGCTAAGGCAGCTGCACTTCCACCAGAGATGGTGAAGCAGTATAGGTCCTTGGTGATGCGCGCAGCATACTTGGCACAAGATCGTGCAGACATAGGCCATGCGGTCAAGACACTGTCAAGAAAGATGGTAATGCCGACAGACGCTGACTGGGGCAACCTGAAGCGGTTGGCTCGTTATCTCAAGCAGTACCCGTATGCGAAGTGGTTTATGAACAACAGCGAGAACCAACCAAGCTCCGTATCCAAGTAGATGCGGACCATGCAGGTGACGCCGTTACGAGACGGAGCACCACGGGTATGATCGCGTTCTATGGCCAGCATCCCATAAAGCACTCGTCAAACGTGCAGTCGACGATTGCCCTATCGACAGGGGAGTCAGAATACTACGCCCTAGTGAAGGCAGGTTCGACTGGACTTGGGATCCAGTCCCTGTTAGAAGATTGGAGCTGCGAGCTGGAGGTTGTCTTGGAGACGGACTCCAACGCAGCCAAAGGCCAAGGGAGCCGGATAGGCCTGCGAAAAGCTCGCCACGTACAAACAAGGTACTTGTGGTTGCAAGAACGCGTGGCAGCAGACCACTTGAGGATCCATAAAGTGCTTGGGGAGAAGAACTGTTCAGATATCCTCACGAAGAGCGTAGGAGGACCAACGCTGAGGAAGCATCTGAAGACACTCGGTGTTCAACTGAGCTCTGAAAAGAGCCGCGGGCACAAGGAACTCCTCTTGTAAAGGTCCCTGGCCAGACTCCGCTACCTAGGCGTGAGAATGAGCCCAATACCAGAGAAGTTTCACTCCGCACATAGCAGAAGAGAAAGTATAGTGCTTAGAAGGCATTTCTGCGCACTAGAAGGGGTGCAAAATTGTACCGCCTAATCTAGGTCATGCAGTTGTATAGTGTACAGTGTATATATGCCGATGCATCTAACTCTCAAGATTCCCAGTTGAGCGTAGAAAAGAGATTTTCAACTGGCCTTTGAGACTACATCAGATCTTGATGCCTATGCCTCATGATGTTAGCCGTTCGAGGCTAGTTTGCAAACCAATGCCACCAAAATGTTTGGGATACACACCTGCAGAGCGAAAGCCCTTTACCCACGGAAGCTGCCTGCAGATTCTCTCAAGCTCTTCCCAATTGCCCCCACCCCTTGCGAAGAGCCCTCCCACGGACACAGAGATGCGCAGGCTCATGCCAGATCCCAACGAGGATGAGCTGGCTGCCGAATGTGTTCGAGAGGCCAAGCCTTTCCCCAAAATGTGTTGAACACGATGAGTAGTGAAGGGCTTTCCGAGCGGGTCAGTGTCCGACATTGGGTATTCTGCTTGTGCTGGGTACTTGTGCGCAGACCACTTCAGGCTACAGATCATGGCTTCAATGCATCTGCAAACATTGTCTATGAAGATGGGTGCTTCTAGAATACGTAGCTGCAGGGTTCTCATATTTGCTTTGAGTCGGTGTTTTAGTATTTTGAAACGATCGCGGGCTTTCGCACGGATTCGTGACTTTCGGCCTGTTGCCACCGATCTGCACTTGGCCCACTCTTTCACGCACCTTCAAAACTCACAGTTCCAAGAGACTTTCCAAGCGACTTGCACTCTGTGGGCCCTTCATTGCTTCATTGCTTAATGCCTTGAAACGCATCGGGGTTCCGGTAGTAGTGTCGGTGCGAGTTTTTTCTATTTTTTTTGGTGTGTGTCTGTGTCAGTACTACGTCGTTTCTGTGGAAGTTCGTGTCATGCTTCAGGTTTCCGGACTCTATCAGGTTCAGGTTTGTCTTTGTAAACACAGCTGCTGTATTGCAAGGCACACAGTTACAACAATGCATGAAGGGACAACAAAGGGACTCCATGTAAAGGGGGACCCCAAAGTAGGAAGTCTTAGAGAGTCTTGCAGAAGCTTCGAAGATTCCGGGAGGCCCTCAATGGAGTTCTCTTATAGGGGAGCTTCCCATGTTCTCGTAGGAATCGGGAGAAGTGCAAAGCCGACATGGAAGCAAGCTTGCTGACATCCCTTCCCCCAGGTTGAAGCCGGCTGAAGCTGTGGAAAACTGCTGGCGTCATGCAGTGCGACTTGAGATTCAGCACCTTTGCAGTAAAGGGGTTCCATTGAGTCATAAGTCTGACATTCCCAAATATGCTCTGCGGAAGCCATTGCTGCTCTAGAGGACAAGAGGCATATGGCAACCTCTGCCGAAGATTTCATGTGAATGTGGCCAGGGGTGGCTCATAAATAACCCATACCAGCTTCATCATGTTGCCCATGACAGTTCTATGGTTCATTTCAGGTGGTGTCTGCCGGTCCTGTCAGTGACATACTCGATTTCTAGGATTGACGACGCAGCCTAGTGAAAAGTGTCTTAGGCAATGAGTAGTGACTAGATCAGAAGCCTGAGAGCAACAGTATCAGATGCAAACTAGGAGCAATTTTCGTTTGACGATTTTTCGGGTTTTGTCTGCGAATCCCTTAATGTCCAATTTCAAGTTCATAACAATCCGGACCTTTAGGAACCAAGAGGCCTCTTAAAGATGAATAATTTGGATTAGTGCTCAAAGAAGAAGGTTCAACCCCTTATCACTGTTTAAAGAATGTATTGCCGGCTTTGGAAATCAAAGAGACTAAAGACATCCTTGCCATTCATCATGGGGGTTGACGAAAATAAGGGAGCCCCTAATATAGACCCCAAATAGTAAGATTCCCTTACCTAATTTCGCAAACCCCACATGGCTTGAAGTTTACACACTTGGCATCCTCTCCGCTCCTCACCGTCGGAGTTAAAGCCGCTTTAACTCATTTGGGGCCTCCTTGACATTCGAAGCAGGGCCTTTGCGGGGCATTGTCCAATATCAAGCCTTCATTTCCCTCACAACAAACTTTGGTGATCTGCAAGCCCGTGGAAGGTTTGGATCCCCAAGCTCTTGCGTGGCAAAATCGTGAGTTCTCCAGCTTTTTCTTCGTCTACCGAAGGAACATCTGTGTGCCATTTCACCCTAAACCCTAAACCCTAAACCCTAAACCCGAAACGGGAAGTTTAGGGACCGTTTTCTCAATAAACGCCATGAAGCTCGAAATGGACACTGTGTTGCTATTGCAGGCAACTGCATTGTTGCTTTGATTTTGTCGGTTGCGCAGGCGTTTGCAACCCATGCAAAGCTCCCTATCTGCCTGCACTGTGAACGCTAGCAGAATTGAGGACGACAACTTTGAAAGTTCATGAACACTGATGAAAATCTTGCGAAAATTCACAGGGGTAAGTCAGCCGCTGCATCTTGAGACGTTTCAATCAGTCGTCAGGTCTTCGACGCTTTTTTTTATTTCTGTATTGTTTGGGGGTTACCACCTTTCTGGATACTTGTACTTTTGCACAAGCATTTGTCTTTCTTTTCATTGTATACATACATGAATTTGCGTAGCCGTGGTTCGCATGTTGCAGTGGATGATACTGCGTTGCAGTGCTAATGTCAGTGTATGGTTGTAACGGTGTCCAAGAAGCCCAATCCAAGCTAGCACAACAAGTCTGGCCGGTACGCGTTCCGAAATGGATGGCGCAGTGCGTGATCCGCAGCTTCATGTGCCGGTGAAGGAGCCTTGTACAGGATGCGAGTGTGCTCACGGTCTCGAACGCTAGGTTTCAGGTTGTCTTTAGGAACAACGTGCATGAGCCAAGTCGCTATGCCTACTGCGGAAAGGAGATTCGGCGGCTGAAGTATCCCGAAGAGATCACCCCCGAGCTCTTCGAAGAGTTTGCTGCGAAGAGCGAGCCGTTGATCATTGAAGGCCGTGCATGGCCATGCCTGGATCTGCCACAGCAAGATACTCTTGATAGCTGCGCATCTCATTTGGTTGCCAGCGGCTCGGACCCATAGGAACTCTGCATGGCAACTTTATCCAAGAGTGTGCACATGGTCGGCGTGCGTCGCGCGTCGGCACAGCACGCAGCACTTACTTGTCGAAATCGCGGCCACCTCGTTTGCATCGCGCACAAATGTTTGCGTCGTTCTGCGTGCCGAATCGCGCTCTCGCCTGGGTCCTATGCATCCCGTGCATATCAAGTGGCAGGCAAGGGCGTTGTAATCAGAGGCGTACTCTTCGACCTCTCGGACTGTTTGGGGTCAATGAGGGTATGACTGCGGTGACAAGATGGGCAGCTGGTGTCAAGATGTGTCGCGCTTTTGACCACAACGGAAGGCTTGATCGCCGACTGGCCAGCGTTTGCCGATGCAGAGCGCAACTGGCGGGAGAGCCGCTGGGACCTCTTGGAAGACGAGGCCAGGGGCCGTACACAGCAATGGCATGATTGCGGCATAATTGGCATCGATGTGCAAAAGTCAGCAATGTTGCTGGCCACCCCTCCCGGTCAGCCGATGTCGCTCAGGGGGGGTTTCTAGGGAGGTCCCTTTGGGGGATCCTTAAATTGGGCGTCTGGGGTGCCCTTCGAAAGTGCCTCAGCAGCCTTTACGAGAACCAAAGCTCACCATTTTTGTCCCACCGAAGGGATAGCGGTTGGGGAAGCTGGTGGTGCCTCCCTGCATAGCCGAAAGCCTGCAATCAAGAGGGAGCTTTCTTCCAGCTTCCACACTTCTCTCTGTTTCTCCCACTCCTTGTGCCTGCTTGCTGGCAGGTCTTGGATGTCGGCTTCGACCCAGCAGACAGCCGGATGATGCACTTCGGAGACCTTGCCTGGCGTATGTTGCTTTCCGTTTAAACCCTCAACCCTAAACCCTAAACCCTAAACCCTAAACCCGAAACCCTAAACCCTAAACCCTAAACCCCATTTGCTTTTGCTTCACCTCTTGAGGAGACGACTCCGGAGAGCCCGGCGTCCTCTTCAACCCCGGCCGCCTACGGCTCCCTGCCTGGGCATTCCGGGAGGCGCCCCACGGAAGAGAATGCTGATGGACATTCTTTAGGGTTTAGGGTTTAGGGTTTAGGGTTTAGGGTTTAGGGTTTAGGGTTCAAAGGGTTTAGGGTTCAGGGTTTAGGGTGTAGGGTTTTGATTCGGATGGTTTAGTCTTTGCACAGGGTGTTGAGAGATGTCGGATGACGTCAGCCTGTTCACCCCGGTGGCCACATGCCTGACAGCACGCATAGTTCAGCTCCCGGTCCTTGTGTTGCATGCCAAGCCCGGCGTCCCAAAGTGAGCTCAGCACTTCGACTCGGAGGGGCCACTCATATGTCCGTGGTGATGGTCTTGTGGGTTGTCGCGCCTGTCCAAGTTTGCAGAGCCATTACAAAGGCGACAGACGCCGCAAGTGTAGAGTGAGAAGGAACCCATCGCCTTACGATGAAGGGAAGGAAGCTATCGGGTGGCAGGCGAGTTGAATGGATGCCTCCTTATCTGGAAATCGCATGTGGCGATGGGAACATGGACACTACGGACCGTGGGATGTGTTGAGTTGGAAAGTGTCAAAACAGCACCTCTCCATGCTCAAGGCAGGTTATGGCATAGGTCACCAGACTTGAAAGGAAGCACTTGGAAGACGTTTCTGGGTTGCTTAAGGGAGCCTCCATCGGAGCTTCCTGGTTACGGAGTGCAGGGGCTTCACACGTGAGGAGGCGTTCGGCAGCAGAGTACGCGTTTCGCCGACCTGCGCTGCTCAATTTTGGTGCATGAAAGCACACGTTGCCGTGGATGACAGGGGTTGCTGATTAGAGAGGCTACGGGCACCACTAGTGGTGCCGTTACCTTTCAGGGGAGTTTGGCCGATTAGCAGGGTTGCGCGTTTGTGTGGGCGCTGTGTGGGGTGTTCCCTCTAGCATCCCTCAAGTTGAAGTCTGGCTCCAAGCCCCCGTACTTGCAGCAGGTCGCCATGCTTCGGCAAGAGATCCTTCGTCTCCGTGAAGCAGAAGGTCAAGCACAGAGTTCGCATGGACGGATGTCTTCTATCAATTACAAAATTCCTGCAAATTGCAGGAGTGCTTTGTATTGCCAGCGCTAAGGGTACTGGGTGGATTCTGGGAATGGGAAGTGCTGTGGCTGTGCACAGAATTCTCGTTGCTCGGGTGCCTGAGCGTGGCCCAGCTATCGTTGTTGGGTAGCCGCTTTGCTGTGTGTGGCCTTGGGCTACGTAGCTCTGCATTCAGCAGATCCCCGCTCCCCCTTGCCAGGCCGTGTGGATTTGACCAAGCACGAGCACCTTCGCCAGCGCCTGGCACGCGAGATCCTCGACGTGTCTGAGCAGCTGTGAAATGCGGGAGATGACCGTTTCAAGGATAAGGTTCTTATAGATTCAAGTGGGATGTGAAAGCTGATTTGCCCACTGTCATGCAGCTGCCACAACACAGCGCGAGGCAAGGTGTCCGTTCAAAATGTTCCTTTCCTAGCTGTGGACGCAGACTCCCCGCCCCTTCCTTAGCAATTCTGGCTTTGGTCCGGGACCAGTGGTTACAAATGCTTTCACAGCATAGTTTGCGGCGAACATTTCTGCTGAGGCTGCATTTCTTCGCTCCCCTGGAGTGTAGGATACGAGACTTAGTGCCATGGCCTCAGTATCAGCTTTCACCGGATTCCGTTTTTTTTTAAGCTTCTGCTCCACACCAAAGTGGCTGCTTGCAAGGCCATTGTCGTTTTACTTATCCCATGACACCTTTGCCCTACCGACGGAGATGCAGAAGGATCGTCTGGAGTACAGTTGCAAGCATGCAACGTGAAATATCCGAGTGGTCGAGGTGAGAGAACGCAGTTCGACAAAGTTTGACAAGTGTTGACCTGAAAACCCTAAAACCCTAAAACCCTAAAACCCTAAAACCCTAAAACCCTAAAACCCTAAAACCCTAAAACCCTAAACCCTAAACCCTAAACCCTAAACCCTGAACCCTAAACCCCAAACCCTCCTTGCAGGACTTGGGCCCGCAGGCCCCGAGAAGTCTGCAAAGTTTCCGTCTTGAAGAGGGGGGCTTTTCAGGGGCCTTGCAGCTGAGCGTTTGCAGATTTTTACTAGGTAGGCCCTTGGGATATTTTATATTTTCCCTTATTGGGTTTAAGAGGACCATATTTAGGAATATTTTTCAGAGGGTTTGAAGGGCCATCCTAGTTTAGCGTCCTTGCAATGGCAGGCCCCAAAGCTGATTGCCGGCTGGGCCAGCCAGAGATCTCAGGAGACAGGAGATGTCAGATTCAACCTGCATTCCATTTACAGTTCTTTTCTTGTACCGCGTTCTACATTGCATGTTGATGTATTCTGCTGAAGTGCAAGGTCCAAACTCCTCGCGCATTTGGGCGACGAATGGGGCACCATGGCCACTGCCTTACTGCGAGCGTCCAATATCTCAAAGCTTGACTGCAACTTGCCGAATTTCATCGGGGAAGCCCTGAACCCTAAACAGTAACCCTAAACAGTAACCCTAAACAGTAACCCTAAACAGTAACCCTAAACAGTAACCCTAAACAGGAACCCTAAACAGCAACCCTAAGCCCTACATGAGGCGGGTCCCGTACCCTCCATGGAGCGACACAACAGTGCCTGAGCCGAGTCAGGACCTGAACCTGATTAACTTCTCCCGTACGTGGACTTGTGTGTGGTTTAGGGTTTGGGGTTTGGGGTTTAGGGTTAGGGTTTAGGGTTTAGGGTTTAGATCAGGACACCATGATATACAGCTGCTTCCACTGCGACCGCATGGACCTCCTTGCAACAGGGATCTTCGGATGTTTGGCGAGAGGTCTTGTCACGACCAGCATCATTATGTTGGCATCTTGAATCCTTGAAGTTGCAGCAGGAGAACTTTCATTCTCTGCTTGCGGGAGAGAAGCAGGACGCCACATCTGTGTGCCTAAGCCCTAAACTCTATAAACCCTAAACCCCAAACCCTAAACCCTAAACCCTAAGCCCTAAACCCTAAACCCTAAACCTTTTCGCAGCCAGGTTGTTTTGGTTCCTCCGGGCCAACATGATGTTCTGAACTCCACAAGGTATGCCACACAAAAGCAGCTTGACAGCAGAAAAGGTATCAACCGCCTAGATGGATGTTTTCTTTCGAGACATTCCCTTGCACGCTGACTTAAGGCAGTGGTTGTTAGCACCCGTGTCTGGTTCCCAACGCTACCTCGGCTCAACGCTGCGGTCGCCTTGGAGCTTTGCGTTCCCGTTTGAGTAGTGCTGTGCAGAATGCGCACTACCTAAACCCTAAACCCTAAACCCTAAACCCTAAACCCTAAACCCTAAACCCTAAACCCTAAACCCTAAACCCTAAACCCTAAACCCTAAACCCTGAGCCCTAAGTCACGATGTCAGGGTTCTACCAGGTTCACCTCGAAGCAGACGGAGTGCACCAGTGACCAGAGTGCCGTGCACCCTTTCCGCTCGGCGGAGGCGAACCGCAAGGCTGGAAAATTCACGTTTAGGGTTTAGGGTTTAGGGTTCAGGGTTTAGGGTTCAGGGAAGTTCAGGGTTTAGGGTTTAGGGTTTAGGGATGTCCATCCTTAGACTAGCACTCCTTAATCGGTATTATTAAGGACTGCTGGTATAGGGGGTAACATCCCAAGCCACATATTTTTTGTAGGTTTCACGTCCTTTGTGACCTTGGGGGGATATCTTGAACGATGGCCTTCAAGACCGGATATGCTCACTTCCCATCATGCACCGAAGTCGCCTCCAGGGTTCAGGGTTTAGGGTTTAGGGCTTAGGGTTTAGGGTTTAGGGTTTAAGGTTTAGGGTTTAGGGTTTAGGGTTTGGAGGAAACACATGGACACCAGCAACAACGAGCTTGTCAGACGGTGGAATTGTGGCAGGTCTCGCGAGGGCAGTGGCCCGACCACGTGGATTTCCCCGTGCGCCGTGGCACGCTGAGGAAGGGAGACACGTGGGCAGCCCCAGAGCGAGTGGATTTCAGCTTGCACCGCAAGCTCAGTGGTGCTCAACGACCGGTCCTAAACCCGAAGCCGGTTTCCTGAGGGTTTTCTGAGGGTTTTCTGAATGTTTTCTGAGGGTTTTCTTAGGGTTTTCTGAGGGTTTTCTGAGGGTTTTGATTTCTGGATTAGGAGCTTCGGCTTGAAGCAGAAGTCGTCGATGCAGCAGCTTTTGCAAAAACCCGAAATTGTCTTGAAGCAAAGAGAGGCCATCTTCCCCCCCAATGCGTGCGCAAATGTGCATGTTCCTAGGAATAAGGCATGTATACGCGTATCAGACTTCAACTGCCTCTACAGGTCCATTTTGGCTCAAGTGCCTCAATCTGTCAGCTTCAGTCTCATCCTCTTCGCAGCAGATACAGGCCATGGCAGCCTCCAGCTGGGTCGACCAGGTTCATGCAACAGAGCAGCTGTGGATAGACCTGATGAGTCTTGACGGAGACCTGTTGGTGGAGAGCTTGGCCAATCTGCCGACAGACCTTCATGGCAGACTGGAGCAGGTGTCAGAGTATGCCAGCCGCGTCAGGAACAGTCTAGACCACGGCACGCAGCTGGTGGTGGATACCGGACTTGGCACTGCCGAATGGCGTTTGAAGCCCTCTTGGATGAAGAAGTCGATGCTCAGTCCGAGGCGCCTCCCGCAGCCTGGGAGACGTGGCAGACAGTCCGGGCACAGCCGCAGACAACGCCAGCCAGTCTCAAGTTCCGATGGTCAAGCCGGCTGCGATCGCCTCAGGGACACCAGCCGCGCCACAGCCCGGAGCCACTGGACAGTTTAAGCCTCAGCCCATGCCCAGTCCTGCAGGTCGGCCTTTTGGGGCGGTCAGTAAGGCAGAGGGTAAGGTGCCTTCGAAGGCACCGCCGGTCAAGGCAAAGCCGTCTCAGCCACAACCACAGCCGTCTGCAGCCAGCACTCAGGTCCAGTCTCCGCAGGCCCACACATGTGAAAAGTGACCTGGCCAAGGGGCGCAAGACGTTTGTGGCCACGGAGTTTGTTCCAGGAGGCATCGCTTGGGATGGCGTGTAAGGGCTTGTTGCCATCTCCTGGAGAACATGTCCGATGCACTTGCGTTAGTGAGAACGTACTCTCATGACTTTTGAGTCCACATTGTCGCAGCTGAACATTTGAAATTGTCTGACGGGGGGGCACGTGTCGTGCCGCTTGCACCAAAGCGTGTTGCTCTAAGCCCCGTTTTTGAATCCATCCCGCAGGCCTAGGTATCAGAGAGTCGGGGTCTCAAGATGCCGCAATCTGTCCACAGGAGCCCGAGCCTGGTGAAGAGCAGCCGCTGTCGCGATGTCCTCAGCTTCCTTATTCCGAGCAGCTGTGAAGGGCTTCCAGGTTGCCAATAACTCAACAGGTTTGACGGTTTTGAAGCTTGCGAGGATTCCAAGTAGGATTCCAAGTGTTTTAAGATTCGTCGGTTCTGGACCCCGCCTATTCTAGACCCCCCACCCATCCCGCCCCCCACACATGTGAAAAGTGACCTGGCCAAGGGGCGCAAGACGTTTGTGGCCACGGAGTTTGTTCCAGGAGGCATCGCTTGGGATGGCGTGTAAGGGCTTGTTGCCATCTCCTGGAGAACATGTTTGATGCACTTGCGTTAGTGAGCACGTACTCTCATGATGGGGGCACGTGTCGTACCGCTTGCGCCAAAGCGTGTTGCTCTTAACCGCGTTTTTGATTCCAATCCTGCAGGCCTAGGTATCAGAGAGTCGGGATCTCGCGATGCCCCAATCTGTCCACAGGAGCCCGAGCTTGATAAAGAGCAGCCGCTGTCGCGATGTCCTCAGCTTCCTTATTCCGAGCAGATCTGGCTGTGAAGGGCTGCCAGGTTGCCAATAACGGCCCCCAGCCCCAGTGTCCCAGGACAGCCGCCGGCAAAGGAGCCCGCTGTGCGTCCTCCGACAGTTTTGCACAGCCGAAAGCTCAGCCACCTTTTCAGCCAAACATAGTTGCTCTGAGTCACTTTCCCAACAGCCTCGTGGGTTTTAACTCAGGGATATACTTCGCGCACTGGTCTGCAGTCGGGGCCCGGGGGCTGTTCAGCACTCGCTTACAGTCATGGTTCGAACGCTTGTTGCTGCCAGGCCCTCACAGACTGACTAAGGTGGTTGTAGTCTGCCTTCTCAGTCTCTTTCAGCTCAGACCTCTGTTCCAGCCGCCTCAAGGGCCTAGACCCCAACTTCAGGGCCAGCCAGTTTGCTTTAACCATAGCTGGCAGACTGACTTAGGCCTCAGCTGTCGTTGTGGTCTCCACATCTGCGTGAAGTGTCGCAGGGACCACTCCTATGCAGCCTGCGACAAGTGACACAGCAGCCCCGAACCAGCAGTCCCAACTGCTCAGGTTGCAGTCGCAGAACCAGACGCTCCAGGCCGCTCTGAGCTTCAGCCACGGCCTGTTGCGTCCGAAGTGTCAGAGCAGCCTCAGGCAGCTCACGCAGTCAGTCAACCACTGAAGGAACAGCCAGAGGTTGCACAGCCAGACTGTGCAGACAGCGAGGTCTCAGCAGTCTGCCCTAGCGGCAACTGCGCTGAGGTTCCCGGCCCGAGCTCAGGCTTGCAACACCAGTCTGGTGCCGCGCTAGGCAGCACCAGGGGGCCTCCGCCACCGTCTCTGACAGAGCCCAGCCCTAAGCACGAAGCCAGGTCCTATGGAAACAGACAGTTGGGCTCCCTTTTTCTAGAGCTGTTTGCAGGCACAGAGCGCATGTCTAAGGCATTTGCTCGTGTAGGCTTTCAGGTTATTGCAGTCGACTCAGTCCAGGCACAAGCCGTGCCCTCCCTAGCCCGTGACCTTTCCAGACCAGCGAACCAGAAGATCGTTTTTGATTTGATCAAGTCTCAGCGCCTTGCGGCTGTGCATCTGGCACCGCCTTGTGGCACCAGCAGCCGTGGCACCTGGATTGCTGACCGATGTGAGATGCAGGATGTTGGCTGGGGTTTCATCCCGCTGCATCTTCCAGGCGCGGATGAGAGCTACACACTACAGCAGTGTCTCGACTTTTGGCATCGTCTGCCTTCGAAGATCTGGGGAGACCAAATAGTGTTTGCCTGCGTTGCTCAGCATGAAACACATGTTTGCTTTGCGCTTCAACGTTTTCAGCAGTCCTCGGATTTCATGATGCGGTATAATGGGTGCATCTCTGTGGAGCGCAGGTATCAGCTTCCTGTCATGTCAGTGGATGGCTTACGGTGGCACTCCTTCGAGGCAGCTCCTTTGAGCTTGAGTCGGACGGGTCTTCAGCAGATGACGTACAGCTCTTGCAGAGTGTCAGCCACAGCTTGGCTTTGGTGGCAGGCAACAAAGACTTTGAGTTTTTGACCAATGCCAAAAGTGGCGTTGTTCATGTCTGTCGCGTCAACCATGATCGCTTGCTCTGCGGACGCACAGTTTTTGCAGGCCTCAAGGTCACGCAGACAGTTGATTTTTCCAGAGTTCAGGCATGCCTGACATGTCAGTCTGTTGCAGATGGCCTCATTGATGGACAGTGGGCCAGTACAGACGAGGCGTAAGTTTCGTTCTGCCCTTTCTTGTCTTGAACGGTCGGTTTCAGCCCCAGGCTCTCTCAGTCTAAGAGAGCCGAGTTCTGTTGCATTGCGCCGGGTCGCAAGACAGACTTGGTCAGCCGGTGCTCTCAGACGGAGGACGGAGGACAGTGCACCCCACCTTCGAGAAAAGGTCTCCCTGCGTACTCTCTCTCTCTCTCTCTCTCTCTCTCTCTCTCTCTCTCTCTCTCTCTCTCTCTCTCTCTCTCTCTCTCTCTCTCTCTCTCTCTCTCTCTCTCTCCGTAGAGTGTGCTGCAGTAAAAATTAAGCGATATCAGAGCAGTAGACGTAAACGAAGCCACGGGTTACTTTAAGGATACATGTTTGAACGCCTTCGCTGTAGTCTGTTGACTGCGCTGCTGCTGACCCAAGCTTGCAGAAGCTGCTCTGACAGTGGCCATGAGTGCAATGGCACAATGGCACACATGGGAACTTCCCAAAATGGGGTTACCCTTAATATATCCACAAATAGTATAATCCCTATTATAGGAACCCTCAAAATGGTACCCCTATTTTCGTAAATCCCTAAATGACGCAAATGGCACAAGAACAGCCTTTTTGTAAACCACTGGACAAGTCTAAGTACAATCCGCCCATTGACGAAACTAAGGCTGCACAACGAACGAATTCGATGCAATACTGTCAAGCGCGACAGCAGCGCAACAACCTAATAACACATGTAAATGCGTCAGGTCGTGACAACTCGCACGGGCTTGAGAGAACTTTGTGGTTTCGGAAGGATTTTTCAAGCAACCCTTGGCGCCGAGCTTCCCTTGCAACGCCTCAGGCTTTACATCCCAGCCTACCATTGGCACTGGGTGGCGACGTCCACGCCGCCTGCCATGGGCATCCAGGAATGCAAGGGTAAGCCTTCAGAATGCATGTCTCAGACTTTTCTCGGTGCCAGTGATGCATCATGCGAAGCGGTGGAGTGCCCCAATGTTCTTCCTTGGGCAAGAGGACGAGGGTCCGCTGGCCCTGTCTGTGAACTTCTGGTTGATCCCTCAGAGGGCAGCTTTGCTGGCTGTGTTTTGTTCCAGAGTTTTTGTCACTCACCCCATCTCTGGCAGAGCAGCACATCCACTTCGTCGGCAGCATGTTCTGTGGAAACGCACATTTCTCTTCCGGAGTACCGCTGAGGTGGTGGCCCATACACAACGACAAAGTCGGAACCTTGTTCTCGGTTTCAGGGCTACAGAGACTGCGACTTTGTAATGGGACTCGTACTTGCCAGCAGATGCTAGGTGTATGGAGGGAGAACACATGGGAACCCAAAACTCAAACGTCTTCCCACATATGCCCAACGTGCACGATACTCGGGCGGCTTCTGTCCTTGAGGCCATGGAAGATTGGAGCTTCCAGAACGAGTGTGAGCCAACGCCTCATGCGCCTGTGAAGGGAGTGACCCTGAGTGGACTAGGCCATGTGGATTCTTCAGGGAACACGATTTTCGTTGAGGATGTTTGGTGTTCTTGGTTTTGTTGATCGTTTCTAATCAGTTCTTAGTATGCAGGAGGAAGGATGGAAGGAAGCAGTGGAGGCAAGAATGAAGGAAGGATGACATCAAGAGGAATTGCTTCCAAAGATCCGTACCGGGGCGGGGGGTGCCCTTCCCCCACCCCCGCACCTATTTTTGAAGCCGTGCTGGCTTGCTTTCAAGAACTTGCTGCCGTCCAGAAGAGGAGTTGCTTCAAAACCCACATGAAATCCTCGCGATCCCGTCATACAAGCATGGTCTAAATCTGGCACAGTTACATCTCTATTTTCATTAAAACATAACTGCATGATACTTTTCAGTGTAGTGCCACAACTAAGAACAGTATCAACAGAATCTAGGGCAAGGCCTGCCCACTTCCCGGCCTTTCTTTAATGACCTGTTCCGAATGCTCCCCAAGCCATTCGGGTGCTGGGGCTGTGTCGTCATCCGCTAGGTTGACGCGCACGACCGAAGTCACTCCTTCCATCCTTCCACGTCAACATCTCTAGTTTGGGGTTTGGGGTTTGGGGTTTAGGGTTTAGGGTTTAGGGTTTAGGGTTTAGGGTTTAGGGCTAGTTCCTCAAAATTCTACTACAACATCCATATGTCTTGTAGTTTTGGCGCCTGTGTACAGTACAAACAGAACTTTCATTGTAGTTCATGTGACATCCACACTAGTAGAGCAATCAACATATGAAACTTAAATTGTAAAATCTTGTCTGTTGCTTATGAAAAATGTCCATTGTAGATGCTGACGTGGCATGATACATGGTTCTGGGGAGGGAACCCTTCCCTTTCCTTCCCGTACCCCGCCCCCCGATGCGAAGCCCATGCGCGCGCGTGAATTCACACACCCTGCACCCGTTGAGCGACTTTGAGGGTCAAGCTGACAAGTTTCGGGGTAACTTTCATGGAGTGTAAGTGCAGCCAAAAGCATTGCGAGCGATAGTATATTTTGGTTCCTTTTTTGGAGGAGTAGAGGTCGTCGAATTCAAACCTAGAGGAAATCTCGTATTAAAGTACAGAGCGAATGGAGATTTCTAAAGAGAATACACAGGAGATAGAGGTTCGTACTGGCTCAAATTTGGAGGAAACAGCGGCACGGTTTCGCGGAAGCACCGAGAGGAAGCCTCAAACTTCACACCGTGTCCAGCAAGCTTCATTCAGCGCTTCCCCAGGTCCTTTCGGAATGCCCGCATTCCGCTGTCAGCAGCCCTGCATTGCTTGCAGAAACAATATCAAGTTCAGCCCATGCACTGAATCAATCGTGCAAGCCGTGCCTGCATCTATTTGCCCCTTCGAAAGAGATCTTTGTTCTTGTTTAGGCCGAAGGACAAGCCCCTGCCGGACCGCGCGGCCCATGCTGTCTCCTTCTACCAGCTCACGGCGCGACAGAGGCGAGGGGGGCATGGAGGGCGAGGTGATCAGCCCATAAAGCCCTGCCGTGGCATAAAGAGTACGGGCCGAAGCTCAGGCAAGAAGCTTCCATCCCGAAGCCGTGGCCAACAAGCACAGGCTGGGTTGCAGGCTCTCGGACCTGTCAGAGTTGGATTCCTCGAGTTCTCAAGCTCCGGGTGGATAGGAACGGATCGGAACTGTACATGAGATTCTGACGATTGTGGCCACAGTCGTGCCCCAGCACGCTAGCTTTCAATGCATGCCACATTCAGAAGACGCTGGGGGGGGGGGAGGGGCTCATGTCAAGAAGCAGTAGGGCACATCTGTTAGATGGTTCCAAAGGTAGCTGAAAACTTGGGCCAAGAAGGTCTGAATCCCCACAAACTGCCACCATTTTCTGCCAGGGAGCTCTTCCAAAGTCAGCAGCCCTGCGAAAGAGAACTCATCGAGCGCCCGATCCTCGCATATTGCATCTGCGCCGGTGGGTTCCGAGATCTTCCGAGGTCTGTTTCCTAAACCCTAAACCCTAAACCCTAAACCCTAAACCCTAAACCCTAAACCCTAAACCCTGAACCCTAAACCCTAAACCCTAAACCCTGGCTCTCGTATCGTGTTTGGCGAGGCTGCAAACCGCAAGCTCCTGGAGTTTGAGCTGGTAGACTAGCGGAGAAATAGCGTAGTGCGGAGATCCGAGAATGCGCTGCGCCTCAAAGTCCTTGGAGTTGAAGTCCGCCTTGTGGGATTGCTTGGGGCTGCTCATCCCAAAACGACTCAATGCTGGAGTCCTGCGGGAGCTAGGGTACGAGGGTCGGGTGTTTATCTCGATTTTGCCCAAGCTCGCCGGGTCAAGTGCTCCTGAATCGGGCCTCTGGGTGTTCTGAGTCGTCCGCCGGCATGTCGGCGCATCAGCCTTGCTGAACGAAGCTCTCTCCTGTGCGCTGCAGCATCCAGCTGGACTTCGAGAGGTGTCATGATCTTCAAACACGTGACGCGACCCTCGCATCGAGGCTTATGCGCCACTCAGCCCCAACTAAAGAACCCTTGAGTTCCGAGAAAAGCAGCTCCCAAGAACTCTCCGTCAAAGCCCCTCTCTCTCCACCCCTTCAAGACCTCTTACAGCCTCTTGCATGGCTGTTCTTGCAGGCTTTCAGATCGCTTTTTTGTTCCCTCAATTCTGCATCCTTTAAATGGGGGTTTCCGAACTTAGGGGGTACCGTATTGGGGTCCTTTTTATAAGAACCTTAAACCCTCAACCCTAAGCCCTAAACCCCAAACCCTAAACCCTAAACCCTAAACCCTACACCCTAAACCCTAAACCCTAAACCCCAGGGGGGATCCTACTCTTTATTGGGGGTTCTCTCTCTTGGCCTGGTGGCCATGGCATGCAGTGATGCCCGCGCGGGAGCGACGCTCCCAGAGCCGCGGATCCCGGGCAGGCTGCCTAGGGTTTAGGGTTTAGGGTTTAGGGTTTAGGGTTTAGGGTTTAGGGTTTAGGGTTTAGGGTTTAGGGTTTAGGGTTTAGGGTTTAGGGTTTAGGGTTTAGGGTTTAGGGTTTAGGGTTTAGGGTTTAGGGCTGCCGGAAGGGTCTTGACATGCTTGTGGCTTTGGGGTGTAGGGATTGAGGGGTTCAGGGGTTCAGGGGTTTAGGGGTTTAGGGGTTCAGGGGTTGAGGGGTTGAGGGGTTTAGGGGCTTAGGGTCTAGGGGTTTAGGCTTTAGGGTTTTTTTGGGATCCTGAAAGTTGATTCGGGGGTGCTGTGGGGGGGTGCTTAGAGAATGCTCGGATGTTAGCTTTGTCTTGGAGTTTGGGGTCTTGAGTTTGGGGACCTCTGGTGTTGCAGTTCTCCCAGCAGCGTGAGCTCACAGGGGTTTGTGGTCCAGCGTAAGCACTTGGAGCGGGTTCCGCAGGGCGGGTTCCGCGTTCTCGCTCGGCTTGCATTCCGGGGAGAGTTCCAGGTTCAGGGGCCGGCCGGTCAGGGATAGGCTGCAGGCTGGGTTCAGTTCCGGGGCAGGGTTATTCCGGCTTTAACACCACAACTTTAAGAGCCCCATCGCTGGCGAAGCACAAACTTGGGCGGACCTGCTGCTCAAACTCCAGCGCACAAGTCAAGGAAGCGGACAGGCAGTGAAAGCAGGATGAGCAGGGTGGTTTAGGAGACATGATACATATATATATATATATATATCTACATATATATATATATATAAGTATCTGTATATATATATATATACATGATACATACCCTGTGAGAAGTGCTAGGGGGCCCAAGAGGGCATGGGGAGCTGGAACGCTGCTGTGTCCTGATTGGAGGCCTCGCGGCCTTAGCCTGGCTCTCCCAGCGATGGGAGGCCTGGGTCGCCTGGTGGCAGGCCTCTCTGGGTTGAGGGTTTAGGGTTTAGGGTTCAGGGTTCAGGGTTTAGGGTGTAGGGTTTAAGGGTTTAGGGGTGCAATTTTCTGATCACCCCGAAAAAACGGGCTCCGCCTGGTTGCCAGGACTCGCGCCCTCCTGGCGAGGTCTTGGAGCTTGTGTGACTGGGATCACACTGCCAGTTTTCCTCCCATCGTCATCTGAAAAAAAATATATATATATATATTATATTATATTATATTATGTTATGTTATATTATATTATATTATATTATATTATATTATATTATATTATATTATATTATATTATATTATATTATATTATATTATATTATATTATATTATATTATATATTGTGATGGTTCACAAGGTATGTGGGGGGCGCCATGCTGCGCGAGAGTTGCGAGCTAAACTCGGCCGAAGTGGCTGTCGTCCACTGCGGTGAGAGGGTGCTCCTCATACAGGAGGCGGGGCAACGTGCGAAGACTTCACAAATCAGCAGTCAAGCACACTTGGCAAGCAGTTTGCTCGTGGTTTTGGGTTTGCCCCGGACGCAAGAGACGGATGAGAACATCGAGAAGCCCGTGCAAATTCGTCATATTTCGCCGATTTCCGGATGATTTGTCTCATGGTTTCTTAACTTTTCGGATCTCTCAACCCTGCAACTCCTAACCAGGAAGCCGCGCCTTGCACAGCCATTGTTTCGCGTCATCCTTCTACTTGTGAGTTTGTTTCTGCGTGTTTTTTTGTCGCATCTAGATTCGCAGCGTTTTGCAGAGGGGTGGCTTATCGGTTTTGGGGTCAGGTGCACAGTTTTAACGTTTGAGGTGTAGGGGGCAAGGTCTGGAGCTTACGGGAAAGAGGGCTACAGATGGGTAGACTGTTCCGAATGAACAAGGGGGGCGCATTGGGGTCGAGGGGTGGGTAGGAGGTAGGGAAGAGGGGTAGCAGGGCAGGGGTAGGGGGTGGGAGGGTGGCCCAAATGTGCGCATGGTCCTGATACGAAACAAAGGGCGCAAGCCGCGGGAAGGGGGGAGAAGAGTGATTAGAGGCGGGGTACCTGCGTTATGCTCCCCGATACACATCGGTGGATGTCTTGTGAGAGGACTTCCCTGTGCATCATTGTTCACGATGGCCTTGTTTCTCAATTGTTTTGTTCTTTTATGCTTCCTGTCTGTTTTACCCTGTGCTCTTGGTACCATGGGTACGGAATGATTTTGCCGTCAGGTTGGGAGGCGGGCTCGGGTTCGCACCGTGGACGGCTTTACTGGATGGATTTCGCTGTACACTGCTACTTGATTTATCCAAGTGATAGAAAGTGAAGCATGTCAGCCAAACTTCGCCTTTTGAATTTTTCAGTAACTTGTGGCACAGGCCCCAAGGAGTCCAAAGGCACAGCTTCTAGCGAGATGCTACAGTATCCTGTCTGGAAATGTGCTTGTTCCAACATGCCCAATGCTTGGCAGCTCAGGCTGATGATGTCCCCATCGCGCGCAAAGTTTCCCGCGATGTCCAGCACAGTTTCAAGGCCCCTGGTGGATTCACGTCCATGGGCCTTCAATGTGTCCGAAGCCCCAAACCTGAATTTGCATCTCTCTTGCTGCGTTTGTGCTCCCACGCTTGTGCTTGCGCCCCCCCCCGGGGATCGGGGGCTAACTAAACATCCCAAACTTCGAGATCGCTTCCCAAAATGCTCCGCCCCTTCCCCTGCTCAGACTCTGAAGACATGTTGGGGGAGCTTTGCTTTTGTTTTTGTTCTCGTTTTCTTTCGCCCTCTCCCGGGATGTTCTTAGGACCGCAGTGTGGTGTGAGACGGCCTCGTAGGAGAAGAACATCATACTTTGACACTTTGAGAGATTGGGCAACATTTTGAAGCGTTCGAAGATGTTTCGAAGTTTTGCGGAGGACCGAGGTCGAGCCTCCTTCCGCGAGGAGTTCGAGCAGAAGTGGCGAAGGCAAGGTCGCCTCTGTAGGTTTGCCAGGGATCCCGAGCTTGACAAAGTTTTGCAAACGAATCAAGTAGGCAGTCATGTGCAGGAGGTAGGTTGCCGTATCGACAGCAGAGCCTGCAGTGATCGCAGCTTTGATCAGGCGTCTTGGGAGCATGCGGGCAGTTGTGCGAGAATACTTTTCAACCCACGGCGCTTCCTTTCTTTGCTGCCTTCACATGCCAGGCTTCGTGTGGACCCCGGCCCTCCAGAGGCAGGGTTCTTTCCCATGAGGAAGCCTGGTGATGTGTGCCTAAGTGGCTCAGACGTGGCCATTCTCGAAGCCTGTGCAGGGGAGAATCCACACCCTTCGGCAGAGTGCCGGAAGAGTTCCCATCAGTGAGTGGCGGCCATCAGGCCAGGGGCGACGGGGCAGCCTTATCCTTTGCAAAATGAGGTTGGTTGCAGAGATGCCTGGCAGCCCAAACATTCGGATGGAGCCAAGTGGACCACTTGAGTTCTTCATGGCAAGAGAAGATGATGAGCATGGTGATTTCGAAACCCCCGCATAAGAAACGACAAATTATAGATTTCAACAGCGACACAACTGAGATCGATACTGCCAGGCACGCCGGGCGCCCTGAGTCCACAGCGCACGCCGCCGGTGCCTCGGCTGTCGCCCCCGAGCAGTATGGCCCAGCACCTTGGCTCTTCAGGGTTTAGGGTTAGGGTTTAGGGTTTAGGGTTTAGGGTTTCGGGTTTAGGGTTTAGGGTTTCTTCGTGTTCATGACTTGCGGGTTTGATGGAGTTGGAGACTGACAGGCTATTCGAACAAAAGCTGCAAGTGGAACTTCGAGCCAGCATGCAGTTGGACTGGATTTCGAACGAAAGCTGTGCCTGAGATCCTCGTTTTCCACAAAGCAGGAGTAGTGGCAAGCATCAGCTGCGGCGTCCATTGTTTGCAGTTCGCGATTCCGCGAAAAGATGGAGAACTAAATAGGTATATATATATATATATATGTATATAAATATGTATGTTTGTGTGTTTTTTGTCTAGCTGGTCACAACTTGTCGCACTCTGCATGGCGAGGAAAGATGGCACGCCAGCTGCTTCCAGTTCCGCAGGCGCCAAGAGAACGTAGCAGCTTGTTCTCCCACTACACCCGATTCAGCCTAACTTCTTCTTCTTCTTCTTCCTCCTCGCGCGTCCTGCGTGTACAGGACGCGCCATGCTCGCGGGCGCGCCACCTCCGACGATTCATTAAGTAGTCATGACCAGAACGGCAAATCTCTTGATGTCATGAGCTTGCTGTCGCGTTTATGTCTGTGACATACTGGCTGACTTCCAACTCCCATCTGTTAGCATGGTTGAACATGTGTTTTCCAACTCCTTGCCAAGAGCTTCCCGCACATTTGATACCTTATGAAGTCTAGGACTTATTCTTTCTTGCGGGGTAAAGCCAATTTGTGCTTTCATCTGTGAACGCCATCCCACTTCTAAGGGGTCTTCGCCGGTATAATTTACAGCCCGAGAAATGGTGTCGGAAAGCTTGCGTAAAGCAAGTAGCCCCCAGCTGGGTACAGAGCAAACCGTTAGTTCTGAAACAGCTTTACCTCACACTTTATCTCATAGTTTCACTCAGGCTTTGGTTTTTTGTTCAGTTTATGTTTGGTTCGTCTGTAAATTCTCAAGGCTTGGGTGGTCGTGCAAGCTCACACTCAGCTTTGGGTGTGTGAAACGGTTCTTTCTCCGGTGGGCTTGCTTCCTGGGATTCGGATTCAGAATCGGTTCAATCAAGCAAAAAAACGCCCTGCTTTTAAGTTGCAGAGGCGGCACTGCCCTGGCCCAGCCAATGGAGGATCTCCTCGACCTAAGCGAGGAGCTGAAGGCTGGAGAAGGGGGCGAGAAAGGAGTGGAAGCATCTCTTTTTCAACATCAGGGATGACTGGCCTTGGCTTGCGTGTCTTTATTTGCAGACCTATTGCAACCCCTGCATGACCATCTGTGCAACCTAGTGAGCTCTCTAGCGCATACAGTCGCTTGCTGCACTTTTAGCTGATCGCAGCCTGCGCAGCACTGTCAGAGAAGCAACCCGAGCTGAAGCTGCGGCTGCTCAGTGAGTGACGAAAGAAAGAAGAGCTGCGCACCCTCCTGAGGGCCCCACCAACTAGCACATGCAGTGTAACGCAGAGCGTACCCTTAAGCTTGCGTGCAAGTCTGAAGGTGAAAATTGAAATCAGTGGCCTTGGTTGAAAGGAGCCACCCAGTTCGCAGCGGAGTCGCGTTCCAGACCTTGCGGAAGTTCTGTCGGCCGCCGCAGGCACGTTCTTTGGGGCGAAGGGAGAGTTGGGACTATGTTACGCAGTTTACGTGTTTCAAAGATGAAGGGGTCGGGGTGAGTTAAGGCACATTCCATGCTGTCGCGCGCTTACGTGCGTTTCGACCCTGAGCCGAAATTGCCTAAACGGCCTGAATCTTTAAGCATCTTCCCAGGCATCCAAACCCTCTTTGTCCAAGGCTCTAATACTGTTGGCTTAAGAACCCCAAAATTCTTCCCTATGAGGGTAATAGGGGGATAGATAGATAGATAGATAAAAAAAATATATATATATATATATATATATATCATTTTTTTGTGTACTTTTGTGGGTTCTTAAGCAAATAGTAGTCTACCTTGAATTCCAGGCTCCAGCCCTCCGACGCACCGCGAGTTCACTGCCGGCGCCGACCGAGAGGCTGCCAAGAGTGGCATCCCAGAAGCGCCGCCCTCGCGGGAGCCGTGCTGTCCATGAGTCAGCAGGGAGACCTTGTTGGGGTCCGTATTATTCCCGAAAGCATCGCGAAGGGTTCTTCCGTGCGGAGCCCTCTGACCCAACAACATAGAGTGAAGTACATAGAGTGAAGTGCATAGAGTGAAGCGCATAGAGCGAAGTGCATAGAGTGAAGTGCATAGAGTGAAGCGCACAGAGTGAAGTGCATAGAGTGAAGTGCATAGAGTCAAGTGCACAGAGTGAAGTGCATAGAGTGAAGCGCATAGAGTGAAGTGCATAGAGTGAAGTGCATAGAGTGAAGTGCATAGAGTGAAGTGCACAGAGTCAAGTGCATAGAGTGAAGTGCATAGAGTGAAGTGCATAGAGTGAAGTGCATAGAGTGAAGTGCATAGAGTGAAGTGCATAGAGTGAATTGCATAGAGTGAATTGCAATGAGTGAATTGCCTAGACCTTCGTACCCAGTCCTAGATTTCTAAATTAAAATTACTCTTTCTAAGGCGGCGGGCTGGGTTGACATCGCCAATCGGGATTGCAACCCTCTGCGGGTTTCGGCGTGGTCGTGGTGCTAAAACCGTCGTTTTTTTACGTTTCTTTGTGTCCGCGGACAACCCTCTGCGGGTTTCGGCGTGGTCGCAGTGCCAAAACCGTCGTTTTTTGACGTTTCTTTCTGACCGCGGACAACCCTCTGCGGGTAATCGCCGGGTCGCGGTGCTAAAACCGTCGTTTTTGGAACTTTTTTTCGTGGGCGCAGACAACCCTCTGCGGGTTTCGGCGTTGGCGCGGTGCCAAAACCATCGTGTTTTTGCCTTTTTTGACATACAAACGTAACCCCTCTGCGGGTTTCGGCGTTGGCGCGGTGCCAAAACCATCGTGTTTTTGCCTTTTTTGACATACAAACGTAACCCCTCTGCGGGTTTCGGCGTTGGCGCGGTGCCAAAACCATCGTGTTTTTGCGTTTTTTGACATACGAACGTAACCCCTCTGCGGGTTTCGGCGTTGGCGCGGTGCCAAAACCATCGTGTTTTTGCGTTTTTTTGACATACGAACGTAACCCCTCTGCGGGTTTCGGCGTGGTCACGGTGCCAAAGTCGACTTTTGTAGTACGGACACGCGGAGCTTCCGTGGCTGGAAAGTCGAGTTTTGTAGTACAGACGTAGTACGCCGGGGACACCCGGAGCTTCCGTGGCTGGAAAGTAGACTTTTGTAGTACAAACGTAGTACGCCGCGGACACCCGGAGCTTCCGTGGCAGGAAAGTCGACTTTTGTAGTACAAATGTAGTACGCCGCGGACACCCGGAGCTTCCGTGGCTGGATAGTCGACTTTTGTAGTACAAATGTAGTACGTCGGGGACGCCCGGAGCTTCCGCGCGGAGCTTCCGTGGCTGGAAAGTCGACTTTTTGTAGTACGGATGTAGTACGCTGCGGACGCCCCGGGCGTCTGAAAACACCGCAAAATAGCATGGTAACGGACATCTGGGCGCTTGAAAACACCGCAAATAGCATGGAAGCCGAATTCCGCGCGCGCGAAAACACCGCAAATAGCACGGTAACGGACATCTGGGCGCTTGAAAACACCGCAAATAGCATGGCAGCGGAATTCCGGACATGCGAAAACCTCGCAAATAGCATGGAAGCGGAATTCCGGACATGCTTGAAAACCTCGCAAATAGCATGGAAGCGGAATTCCGGACATGCGAAAACCTCGCAAATAGCATGGAAGCGGAATTCCGGACATGCTTGAAAACACCGCAAAGAGCATGGTAACGGACATCTGGGCGCTTGAAAACACCGCAAGTAGCATGGTAACGGACATCTGGGCGCATGAAAACACCGCAAATAGCATGGAAGCGGAATTCCGGACATGCGAAAGCCTCGCAAATAGCATGGAAGCGGAATTCCGGACATGCTTGAAAACCTCGCAAATAGCATGGAAGCGGAATTCCGGACATGCGAAAACCTCGCAAATAGCATGGAAGCGGAATTCCGGACATGCTAGAAAACACCGCAAAGAGCATGGTAACGGACATCTGGGCGCTTGAAAACACCGCAAGTAGCATGGTAACGGACATTTGGGCGCATGAAAACACCGCAAATAGCATGGAAGTGGAATTCCGGACATGCGAAAACCTCGCAAATAGCATGGAAGCGGAATTCCGGACATGCTTGAAAACACCACAAATAGCATGGTGACGGACATCTGGGTGCTGAAAAACACCGCAAATAGCATGGTGACGGACATCTGGGTGGTGGAAAACACCGCAAATAGCATGGTAACGGACATCTGGGCGCCTGAAAAACACCGCAAGTAGCATGGTAACGGACATCTGGGCGCTTGAAAAACACCGCAAAGAGCACGGTAACGGACATCTGCACGCTTGAAAACACCGCAAATAGCACGGTAACGGACTTCCGCGCGCGTGAAGACACGGGGATGTTTTTGTCTTTTGCTGGTTTTTCCAAAACCATCGCAAATACCATGGTCCTGGTTCCAAAACCATCGCAAATACCATGGTCCCCGAATTCGCTGGTTCCAAAACCAGCGCGACAACCATGGTCCCCGACCTCGCTGGTTCCCCAAAACCATCGCGAATACCATGGTCCCCGAATTCGCTGGTTCCAAAACCATCGCAAATACCATGGTCCCCACACCCGGAGCTTCCGTGGCTGGAAAGTCGACTTTTGTAGTACAGACGTAATACGCCGGGGCTTTCAAAACCTCGCAAATAACATGGGTGCGGAATTCTGGGGCTTTGAAAACCTAGCAAATAACGTGGGCGCGGAATTCTCGGGCTTCGAAACCCTTGCAAATAACGTGGGCGCGGAACTGTGGGGCTTCGAAATCCTCGTAAATAACGTGGGCGCGGAATTGTGGAGCTTCGAAATCCTCGCAAACAACTTGGGGACGATGTTTTCGAATTCGCTGTTTTCGAAAGCATCGCAAATACCATAGTCCCCGAAGTCGCTGTTTTCAAAAGCATCGCAAATACCATGGTCCCCGAATTCGCTGCTTCCAAAAGCATCGCAAATACCATGGTCCCCGAATTCGCTGGTTCCAAAACCATCGCAAATACCATGGTCCCCACACCCGGAGCTTCCGTGGCTGGAAAGTCGACTTTTGTAGTACAGACGTAGTACGCCGGGGCTTTCAAAACCTCGCAAATAACATGGGCGCGGAATTCTGGGGCTTTGAAAACCTAGCAAATAACGTGGGCGCGGAATTCTCGGGCTTCGAAACCCTTGCAAATAACGTGGGCGCGGAACTGTGGGGCTTCGAAATCCTCGTAAATAACGTGGGCGCGGAATTGTGGAGCTTCGAAATCCTCGCAAACAACTTGGGGATGATGTTTTCGAATTCGCTGTTTTCGAAAGCATGGCAAATACCATAGTCCCCGAAGTCGCTGTTTTCAAAAGCATCGCAAATACCATGGTCCCCGAATTCGCTGCTTCCAAAAGCATCGCAAATACCATGGTCTCCGAATTCGCTGGTTCCAAAACCATCGCAAATACCATGGTCTCCAAAAGCATCGCAAATACCATGGTCCCCGAATTCGCTGGTTCCAAAACCATCGCGACAACCATGGTCCCCGAATTCGCTGGTTCCAAAAGCATCGCAAATACCATGGTCCCCGAACTCGCCGGTTCCAAAACCATCGCAAATACCATGGTCCCCGAATTCGCTGGTTCCAAAACCATCGCAAATACCATGGTCCCACACACTTGAATGCCATGCAGTTCCAGTGCATACAAGTGCAGTGTACAAGTGACTATGCAACCATGTAAGGGCATACATTTCTCCAAGTGCATACAGTTCGATTACAAAGAGTCAAGTGCATGGAGTCAACGCACGGCAAATCGATGCTTTCGGGCCATCCCTCTTCTAGTGGTAGTTTAGGGTTTAGGCTTGTTGGGGTCCTGATCAATAAGGGAATCTATTTTTGGCGGTTTCGTTTTGTGTGGTTCCAGCAGGGGGACCCTTGTTGGGGTCCTGATTATAGTGGTTTAGTGTTTAGGGTTTAGGGTTAGAATCTATTTTTTTTTAAATTTGGGGTCCCTTATCTTTGTAAGGCCGCACGTGAGCATTGTCCGGGGTAGGGTGATATGCCACAAGAGTGACCAGCAAAATTGTGGGATCTTCCTTTTGGAATATTTGGGGATGGAAGTTGTCAGCATTCTAAAGCGATGGATCGACGGGACTCTTTGGGGGCGCGTCTTGCAATTCGGGAGGAAAGATGCAGATGTTTAGGGTTTAGGGTTTGGGGTTTGGGGCTTGGGGTTTGGGGTTTGGGGTTTAGAGCCTTGCGATGATGCACGTACAAAGATCGGAGTGCAGGAGAAGCGTGGCTCTACCTTCTGGGACACGGAAAGTGAGGCTTGGGAAGTTCAGCGAGGTTGCAGCATCACAGTGGGCCGCAAGACTTCAAGGGGTTTAGGGTTTAGGGTTTAGGGCTTAGGGCTTAGGGCTTAGGCATGGCTCTTGTTGGTCTCATGGAAAGGCTCTTCTTTCGCACATGCCGCGCTTTGAGCAGCTTCTGGATCAGCAGCCAGACGAGATTCAGGCAGAATGCGGGCTGCGATGTGAGCCAGCCTCTTGCTTTCTCGTGCTTCGACAAGCTCGCCCTTGCTGTCCTGTGTATACAGTGAGTCCGCGTGATTCAGTCATCCTAAACCCTAAACCCTAAGCCCTAAACCCTAAACCCTAAACCCTAAACCCTAAACCCTAAACCCTGAAGTCAGCAGTCCATTGGTGGGAGTGGGAGGCCGAACTCATCTTTGCACCCTATGAGATGGAGGAAGAGGAGGAGGCCCATGTGACTTCCGATGAGGCGCGCGGCGGACTCGGGGCAGAGCCGGCTTCAAAACTGCATCGGACGTTGAACAGTGGCGCAATCCACAGCCAACTCGACTTTTCTGGGAGACTTTTGGGAGGTTTTTGGGAGGCTTTTGGGGTTTTGGGGCTGCAACGTCAAGTGAAGACTCAGTGGAGACCTACATAGGTGGTTCCTTATTTTTGGGTACCCTAATTATTAGGCGCCGTATTAAAATAGGGGTCCAAAAAGGGACCATCATGTTGACAACCACCCACATCTTGGACCTTTCTGAGTTTTCTTTGGGCCCCAGGCCCAAGGGTGCTAGCGAATCTAGTTTCGCACGAGTGTCACGGGCAGCTTTCGTGTGGTGGAGTTGCTGCCATGGAAGAACCACAAGCCTAAACCCTAAACCCTAAGCCCCAAGCCCTAAACCCTCTGAGACCCTAAACCTCCAGAGGTGCTTCTCACTTTGGCCGAGAGCTTGCCGCATCCTCAGGATGCCTTCAGAGGGACTGTGGGGTGCTCCTGCGCGATCCTACAAGCTTGGGATGTTCCCCCTTATACGAGCAGCTCCTTAATCGGGATCATCGTACCCCCTATTAGAGTCCCTATTAAGGACTGGTAGTATAAGGGAGAACATCCCAGCATGAAACGCCTCTGAGCAAGGCCCAAGTTGGAGGAGTTGGATCCGCTCGCGCAGGCGGAGGATGCGAAGGCGAAGCATGACAGCCATGCTTCGGAGATGCCCAAAGCAGGCAGTGGGACGTCGCTTGGCTGATCAGCTATGGGTATAGCATATAGCCTCTTAAGATTGCCTGTAGTGGGGTGGACTGCAGCTTTGCCGGGTTGAGTTCGCTGTGTGGCTTGCAGCTACTGCAGAGCAACCGAGACATGAGGCTCGGCACCTCTCCACGTACAGATATGGACGATGCCAGTCCCGCTACTTGGCTGCAGGCCTTGACTCACGCAGAGTGTCGGCGGGTTTGGATGTTTCAGCACCTGCAAACCTAAGCGTATCATGCTTTTGCGGGGAGTGAGTCTTGTATTTTCAGAGTGGTTCTGTGACTTTCAATCTCCCAGCACAAGGAGACAGTCATGGCGGACTTGTTGTCGTTCGGGCCCGTCGAGAGCCCCGTGGACGCAGACACGGGCCCCAGGAGCAGCCTCAGGCATGCATTGTTTTTGTAATTGTTACAATCTTTTGAGAAGTTGTCGTTGAAGCTGCTCGGAAGTAGATATGGGGTGGCGGAGGTTTCGGAATGGCCCCTGAAACGCCATTGCTTGCTGGCTTCTCTGGCTTGTGCTGTTGACCGATGTGTCGGTTGATGTTGGCAGGAGTCCAATGCGGAGTCCACCTATGCCGCTTCCGAACCTGGAGGCTTCCGACACTTTCCTTGCGGCCCAGACCTTGGATCTGGCTCGAGATCCTCGATCCTGGAAGATATCGTTGGGTTTAGGGTTTGGGGTTTAGGGTTTAGGGTTTAGGGTTCAAGATGTCTCAAGCGCTTGCCTTTGCCTTTGCCTTTGCCATGTCCAGACGAAAGTAGAGCAAAGTTGTCCTTCCGATCCCTTCAGGTCTTCGACCCCACGCACATCGGCACCGGCTTCCTCCAAGAGGAGTTTGGGGTGGGGGATGAATTGCAAGTCTGGGCAGCAGTAGATTGGCAAATCAGGGCCGGAAGATGGTGCCATGCAGAATTCCAATGCGGTTGGTGGACAAAGCCAACACTTCAAAGCAAAGCAGCTGACCTTCTGCGCATGTTCCACCAACGTGCGAGAGTGTCTTTTGTCAAAACATGAGCAGACCTTAGAAGAACATGCTCTGCACTCCGTGTGGTGCAGGGAGGGATGGTAGGGTGCGAGTCGAAACCAGAGGCCGTGGCTGGGACAGAAGCCCGAAAACCCTCTGATCCCAGGGGCCTAGGTACTGGGAAGGCATGCGGACGTGGCAGTGGTTGGGCAGGGCGTAAGCGGGAAGGGCGGGGCCGGGCAAGGCCCAAGCCCACACCGAGCCCACATTGTGTGTGGGTAGGGAAGCTTTGGTAGATGTGACAGTGGGGGGTTTTAAAAAGCTAGGAGTTGGCCTTGTTTCTCAGCTCTGTGCAGGACTCGCTGGAGCTGAATGTTGCACCCAAGCCAGCCTCCTGATCTGCACGAGGTGTGAGTGTTGGTTGCTGTCAGGCTCCGTTAATAGTCGGCGGCAGGATAAACTTGACAGGTAAAACGTGCTTTTCCCCAAGCAGTGTGAATATTCCAGGGGCGTTCACAGTAAAGGAGGGTTTCATGGAGTTGCTCGCGCGGCGGCTGCGAAATGCGAGATACGCGGACGTTATTCCCCGAGCGGTGATCGCATTTTGGACGCAGTGCATACTTTTTTCCCTAAACCCTAAACCCTAAACGCTATACCCTGAACCCTAAACCCTAAACCCTAAACCTTAAACTTTTTCTTTTTTTTTCACCGTGCCGGCCTCGAAACATGGCCAAGGGAGCACTTTTGGCTTCGTGGATGTTGTCGAACTGCGCTCTCGCCTCGGCCCCCGTGTGCATTTCGTGGTGTTTCTGGGTGGAAGTCGTGCTCTCGTGGCTTGCATTGGTATCCCAAAAAACTGGCACGCACGTGGAATCCTACGTTGTGAGCCGTTCGATGGGTTCGCTGCCTGCGTCCAGACTCCGGGATTTGCAATCGCGCTTCCAGCTGGGCGTGTGCATGGACGTCGCCATCCTCGTAACTGTCGTCAGCTTCTGGACGTCTGGGTTCGCGAAGATAGAACGAGGACGTTCATCGTTCATCCCAGCCCGCAGCCCAAGGATTGCAAAGAAGCAAGCGAGGATGTGACACCCCGAAGCCGGCCAACTCAAAAAATCGACGGCCGACGGCCCGAAACATGCAATCCATCCGACGAGTACGCATGTAACCCTCAAGCGAGCCAGGAACCCATGTAGGCCATAGGCCTCAGTCCCAGATTTGTCGGTATGGGCTTTAGGGTTGAGCGTTTCGTCTGCTACGAGCACTCTTTGTACTAACTCCTTTATTCCGAGCAAAACCATGGTTCAGGGGACGAAAAAGCTTGACGTGACTTGGAGTCTCAGACTTCTTGGTTTTCGAGTTGGGGACGTCGCCCCTCTGCCCATGTTTGGCGGGATTCTCTGGGCCATATTCTCGTGGTGTCGGGGAAAGGGCACTCCCAAAATGCTGGGATTCTGGGCGTGATTCTGGGGCCTGTCGCGATGAAAAAGCGTTTGCAGGCTTAGAAAGACATTACGACAAAAATCCCAACTGGGGGTTTCCGCAAATAGGGCATACCTCGTTGGGGTCCCTATTTTACGGGGATCTTTTAGCGCCCTATCTTGGGCCCTAAACCCTATCTTGGGAGTTTTCTATCTTCGTGAACCCCCACATGTCTTTCAACACTCCGCTCCCTCTGCCGAGGTGCCCGGGTCTCCGGACATAGGCCAAGCCACAGATCCAAGGACCCGAGGGGCGTTTGTGGGGGTTTCGGGTTTCGGGTTTAAGGGTTTAGGGTTTAGGGCTTTGGGGGTTTACGATAATAGGGATACCCTCCTAGGCGTCCTTCTCAGAGGGATTCGGCTGTATTTGGGGGGTGAAAAGGGGTACCAAAGGGGTACCCGATTATAGGAAGCCCCCCCATTTGAGGTCCCAAGTTTTTGTAGAGGAGTGATGGGAACTCTTAGTTATCAGTGCAGGGTGGCGGGGGTGGCTTCCTTCTGATGGATTCTGATGGCTCGATATGGATCTGGGCTGTCTGTTTTGGGTTCAGGGTTTAGGGTTTAGGTTTAGGGTTTGGGGTTTGGGGTTTAGGGTTTAGGGTTTAGGGTTTAGGGTTCAGCAGCTCCGGGTCGAGCAATCTCTAGTAGAGCCGCTGTTTCGATTCTAGAGAAAAACACATCCACCCAGAGAATCCCAAAACAATAAGATATCTAAAGTTCACATTTTTCATTAGTAAGTCCTGTCCCCCAACCTCATTTTACTCATTTACTCGTATTCGCTTTTATTCTGCTCGTTTTCATTCTGCTCGTATGCATTTCTTTCTGCTCGTATTCATTCCGCTCGTATTCGTTCTCTCTCTGCTCGTATTCATTCTGCTCGTATTCGTTCTCTCTTTGCTCGTATTCCCCCATTCTGCTCGTTATCGTTCTCTTTCTGCTTCATTTTGCGCGTATTCGTTCTCTTTCGGCTCGTATTCCTCTTTCTGCTCGATTTCAGTCTGCTCGTTTTCGTTGTCTTTCTGCTCGTATTCAGTCTGCTCGTATTCTTTCTTTTCTGCTCGTCTCGTGTTCGTTCTCGTTCTGCTCGGAATTCATTCTGCTCGTATTCGTTCTGCTCGTATTCGTTCTCTCTCTCTCTCTCTCTCTCTCTCTCTCTCTCTCTCTCTGCTCGTATTCATTCTGGAGCTTTGCGGCTCCCGCGACTGAAAGTTCCCCGGTGACCGCGTCTCTTTGTGGGCTCTTGGACCGCTCCATGACAGTAGGGAGTGGGGATGTGGGACTCTGTCATGGAGCGGTCCAGGGTCAAAGACAGGCACGGTCGCCGAGTCATTTTCAGTCGCACCGAAAAAAGAAGCACCTAATTTTGTTAACCTCATGTTTTTGAAACAAAAGAATAGAACGTGACCGCCAAGAGGGAAAATGAAGAAAGACACAGAATGACTTGAAACAGACAAAAGAAGAAAATGTGACCACCAAGAGGAAAAATGGAAAAACACATAGAATTACTTGAAACAGACAAATGAAGAAGAAACATGGAGAACGACATAGAAGGACACTTGAAACACACAAAGCAAGAATTCGTGACCGCCAGAATGGAGAAATGCATATCGAATGACTTGAAACAAACAAAAGAAGAAAACGTGACCGCCAAGAGAAAACATGGAGGAAGACACATCTTGAGTGGTTCGAGGGTGGGGTGGGGAAAAGCCACAAGCAGAGGTTAACAAACGGTTAACAAAATTAGGTGCTTCTTCTTTTGATGTTCCCCGGTGACCGCGTCTCTTCTTGGGCACTTGGACAACTCCATGACAGAAGGGAGCGGGGATAGGGGAACGCCGCAGAATGACTCGAAACAGAAGAAGAAAACGTGACCGCCAAGAAGAAAGATGGAGAAAGACACAGACTGACTTGAAACAGACACAAGAAGAAACCATGACAGAAGGGAGTGGGGATGGGGGACTCTGTCATGGAGCGGTCCAGGGTCCAGGAGCCCAAAGAGAGGCACGGTCACCGAGGAACTTTCAGTCGCACCAAAAAAGAAACACCTAATTCTAATTTTATTATCCTTATGTTTTTGTTTGTTAAACCCTCTGTTTTTGGCTTTTCCACTCCACCCTCGAACCACTCACGATGAGAAAGACTAGGAGGGGCTTGCTGGGGCGCTGATTGCTTACATTCTGGATTTTTGTTTTGCTTGATGGGGTGCTGATCTAAAGTTCCCCGGTGACCGTGCCTCTTTTTGGCCGTTTCGTTGGTTGTTTTGGCACGCTTCAAGCTGCCTGGCTTCCACATGGTTGCTTTGGA
>CAJNDS010002120.1:252500-277500 GCA_905221605.1 Symbiodinium natans | reverse complement strand
CTTGCTGCACGTGCCCACCTTGGCCGCTAGCCCCGAAGATCCTGCAAGATACTTGGTGCCCTACTTGGACCCAGGCCTACGGTGACGAGTCAGGTCGTGCTCTCCTTCCGGAGCCACAGGCTGCGGGCCTAAAAGATTTTGCTTCTCCCAAGATTCATGTCCATGGCCCCAAGATCTTGAAACCTCCAAGCTCTGCCTTAACCCATCTTAACCCAAAACCGAAGCCCTCAGCCACTGAGAACTCCGAAGGCGCTTGCACTCCGGTTTAAAGTAAGGTGCAAGGGGTTGAGTTTTCAGTTTCACTGTAGTTCTCATATCCATCCAAACGGGGTGCGGAGGGCCTCAAGCCTACAGCATACATCCACAGCCAACGGTCATGCTCCGGGCGTCGGGGCAGCCAACCTGATGAATGGGACTGAGGTTGAGGTTTTTGAAGTGCTTGAACAGAGGTGGGTTTGGGGTTTAGGGTTTAGGGTTTAGGGTTTAGGGTTTAGGGTTTAGGGTTTAGGGTTTAGGGTATGGAAATATTCAGTCAAGTCTTCCTGCCATAGACATGCGGCTGTCCCATGAATGGATGTTGGGTCCACATGCGAAGTTGCTTCTCGCGCTGCTCAAGTTGTGCCCGAATCCTGCATGCAAGTTCCCTCAAAGGCTCAGGCTCTTCCCCACGTGGAGGAGCCCAAGCCCACCTCTGAGGCCACCAACCCGGGAACGAAAGAAGTGTTGACGGGTTCAGCAGGGTTCAGAGCTCAAAATGAGCTTACTTTATGCCTCCAAGAGCCTCCGTCAAGGCCATGATTGAAAGGGCTTGGGGTTAACATTGCTGGAGTCCGGGGTGACTGACCACCGGCATTCGAATTAACTGTTCATGCAAGCTACACAGAGCTCTTGCATTACTGGTACAGCTCCGAGTTTGTGTTCTTATAATAAGTATAGTTATATCATTATATAGTTGTATAGACATAAAAGTACGTGCTACGCGCATGATTACCCATTATGAATTATATATATATATATATATATATATATATATATATATATATATATATATTGCGAATTCTACACTACATTTTGTAGACTGTACATGATATACTATGTATTATGCATTTGAGTAAATCAAGCCCAGAGCCGGTCGAACGGTCTAACTCTAACGACTTCCTACAGAACACCCGGCAGTTTTGTGTTAGCCTGTCTCAGGACGCTGTTGAGGAAGATGCCCAAAGCGATAAGTCCAAGGCCGGAGAGCATTGTTACTGTCAACTCGACGCTTGTTCCCGCTGCTCGCAGAGTACCTCATAAGTTCGAAGTGAACCGTCAAATTTCGTCCGACGCCTGTCGGCCTCGCCGTTGCTCGCAAGAGGATGTCGAAATCGGCACAACTGCGGCGCAGCATGGCGCAGCCTTCTCTCGACCTTTCCACAAGTCAGACGCGCGCAGACGCGTGCCCCTTCCGTGCAATTGTGCTCACACCTCGGTCCCCCGCAGGCCTCTCAGGACAAGAAAGCCGAAGTTATCCTCAGCAGGGGGACCCAGCGGAGATTTTTCTGACCCTCGAGCGCGGCGGCCGGCGCAAAATCCGGACGAAGTAGTGGGATGTGGTCAGCTTGCGTGAAGCCCTTCCAGGTCTTGCAGTGCTTCTGGGGAAGGCAAGGTTGCTCTCCTCAGATGTTGTTCTTGTGGTTTTCTTTGAATTAGCACTTTTCTTTAGTATTTGTTCTTGGAGAGAGCTGTTTCCCACGTGGTCACATGCTGCCAGGGAGGGCCGGGCAGGAAGAAGCGCAAGGCCTGTCGCCCTCCTTTTGCCTTGCGCTCTGTGACGTATCCCTTAGTGGCCACAGAAACCCTCCATAAGCCGCTAGACGCACCCTTGTTATTCTTTCCACGACTGCCGTTTCCAGTAGTGCTTGTCCCAGTGTGGCTACCGCTACCATTATCGGGTCAGGCGCCGCTTCGAGCGACGGCTGGCGACCCAAGAAGGCCGGTGACGTTTTTCATGCTTTCGCTCGAAGACGAAATCACAAGTGATGCAAGTATATGCGAGTGCAAGGCCCAAGATGAGCGATCTCAAGAAGGTCGGTCTCCTGGGAGCAGGTGGCTTCGGCATCGTGCCTTGGATGCGTGTATGGCTCGTGTGTGGCTCTCCTGGAGGAATCTTGAGGAAAGCTTTGTGATGCAGGTAGAACTGTGGGAACACAAGACCGCCTGTGAAACCTACGCCGTGAAATGTCGGCGGCTCGTGAAGAATCTTCTATGGGCAGTTAAAGTAGTGAGACTTGACAAAATCTCCAAATGTCAGGCGTCAGCAAAGGGCTCATAGTGGAGACGGGCACACAGGACGCGAGAAGTTCAATCGCGTCGGTGTAGTTTCTACAGATGGATTTATCAAGGACAATGTCATCACTGAGAAGAACATCCTCTTTATGACGAATTCCGACTTCATCATCCGCCTCTATCAGACGTTCCATCCACGGACTAACATGTATCATCACCAAGCTTGCTGAGACTGGATTAAGATGTTGTTGAGTGTTTTTGTAGCTGAAAGGTACAACTCCAAGCAGTGGATCTATTTCTTGATGGAGCCGGGGCCTGAAGCTGCCGCCTTTTTTCATGCGGCATTTGGACACAGAAGCCGCGCACAAGAACTGGAGGCCTGCTTTAGGAGGAGACCTGCACTCAGTCTACCATCGGAAGGCCAGTCTGCAAAGCAAGATCAATCAAGCTGCATGTTTCAGTGCGCAGGGCTTCTACGGCAGCGAGAAACATGCAAGATACTATTCGGCTGGCGTGGTGCCAGTCTCATTTGTGTTGCTTTGTTGCTGCTGCTGCCGCTCTGCAAAAGGAATCGAGATGGTGATCCTTTATGCGTGTCAAAGGTGTGTGCACTCGAGCATCTACACGAAAGGAACATCGTCTACAGGCAACCTTGCCTGAGTCAGGGTACGAGCGTTGGATTTGCTTGCCGTTCATGCGCCGTGTCAGGGACCTGAAGCCGGAGAATCTGCTCCTCAACGAGAAGGGCCACCTGAAGGTTTGTCTCAGCTAGTTCCAGCATTTGATCCAGATGTGCCTGCTGCTCTGTGTGTGTGTGTGTGTGTGTGTGTGCATGTTGTCAAAAACTAAGCACTTATGAGGTCACAGACATGGGCTTGGCCAAAGTCGTCATTGGTAAGGCAAGGTGATCCCTGGAAGCGGGCCCGTAGTCTCCCATAGTCCTTCGATCGCAGACCTACACGACCTGTGGCACCGCCGAGTACTATGCTCCGGAGGTCATTGCGATGCGCGGCCCTCTGTGTTCGCACGGGCGCTGGTGGCAGGCACCCACTTTGTGACTGAGGACTGGACACAGCCATGCCGTCGACTGGTGGATGCTTGGGGTGCTCATCTTCGAGCTCATGATCGCTCCTCAAACATGGGGCTGAAGGGCACTGCAGAGCACCCTACATGTTGTCAAAATCGCCATCTGCACAGGACAGGGTCGTCTCCTTTCGGAGCGCGCGGCCCCCACCCTCAAGCTTTGGTAGGTGCAGCTGCGTTTTTCCCGGTGGTGCCTGTCTAAGCTGCACAAGGCCGAGCCAGATGGAAATCTACGAGAAAGTATTGCCTTGTTCTTAGAGCTCGTCCCTATTTTGGAGATGTGTGGCTTTCGTCATGATCTGTGGAGGTTTTGAAAATCCGAGGAACGGCATCAACGCAGTGGAGTTTCCGCCGCAGCTCCTCCAATGTGAGGACCTGTGCAAGGCTGGATGTGCTCCGAGTCAGCTCAAGTCTTCCCTGAAGCAAAAGAAGATGGCATGTCTTCCACTGCTGCAGGCCATGTGTGAAAACGAGCCATGGAACCGACTCCCGATGCTCCCGGGCGGTGCCCAGAACTTGAAGGCAATCTTGATCGTGCTTGTCTCTGCTTTCCTCCAGCAGCACTCCTTGTGCGCCATGGTGAGCGTGGGAGGCCCATGCATGGTACAAAGGGTCCTTCGACTGGGTCCGGAGTCCCGGATTACCTCTCCTTCCTTCAATGGAAGATGTGGATCTATGCGTTGACTCACACCTCAGACTCAGCCCTGTAGTAGCGCTTGTCAACAACTCATCGAGGACAAGTTTGAGGAGTTCACTTTGGATCCCCCTTTTGCACCAGAGGTGAGGGGAAAGAAGGCGCTGCGAGACTTATTGCAACATCATGCCTTCTGCGCCAAACCTGCGAAACCTGAAGCTCTTTGCGCTAGGAGTTGGCCAACTTTGCCGTCCATCCCGATCAACTGCGTGTCGCTCATGCCACGACCAATTGTTTTACTTAAAGTCTTACCCCGTTTTCTCAGGCCACGATTCATCGAGTACGTAGACAACGGCAGTTGGGACCAGGCCGTATGAACATGTTGCAAAGTGAATGGAAACTTGAACGGTTCCCAAAAGATGGTTTGCAGGACTTCGCGACGTGCTGAGGGGCTCTTGATGCAGCAAGGCTGGTGCTCTGACACGTGCCAATTAGTGATGGTCGTGTGCACGGGCCATCGCTGCCGACCGTTCGTATGACCATCAGACGAGGACAACTACGAGGACGCGTACGACTGCTGCGACCTCGGTTGGGTTGATGTTTTAGGTTTGCGCAGGGGGTGAGGGCGGGGGGTGGGGGTCAGTTGTGCACAGCGTGGCATCCGCAAGATGAGTCGGGATGCTCTTTGGAAGCGTCACCCATACACGCGCGTCAAAAACATCGGGCAACAGGCGCGTAGCAGTCCACCTGCAGAACGCTGACAGTCTTTGCATGTTCCCCCCGGACCCGGCCAACATGCCCCAGCCCTACTTGAAACGTGGATCCGGCCAACGTGCTCCTGCTGGGTGAGGGCCCTAGAAGGCAGGCGGGTTATGGGGCCACGATTACGCTACCAGCACAGGCTTTTGGAACCGTTTTAAAAGGCAGGCGGTCTACAGGGCCACGAATCCGCTACCATCGCAGGCTTTTGGGTGCAGAACGCTAGCCCTGAAAACGTGTCTTAACGCGTTAAAACAACATGGATGTTTCCCCTAGGACCAAGTAGCTCGCGCCATGGCGTGAGCCATTTGGTCATCAGGGCGCAAATGGGGTGCTAGCTGCTTACGATCACCCTACGAGCGCGAAGGGAGGGGACGTGCGACAAACTTCTAGGACCCTCACCAAACCCTATAAGCACAAAGTGCTATTTGAGTACGCTCGATCCCCAAAAAGCAGGATGCTAGTTGAACACGCTCGGTCCCCAAAACTTGGGTGCTGCAGGATGGTATTTGAACACGCTCAGTTTTTTCGTGCACGCAAGGACCAACTAGACTAAGACGCCTCTCTGAAAACTTCAAACTTCGCACGTTAGGCCCTTCAAGCACGTTATAATTCTAGGGCTTTCAGGCATAACCTCTAGTCACCCTACGAGCAAGACGGGAGAGGATGTGCGACAAACTTCCAGGGCCCTCACCAAACCCTACGAGCACGAAGGGAGGGGACATACGACAAGCCTCTAAGGGATGTGTTTTTACTTCTCCAATCTTCTGAAAGTGCAAGCATGAGGAACAACGTAGGATGTTTTTGCGCTTGTAGTGTAGTGCACGAAGTGCACGGAATGACATGTTGCGAGCATTGTGTGCGTGTGTGCGCAGAGTCATGCAGGTTCTTTGTGTGTGTAGCCCAGAAATTTCGAACCCTCCCACTCCGCCCAAATCAAATCGGTGGGGTGGCAGGTAGTCTCACGCATCCGACGTTTTGTGGTCGGCGCGAATAGAGACGACCTACCGCCGCCTGCCGACTCCTACGCAAAAAGAGCGAGTGTCCTTTCAATCCGTTCACTTTGCGAGCATGTCTAGAACCTTTTGCTGAGCAATCAGGGTTTTTACTCAGCTCTTCTTGCTTTGCGAAAGGCTTCACAGCCCGTAAAAAAGGTGGTGTACTGTAAGTAAACAGAGATGTTTGTCCCTTGTGTGCTGATAACGTTATCGCGGCTCCATAGGGTGTGCAAGCGCAAAAACATCCTATGTTTTTCGTAATGCTTGCACTTTCAGAACACTGAAGAAGTAAAAACATATCCCTCAGAGGCTTGTCGTATGTCCCCTCCGTTCGTGCTAGGGCCTGGTGAAGGCCCTAGAAGTTTGTCGCATGTCCCTTCGTGCTCGTAGGGTGAGGGCCCTAGAAGGCGCGCGGGTTATCCAGCACAGGCCTTTGGAGCCGTTTTAACATGCAAGCGGGCTATAGGGCCACGAGCTTTTGGGCGCAGAACACTAGCCTTGACGTGTCTTAATGTGTTAGAACACAATAGATGTTTCCCCTGCGACCAAGTAGCTCGGCCATGGCGCAAGCTATTTGGTCAGCAGGGTGCAGAAGGGATGCTAGTTACTTACGACCTCGCCCTACGAGAGCGAGGGGAGGGGACATACGACAAACTTCTAGGACCCTCACCAAACCCTACGAGCACAATGCTGGCCTTGCTATAGTTGGGGGTTAGGGGTTTTTGGTGACATCAAAGGCAAACAAAGCAAAAACACAGAAGCACGATGAGCCATGCCTGTTTTGAATTGATAGGGTTTGCAGTTTCGGGTTATGGTCGTGTGTCAAGATCTAAGTTTTGCCGCGAGAGTTTAGGGTTTAGGGCCAGGGTTCCCCTCACAAAGGCGCTAAAACCCAAAACCCTGAACCCTAAACCCTCGGCTGCTGCCGTCGCCGCTGGCGTCGCTAGCTCCGCCTGCGCCAACCACAGAGGCACCGGGTTTTGGGCTTACGGCAAAATTAGTTTTAAACTTGGCCAACATTGCAAGCAGTGAGTTAGGGTCCAGGGTTTAGGGTTTAGGGGTAGGGTTTAGAGGTTTAGGGTTTTTGGGTTTAGGGCTTAGGGTTTAGGGTTTACGGTTTAGGGTTCAGCAGTTCTGAGCGTGAAGAGTCTAGTCCAGCCATTCTTCGGACCACATCCGAACACATTCTTTACATTAACGACACTTTGTTACGGAGCGTTTCTCCTTCAAAGAAACAGCGCCGCTTTGTTACGGAGGGTTTCCCCTTCTAAGACGGTCCCAAAACGTTATCGGGACTTATGGATGTTATAAGGTTCGGAGAGTTAGAAAAAGTTAGAGAAGATAGCCTGAGAAGTTAGAAAAAGTTAGAAAGACTTAGAAACACTTAGAAAAAGATAGAAAAAGTTAGAAAATGTTAGCAATAGGTTAGCAAAAAGACGCTATCAAGGGATTCAAAGTGCATAGGACAAGTTCTCAACGAGTTGCAAAGAACTAGAACGAAGCCAGACTTGTTGTCTATTCACGCAGAAGGAACGCACGGTCATCTAGCTCCAGCCAGTAGGGCACAAAACAGCTGCACCAAAAAACATGTCCTTTGTCCATGACGTCGCCGCCCAAAACCAAAAACACGGTGTAACAATATGGGGCCCCGTTTCGCTGCGCCAAGTTTATATGTTGTCTCCTTCCTTCACGGCACATTGCTGCCCAAACCCGAAACATGGATTAGCGAATCGGGGCCCCGTTTGTTACGCTGAGTTTTTTTTCGTTTGCCCTTTGTTCATGACATCGCCGCCCAAAAACAAAAACATTACGTCACGAATCGAGGGTTTAGGGTTCTGGGTTTTGGGGTTTTAGCGCCTTTGTGAGGGTTCAGGTGGTTTGGGGTTTTTGGGGTTCTCTGGCCCGAATCCCTAAACTCTCGCGGCAAAGCTTAGATCTTGCGACACGACCACAACCGAAAAATGCAAACCAAAGTACGAAAACCATATTGGTCCAGGTTGAAGGGTTTCTCTCGCTGCAAAACATTGCCGGCTTTTGGTTTTTGCCTCTCTCTCTCTCTCAATTTGTTTTGTTTCTGTTTGGAAATGCCCATGTCTCAAAGGAGCGTTGCTCATCGCGCTTCTGTGTTTTTGCTGTGTTTGCCTTTGATGTCGCCAAAAAACCCCTAACCCCTAACTATAGCAAGGCAAGAATGGGAGGGGATATTCGTGTTGTGAAAGTGCGGTCCCCAAAACTTGGGTGCTATGTGAGTACTCTCTGTCCCCAAAAAAGCAGGATGCTAGTTGAACACGCTCGGTCCCCAACACTTGGGTGCTATTGGAGAAAGCTCGGTCCCCAAAAAGCAGGATGCAAGTTGAACACGCTCGGTCCCCAAAACTTGGGTGTTATTTGAGTACGCTCGGGTCCTGAAACAGCAGGATGCTAGTGGAACACGCTCGGTCATCAAAACTTGGGTGCTAGTTGAGTACGCTCGGTCTCCAAAAAGCAGGATGCTAGTTGAGCACTATTTGAGTGCGCTCAAATTGCTCGTGCCAAAGACCAAAAAAGCTCGCGCCGAGGGAGTTTTAACATGTTCTACAACCTTGTCACAGAGCAAGCAGAGTTGGGGAAAAAATGGGCGCGGACCTGCACGGACCATGTTTTTTTTTCTTTCTTTGGCAATTTGGCAATCAAGGACACAAGCGCCGACCATGGAAACATCGAGAAAGCCTGAGGGGCGGGCATTTGGGAAATACACGTTTAGGGTTTAGGAATTAGGGTTTAGGGTTTAGGGTTTACAAAGAAGGAAAAACCGTCATGCCTCGGAGCCTCGCGTGGCAAACTTCTCCTTGCAAGTTGGCCATTGTATGCGGGCGAGGGGGGAGCTTTGGCGCGAGCAATTTTGGTCGGGCGCAGATTGGGTGCTAGTTGCTTACGATGAAACCCAAAAACCTGTGCTGGTGACGCAATCGTGGCTCTATACGGGTTGTGAATATGCCCCTGCGACCAGTAAAACACGTTCCCTAAAAGAGGTGGTTTCAGTACATTGAGATGTTTATCCCTGTGCTGGTAATGTAATCGTGGCTTCATAAACGTTGTAAATATGCCCCTGCGACCAGCCCTGAACACTTGAGCTTTGACGTTTAAAAGCTCCATGGATGTTTCCCTTGCGACCAAATAGCTTGCGCCATGGCGCGAGCTGTTTGGTCCGCAGGGCGCAGATGTGGTGCTGGTTGTTTACCATGTCACCCTACGAGAGAGAAGGGAGAGGACTGAGGACGTGCGACAAACATCTAGGGCCCTCACCAAAACCTGCGAGCACAAAGGGAGGGACATACGACAAGCCTCTAAGGGATGTGTTTTGCTTTTGGAGTGTTCTGAATCCCAAAGCTTGGGTGCTGTGTGAGTACACTCGGCCCCCCAAAAAGCAGGATGCTAGTTGAACACAGTCGGTCCCCAAAACTTGGGTGCTATTTGAGTACGCTCGGTCACGCAAAGCAGGATGCTAGTTGAACACGCTCAGTCTTTGCCCACGCACAAGGACTTCCAGGACGAACCAAGACTGAAGCCTTCAAACCTCGCACGCTGGGCCCTTCAAGCACGTTATGGTTCTAGAGTTTTCAGGCCTAATCTCTAGGGGCCCTCACCTACGAGCACGAAGGGAGGGGACGTGCGACAAACTTCTAGGGCCCGCACCAAACCTTACGAGCACGAAGGGAGGGGACATACCACAAACCTCTGAGGGATATGTTTTCACTTCTACAGTGTTCTGAAAGTGCACACATGAGGAACAACGTAGGATGTTTTTGCGCTTGTATAGAACCTTGTCGCAGAGCAAGCAGGGTGTTTATCCAACGCGAAAATGTTTCGCAGGCCTTAAAAAAGGGTGGTTTAAGTAAATAGAGATGTTTATCCCTTGTGTGCTGGTAACGTAATTGCGGCTCCATAGGGTGTACAAGCGCAAAAACATCCTATGTTTTTCGCAACATTGCCAATTTCACAACACTGTAGAAGTAAAACCGCCTCCCTTAGAGGTTTGTCGTATGCCCCTCCCGTCGTGGTAGGTTTCGGTGAGGGCCCTAGAAGTTTGTCACAAGTTGGGCTATAGGGTTACGTTACCAGCACGGGCTTTTGGAACCGTTTAAAATGCTGGCGGGCTTGAGGGCCACGATTACGCTACCAGCGCAGGCTTTTGGGGGAAGAACGCTAGCCCTGAAAACGTGCTTTAACGTGTTGAACACCTTAGATGTTTCCACTGCGACCAAGTCGCTCGTGCCATGGCGCGAGCTATTTAGTCATCAGGGCGCAGAAGGGGTGCTAGTTGCCTTCGATGGACGATACACCTTCGAGCTCAAACGGAGGGGACATAAGACAAACTTCGAAAGGACATGTTTTACGTCTACAGTGTTCTGAAAGTGCGGTTCCCAAAGCTTGGGTGCTATTTGAGTACGCTCGGGCCCCAAACAGCAGGATGCTACTCGTAATTGAACACGCTCGGCCCCCAAAAAGCAGGATGCTAGTTGAACACGCTCGGCCCCCAAAACTTGGGTGCTATGCTGGTTGAGCACGCTCGGTCCCCAAGACTTTGGTGCTATTTGAGTACGCTCAAATAGCTAGCTCGCGCCTGGGGTGTTTTATCGCCCGGGTTTTTCCTTTTGGCGACCAAAGGCACAAGCTCCGACCACGGAAAACATCGATAAAGCGTGCGCGGATTCGTTTCCGGGCATTTGGGAAATACGAAGGTTAACAAAGAAGCAAAAACCGTCATGCCTCGGAGCCTCACATGGCGAACTTCTCCTTGCAAGTTGGCCATTGTATGGGGGAGAGGGCAGAGGTCTGGCGCGAGCTATTTGGTCATCGGGTGCTAGTTGCTTACGATGAAACCCAAAAACCTGTGCTGGTAACGCAATCGTGGCTCTATACGGGTTGTGAATATGCCTCACGTTCCCAAAAAGAGGTGGTCGTGGCTCCATAAGGGTTGTAAATATGCCCTTGCGACCAGCCCTAAACACTTGAGTTTAAACTTTTTGAAGCACCATGGTTATTTCCCTTGCGACCAAATAGCTTGCGCCATGGCGCGAGCTGTTTGGTCTGCAAGGCGCAGATGGGGCGCTAGTTGCTTGCGATGTCACCCTACGAGAGAGAAGGGAGGGGACGTGCGACAAACATCTAGGCCCCTCACCAAAACCTGCGAGCACAAAGGGAGGGACATACGACAAACCTCTAAGGGATATGTTTTGCTTTTGGAGTGTTCTGAATCCCAAAGGTTGGGTGCTGTTTGAGTACGCTCGGCCCCCAGAAAACAGGATGCTAGTTGCCCAAAACTTGGGTGCCATTTGAGTACGCTCGGTCCCGCAAAGCAGGATGCTAGTTGAACACGCTCGGCCCCCAAAACTTGGGTTCTATTTGAGTATGCTCAGTCCCCTAAAAGCAGGATGCTAGCTGTACACGCCCAGTCCTTTGGCACGCACAAGGACCAACCAAGACTGAAGCCTTCAAACCTCGCACGCTGGGCCCTTCAAGCACGTCATGGTTCTAGTGCTTTCAGGCCTAACCTCTAGGGGCCCTCACCCTGCGAGCACGAAGGGAGGGGACGTGCGACATGCCGGTCTTGCTGGCCGCAAAGCGATTCCACCACGCGAGCGAAATTCTGGACAGCACGGGCTTTGCATTCTGGTTACTCATCAAGAAAGAGATAAGGTTATTGGCATACGCCATGTCTTTGGGAATCGCTACTTTTGCAGCATCGGCGTTGCTTTCTGTTTGAATGAGAGACTCATTGACGACACCGAGAACGGCGGGTTTGCCGTCCACTTCTAGACGCTCAGGCAAACTGCAGGCATTCGGCCTGACGAAGGACATTCTTCAATTTTTTGCGGCATGCGTGTCGCCCCTTAAACACTTCGAAGCGGCATTGCTCATGTAGTGATGCTCCGATGGCTGCACCCGACTCCAAAAAACTCGCAGGGTTGGATCTTTTGCGAAGATGCCGTCAAGGTGAGCGTCTGCGTCATGTTGCTCCAAGTGGTCTGTGCCACAAACACAGCCGTCGGAGTCCACACCAAACTTCTGCGAAACATTGAATTAAAATTTGCTTCGGAGATATTCTTGAAGTTCATGAGATCGTTTGTCTCGATTCTCTCCCAACCAACGACTCGCAGCATGCGAGTAACATAGCCATACGGATTTCTGGCTGTTTGGGTAAGCCTGAAAGAGCCGTAAGCCTTCCTAAACCCATCAAAGCAGCTGTCCCGGAGCACGAGAACCACTTGTCCGCAAGAAACCCTGAGCCACGTTTCGGTCTGAGAGTTGAAGAGATCCAGGCGAAAACCCTCAATCCTTGTCGCCCAAAGCAGTCAACAGCCTTAGGGTGGAAGTATTCTTGGAGTTGTAGGAGGATTTTTTGTATCTTTTAAACCCAGGCGCCGGCATGCTACGGCTTTCCCATCTCCGTCGAGCCGCGGGTGCGCGCGGGGTGGGTTCTGAGCCTTGCGGACTTCTTGGGCCTTGAGGGTGTTTGGCTTTAGGCTTTAGGGGCTTAGGGGGGGCTTATTGGGGTTTATACGGGCTCGTAAGGGCGTATAGGGGCTGGTAGGGGCTTAGGGTTTTCTCCTTCGGCTGCTGGGGAATAGGTTGAACATGGTTAAACCAAAGCTCTTTACGGGGGATATGGGCGGAGGGGGGACTGCTTATCTTAGTTTGTGACTTCCTGTGTTTGAGTTTGGGTGCAAGGGCTAAGGATTCATAGAGGCTCAGGGGCGTTTCCCTTTGTTCGGGGTTCGGGTTTGGGATGTCGGGATCCAGGTCAGAGCGAATTCATTGAAAGGGAACTTACCCAGAATCCAACTCTCCTCCCGCAACCATGTTAACTTCGCTTGGTTGCATGGCAGCCTGAGCCCCAAAGTTCAGGAACACACTCCAGAGAATCCCGAAGAAAAGCCCGTAATCTTGTCGACGGCCCCATGTCTGAGATTATCGTGTAGAATTCTGCAGTGGATCCATGCCTAGCCCAAGCCCCTAATCCAATCCTTCCCCAAACCTTCAGCTCCCTCCCGCAGTGGACCTGTTCAGGCTTCGAAGTTAGCTGCCGGGACATCGCGGAGCCGAAAATACGCTGGCTGTGTGGGCGTTAAGGCGTACCGTAGACTTCGCGGGTTTTGAGTATGTTGCGCTGACATGGGTGGTTCTGGAAAAGGTTCTCGTTGGACTGCTTCCGACGAAAACCTGCCGCCCTTAGGAACATCTTTACTGCAAAACGATGAAACCCCGAACATGCTTATAACATGCCCCCTTAAAAGGCTGAAGGAAACTGTGTACCCAAGCCTAAGTCCCCGAAAGCAGACTTTAACAGAATCTGTAGAGTAGGGTCTACAGTCCAAAACACAACCTTTTTCTATGCCTGCTCAGTCATCCTTCTTCCCCCCACAATCCGTTCTGTGACACAGCCCCCGTCCATGCTGCACACGCTGCCTGCGTTCGAGACTTGCGCCTCCGGCGTTTCCAACACGGCCCTGACAAAGAGCCCTGCAGTTCCTCACCCCGGTTCGCTCCCAACACGTGTAACCGACTCAGCCGTCCTTTAGGTGTGCGGACCTTCATACGAAGTGTGGGAACGCTTTTGGAGACAGCGGCGCCGTTCAACTTTTGATGGCTTAAGCAGCATACCTAGAATTTGGCGCCTGGCCTTCTTTGCTACTTGGTTCGACCAGTCATGAACATCGGAGATGGCAGTCAGAAGGTGTTCCAAGAGCTGTCGGTGCAATGCTCAGGCTGTGCGCTCCCCAGGCTGGCGCCTCGGAGCGCGATTGGGAAGTTATGGGTCGACCTGTCGGTGTATGTTTGCAGTGATTTCGAGCAGAAGCCAGGTCGACATGGACAAAGTTAATGCTTGGCACTCAAACCGGGATGGAGCAGTTCAGCGGATTGAAGAAGTTCCCCTCTATGGGGCCAAATGAGTAAGCGAGACCTACAATAATCAGATCATGCTTACAAGAATCAGATCATGCTTTTGATTGGGAAAGCGAAACCTAACCCCAGAAGCCATACCCTCCCTATGCCACCACGTATTGTTTGAGGACAACATGTCAGGTTAGTGTGTACCGCTGCCAACAGCTCGGAAGTGAACTCCACGTCAACCCAAGTTGAGCTTGTCTTCATGCTTTGGAATCGGGTTTGGCAATGGCATAGGTGAGGGTGGAAAGCATGTTGGTGGTGGAGGGGGTGGCGGTGGTAGGGTTCCATAACTTTTAGCCTCACTGCCTCATTTTGCTTGTAAGGATTCCAACGATGTCATCTCTCATGAGGAAGAGCTGAAGGCTGGCCTGCAAGTATGCCGACTTGGAGTTAAAAGGGCTGAGGCAAGCGTGTGAAGGAACGGCAGATCGAGGGAGAGTGACAGAGACAAGCACCCCCCACATGCGCGGGCAGGCTCGTAAGCAGGTGGCCGAGCTCATCCAACAGATGACGCGTCGGCTCCCAACTCCTTTTGCTTTCGCAAGTGCGTCACACTGACTGGGGAAAGCTAGCATATATCACAGCATACTGATGACTTAGCACATGGGGCTGCGAGAGTGCACACTATGTGCAATGACAGCTGCGACAACAACAACTAGGGGCGCAGTGACCGCCAGTACCAGGCAGTAGGGGCATAGCCAAAACCGCAGCCACACTCCACTAGCATTTCGCTCTGGGAGCGTGTTTTCCTCATCCATGAGGTGAGGAGTTCCTGGCCATGGCCCGGAGTCCCTCTTGGAGCAGTTGAACCTCCGCTACGCCCCCAGTCAACAGCTCGTGAGGGGGACATGCAAGCATTTTGCCCACCATATACACCGCAATGTCCAAGGCCAGAGTCACTTTGCCTCGGTCATTGCAATCGTCCAGGAGGTCATCGGCGCGGCCCAGCAAGAAGAGGAAGCTGAAGAGGAGGCCAAGGAAAGTGACCCAGTCGTCGAACCAACGGAGGTGGCAGATCAAGGCATGCAGCAGCGGCCTCAGAGGGAACTCTCGACTTTTTCAACCGGTGGTCAAGATGCAATTGGCATTTACCTAGATTGCGGGAGTTCATTGTCGAAACAGATAGTCAACAAAAACGACAAACAAGCACACATAAGCGACAAACACAGAAGACACACAGACAGCAAAAGCAAAACAAATACAACACCATGAACGGATGCAAAAAAAGCAAGAACAACAAAAAACGAAAAGGACGAGGGCGCACACTTTAACAAAATAGCGCAAACTTGAGACGATTGAAAAAAAACAACACCTACAAGGAAATACAACAGCAAGAAACAAACAGGCTTGTTCTACTACTACTACTACTGCTACTACTAACTCTCACTTCTACTTCTACTTCTGCTTGTGCTTCTGCTTCTGCTTCTACTTCTACTACTACTACTACTACTACTACTACTACTACTACTACTACTACTACTACTACTACTACTACTACTACTACTACTACTACTATACTACTACTACTACTACTACTACTACTACTACTACTACTCCTACTACTACTACTACTACTACTACTACTACTACTACTACTACTACTACTACTACTACTACTACTACTACTACTACTACTACTACTACTACTACTACTACTACTACTACTACTACTACTACTACTACTACTACTACTACTACTACTACTACTACTACTACTACTACTACTACTACTACTACTACTACTACTACTACTACTACTACTACTACTACTACTACTACTACTACTACTGCTACTACTACTTCTGCTACTACTACTACTACTACTACTACTACTACTACTACTACTACTACTACTACTACTACTACTACTACTACTACTACTACTACTACTACTACTACTACTACTACTACTACCACTACCACTACCACTACCACTACCACTACCACTACCACTACCACTACCACTACCACTACCACTACCACTACCACTACCCCTACCACTACCACTACCACTACCACTACCACTACCACTACCACTACCACTACCACTACCACTACCACTACCACTACCACTACCACTACCACTACCACTACCACTACCACTACCACTACTACTACTACTACTACTACTACTACTACTATTACTGCTACTACTACTACTACGGCTACGACTGCGACTACGTGTCAACAGCCGAATTGCATGGTATTTACAATGGATTCGTGCTTCGGGTCCAAAAGCGGAAAAGGCCATTTTGGGGACCAACTATTCCGCGGAAGTGAAAAGGCCGGATTTGGCATGCTTGGCTTCTCTCATGGCCCTGGCAGTGAAGTTTAGGGTTAAGGGGACATGCTTTGCTTGTTTCTCTCATGGCCCTGGCAGTGAAGTTTAGGGGTAAGGGGACATGCTTTGCTGGCAGGAAGTGTCGCAAATACCGATGTTTTTGCATGGACATCGTACGGACATGGATGCTCTGGCCATTCGCACGCAGTGGTCACACGAGCGTTATCGTCGTGCGGACCTGGGTGCTTGCGGACAGGATGCTCTGGTATACGACGGACGTTGTCATCGCGCGGGCATGAATGCTTTGGGAACACGGACGCTCTCATCGTGCAGACATTCATTCGCACGCAACGAAGCCACGAAGTGTCGTAAGTACCGATGTTTTAGCATTTCGAGAAATTTTATGTGCGCCCATGCTGCGAATTTACAAGGAACGTACCTTTCTGTGTCAATTCGCACGCAGTGAAGCCAGGAACTGTCGTAAATACCGATGTTTTCGGCATCCGAAGGCAGCAGAATACCAGGCGCCACAGGAAGCACATGGCTACTACTACTACTACTACTACTACTACTACTACTACTACTACTACTACTACTACTACTACTACTACTACTACTTCTACTACTACTACTACTACTATTACTACTACTGCTACTGCTACTGCTGCTACCATTGCTACTACCACTGCTACTACTGCTACTGCTACTACTACTACTACTACTACTACTACTACTACTACTACTACTACTACTACTACTACTACTACTACTACTACTACTACTGCTACTGCTACTACTACTACTACTACTACTACTACTACTACTACTACTACTACTACTATTATTATTATTGCTACTACTACTGCTACTACTACTACTACTACTACTACTACTACTACTACTACTACTACTACTACTACTACTGTTACTACTGTTACTACTATCACTACTACTATTACGAGTAATATATTATTATTACTACTACTACTACTACCACTACTACTACTACTACTACTACTACTACTACTACTACTACTACTACTACTACTACTACTACTACTACTACTACTACTACTACTACTAGGCGTCGCGTTCTTAATTGATCGCAGGGGTTTTGTGGCATGCAATTTTCGTGTTAAGAGACCAAAACCTCGGTATTTACAGTGTTTCCTGGCTTTGTCCGTTTACGGACACGAAAAATGGATGTGTAAAAAGTCGCGCAAACTACTTTCAACTACTTTATGCGCAGGAGGAAAACATCGGTATTTACAGTGTTTTCGGGCTTCAAAAACGGTCAATTACAGGGCCTATTTTGCGCAGACGTGTTCTCAGAACAGAGGAAAAGATCGGTATTTACAGCGTTTCGCGGGTTTTTTAAGATGTGGCCAAACTTGTCCTTAAACCCGAACGCCTCCAGCAAACGAGGGCATTGCATGCATTTCCTTAGCGTAAGGGCTGTGCGGCATGAGCGTGCGTTGTGAAAGCCTTCCTGTTTTCTGCAGAGCTTTTACGTGACCGAACCGCTTATCCCTGTAGTGTTCTGCATGGAGTGCCATCCAGCTTTTGTTTTCAGCATGGCAGCAGATATGCGCGAGCAGATCCCGAGCGAATTGTTTGCTGCATTTGCTGCTGGTCCAGTGACGGACATCCTCAAGGCTGGTAAACCCTAAACCTCAAATGCCCAAAAAACCCAAAAGATCTGTAGCCTGAAAAAAAAAACAAAAGACTTGTAGCCTGAAACCTGAAACCCCATATGTCCAGTGGAAGCCCAAAAGGTTCCCAAAACAGGCCCGAAAAAAAACTCCACCCGGAAACCCCAAATCCTCAACCCTCCACTGTGAGCCCAAAAAAACAGAGCAAAACAGTTGAGCGTGGTCATGTGTGCACAAAGCAGAGCACGTAATTACCCCCCCCCCCCCCCCCCCCCCCCAACCCGTCAAACGCAGGAAAAACCAGAAAAACGATAGAAAAACTGAAAAAACAGCAGAAAACACCATGATCAGTTAAGAGCGTGTACTACTACTACTACTACTACTACTACTACTACTACTACTACTACTACTACTACTACTACTACTACTACTACTACTACTACTACTACTACTACTACTACTACTACTACTACTACTACTACTACTACTACAGTACTACAGTACTACAGTACTACAGTACTACAGTACTACTAGTACGTACTCGTACTAGTACTAGTACTAGTACTCGTACTAGTACTAGTACTAGTACTAGTACTAGTACTAGTACTAGTACTACTACTACTCCTACTACTACTATTACCACTACTACCACTATTACTATTACTACTACTACTACTATTATTACTACTACTACCACCGCTGCTCCCACTACTACTGCTAGAAGAAGGTCCAGTGGACCCGGGGGAAACGTCCAAAGCAAGCTACTTGGGTCCTTGGCTTAGCGCAGTCACTCGGTCTGCCGATTGTTTCCTTGCTCCTCGCGCAAGTCCCTGATCACAGTGCCGCTCGATCCCGTTCGGATCGTACTCAAGAGCTCGCAAAACCTGCTGCGCAGCTGCAGTACGTTAACAAGCACTATGGCGGGTGTGTTGCCTTCGGCTAATAGCTCAGCTACTCTGCCTTGAGCTACGACCTAACTTCGAGAGTCCACAGCTGCAGTCGGGTTGACGTGAAGCTGTACAAAAGCAAAAGCAAACGACATGCAATTGCTACGTCACTGCATCACATGCTACAATGATGCCTGCTGCAAAGTGCAACATCACAACGCGCGAAGCGAGGGGACATGTCTCTATCACACAAGCACAGCCGCTTCCAGCAGCCCCGGATTTTAAAGAGACATGGATCCCCGATTCCGTGCAAACGGCGAAATCTAGACAGGCTACCCTACGGGCTACCACCTGCTCATACATGCGCTCAGCTCAGCTCGAGGATGCACGATCCGGCCCCTTGGGCGGTCCTTTCTCGCGATGCCTACGCCTCGGTTCGAAATCCAACTTGGCAGGGACTGAACGATCCCACATGTCGGAGAACCAGGCCTTGTAGGTCTCTACGCGAGGATCTCCCTCGGCCTCTGCTGTTTCGTAGCGCATGACCATTTCAAAATTGCATATACTGGCTCGGGTGTAATTGTGCGACCCGGCGTAGATGCTCGTGGTTGGCCCACGGTCCACTAAAAGTGTTTTTGCGTGGAGCGCGCCGGACCAACCCGTTTGTCGGGGGTAAATGAGCGACAACGGCTTCCCCGATATAACATGGACCTCAGTTAACACCGGGCTCTCTCAAGCTTTGCAAACGTGGCAGCGAATCATTACATGACCGACTGTTTTTCTCATCCACGAGCAAGAGAACCTTAGCCCCGGCTTCTGCCGCGGCGCACAACGCCGGTGTCACTTGGTCACACAGTCATACGTATAGGCTGTAGCCATGATCACATTTGGACCCGAGTCGCTCGTCGACGGTGAGATGTCAACGACAGCTTTACTGAGCCATTCACTGTCTGGGAGAAGCGTAACGGACGCAATGCTAGCGTCATATCCCGTCGTGGGAGCCTTATTCTGGGAGGCTTGACGAAGGGCGTGCTGCGCTCTGAGCTGCGTCTGAAGGCCTGCTGTCCTTGTCTCAGATCGCTCTAGCTCTTTGCGGAGCTGCAAGTTCTCCTGCCGCAACAGCTCAAGCTCAAAAAGTGTACCGCCTGACACAGCGGTGGCTGGGGAGATGGCACCGGTGGAGATTGAGGGGCTCGCGCCTTCCAGCGCGGGAACATCACGGCTGCTCCTGGGCGGCAAAGACAGTGCAAGGCGACGTGAGGTAGTTGGGGCTGCAGCGGCACTTGTCACAGCCCCTTCAGCCTCTAGCCTCTTTGGGTACGCAGAGGTCAACGCCTCTTTAAAGGGAATGGCTTCTGCGAGTGTGAGCACTCGGTTCAACCCCAAATGCTCCGTAAGCCCATCCCAAAACGCGATAGTCTTCTTATGGGCCGACGCCGGTGCAGCCAAAACACTAGGTCGCAACTTGCGCTGCGGCGCAAAAGCTTCCGGCAACGCCTGACCCAACACATTGCAGTCAAGGTACTGTGCCTGGGAGAAGGGCTCAATGGACACAAACCCTTCAATTGCGCCCCAGGTGTTGCGGGCCTCTATCAGCTCGGTCTCCGTCGACACTCGCTGCCTTAGAGCCGCCTCAACCACAAACGGCAAAGAACACATCAGAACAATGAGCGCGCCCTGGTGTGCTCCAACCAACAACCTCGGCTTTCGCCGGCATACCTCACGAATCATGGTCATGACCCCAGTGAGGATCTGTTTTCGGAGTCGTCTAACCGTCTCGGACATCTGTCTGGCTCGAGCGTCAATCCAATAGCCCACGTTGTCGTCATCGGCAAACGACGTGGCGCTAGGCGCAACGGTCGACTCAACCCCAGCAGTGCGCAAACCCTCTTCAACCAGATCGCACTGCGTCTGCAAATCTGGCTCGGCCTGATATGCCGGGGCATACAACACTGCAATTGGGCGCTATAGGACCCGGTCCTTTGGAGGTCTCGCGACTTCCGCGGCCACCTGCGCTGCGTCGCCTCGCCTCGAGCAACTTCCTCCTTGGACGCCGCCTTAGGAGAAGGGTTCGGCTCCGGAAACTCAAGGAAATCATCGCAATCCGGGTCCTTGAGCCGCGCGTGGGCAGTGGCCAACTCGCGCGACTCGCGCGTTCGCTCCTCAAGCCTCTCCAACATCTTCTTCTCCTGGTCTTGGGGCAGTGAGGTCGTGTCGAACAACCTACTCAGCCCATCGGCCAAGCGCATGCTTCGGCCTGAAAGGTTCCGAATCTCACTTCCATCTGCAGTGAGCTCGGAGCATGTCCGGAAACTGACAGGATCAACCTGGTCAAGGGGCTTGTCCTGTAGCCGCGCGATATTCGCGTGATCGGTGTACATTATCACTGGTATAGACCCAAACAGCGCGCGGAACTTCCTCCGGCATCGCAGCTGTGCGTGCTGCTCTTGCCGAAACGGGTGCCACAAGGTCTGCGCTGGCGTCAAGCTCTCAGCATGATAGGCCAACGGCAGCCACTTCTTGAGGTCGGCGCTCATCTGCAAGTGCGCTCCCCCCAAGCCAGCCTTGCAACAGTCCGCCAGCTGCTCGTAAGGACGAGATCCTGAAGCTGCCGCGTGCTCATCGGACACGGAAAGACACGTAGCCTTCTTCATCAACTTCTTCAGCCGCTCGACGGCCTCTGGGCCTCGAGGCGTGAGGGGAAAACCAGCATCGCCCTCCCTGAGATACCTTCTCAACGGATCCATGGCCACTGCAAATTTCGGGCCAATCTGATCCCGGCTGTAGTTGGCAGTTCCCAAGAACTCCTGCAGCTGCTTCAGATTCTTGATCTCTCCCCACTGCGCATGGGTCTCAACCTTCGCCGGGTCGGGCGATCGCCCATGACGTCCGACGATCTCTCCCAAGGACTTAACTTGTGGCTTCAACAAAACCAACTTGTCAATCCCCAAGGAAAACCCACTGCATATGCACACGTCAAACAACTCAACCAGCTCAGCTATATGCTCCAGAACACAGGGCCGCGCTCCAGGATAGCTGGCCTCGAGATAAGCACGATAGGCCTGGTAGTAGCTCTCCGTCGGCACCTCGTCGTTCAAGATGCTGTCAACCAGTTCCTCATTCTCAATGAGATGGTAATGAAACTCGGGGTTGCAATCCCCGGGAGAACTCCCACGCGTGAGATCCACCAAGTGACCTTCCATGACCCGATTCGGTCCACGCTTCTGGCCTTGCAAATCGTACCCAACCTCCGCAAGCTGGAGCTCTGCCAAGGCACTCGCCTTCCCCAAGTCCACGTGCAAGAACACGGTCAACGTGTCAGTCGGCTCAGTGAACTCCATGAACTCAAGGGGCGTGTAGCACCGCTCCAACAACTGGCCCGTGACACCACAGAAAGTCAAGCGGACTCGGATGTCATCGACTTTCGGACCAAACCCATGAGGAGGACTCCTCATCAGAACAGACTCGGTCGCGGGGCTGAAGACGCTCCACGCAGCAAGCCGCGGCTCCTCTTGCGCAAGCATGCTGAAACCAAGTCTCTTGCCTAACGGTGGCAGTGGTTCGCCCAACGTATGCGCCGTGTAAGCCGCAAGCGAGATGCGGGTTCCTTCGAACGGTAGAACCGCGTGCTTAGCCCGTCCATCAAACTTAAGCACCGTGTTCTTCGCGCTCACCTTGAAGCCCGGGAGACCTTCGGGATGCTCTTCGTCCTTCCATACAGACGGTTCTGCTTGGCGCGGGCAATCTGCCGCCAAGGCGGAGGCAGACTCAATCCACACCTCGCCGCCCTTGTACTTGCCGCTGCAGTACAAGAAGTTGTAAGTGCCCTTGACGTTCTGCGAATCCCGGTGGATTGCAATACCAGTACTGAAAGACACCTGCAGAGCATTCCAACTCTCAGCACTAGTCCACTGTTCTTCACACCTCCGTCGAAGGAAGCTGTTCAGATAACGGGCTGTGGCCTGCCACAAACGCGTCAAGTTTGTGACGCCGGTCATGCCTCCGAAGCGGAAGGCCCCGAAGATCATGCGTCGGCGTTCCACACCTGCGTTGCGTCGTTTCCGACGGTCTGGCCGCGCGCACTGCGGCTCAATTTCCCACGCGAGCTGCAACTCGTGGAGAAATTTGGTGCACGGCGCGACGGAAAAGTCCTGCTCACGAAACAGGCGTTCGGCGTACCTCTCTACAGTGTCCCTCGCTCTTGGCTTGCGAGGTCGAGCCATAGGTGGCATCGGGCAACAGCCCACACTCGGAGCACGCTTCCCCGATTGCTCCACCCAGAGAGGGCAACTCTGCGAGGGCCGCAGAATGCGCTGCCAACTTTCGCTTACACAAGCTACACCTAGACCCATCGCCAGACGGATCCTTAAACACCGCTTGACCAGCGGCAACAACCTCCCCAACTTCCCACTGCTGCGGAAGGAGAGAATCGTTGTGCGCTACCACAGATCCCTCTCGGCAGATGTCGGGGTCAAAATGCCCATAGGCGACTTCAGGTCCGCCTTCCACAGGAACAACCCTCGTCACCCCATTGGGTGTACCAATCCACGTGACTGGCGCGACAGCCGACTGATCCGCCTCGAGGTAGACCTCGGCATCTAACATAGCTCGGAGTGGGGCCAACCGACACTCTGTACCGTCTAGCAAAAAAGTCTCGCGATCGAGCTCTAGTCTCGGCAGCGTAATCCCGAGCTTCTCGAAACGATGCCCGGACTCCACTACCCGGTGCTGGAGCCCCTTGGGACCAAGTGTCGGGAAGCCCAACCACAATCCCTGGAAAACCTGCGGAATCTGCTGGCATCACTTTGAGGCGAACAGCCGCCACATGGGGCGATCCCTTGCCCGCTGGCGTGAACACCGACCGCAAAACAACGAAAAAACGCGTCTCAATGCTGGTCCCTTTCTTAAAACCCATCATTGACTGAGGATCTTTGGAGAAATCCCCAATCTCGCGAATTGGGCAATCGCGGTCTCCCCACTTGTACTTGCCTGAGGCAACATCGATGCTCACACGCTCGTAAACCTCCGCAAACAACCACTCGGCTATTGACCCACACGTAGCTCCGGTATCCAACAACGCAACAAGATCAATGCCTCCGCACGAAACCTTAGTCTGCGCATTGAACCCCGGCGTGGGCGCGGAAGCCACAGTCTTCCGGTCTGCGGGGAGTTTACTCATGTTCCCCGGCCAATGGCGCCAGCCTTTGGCACCGGGCTCTACAGTCTGGTGTGAAGTATCGTAAAGAGGCACAGGGTCTCCAGCTGATCCCGGTGGTACCTCAAACAAGGGGTAAACTCGCTCATCAGAAGCGGCAGCTGCTTTGGCCTTTGCAGCTTTCGCCTTGGCCTTCTTGCTCTTATCCCCGGATGGTTCCTGCTGCTGCTGCTGGTGCGCAGCATTTCCCTTGGCGTGAGAGAACCTACACTTGTCGCCGTAGGTGCAGCGTCCATTGGCAAACAAGCGGCAAGGCTGCTTGGCCTTGTCCTGATCCTTGTCAGCCTTTCCACCCGAGCCCATTTTTGTCTCCGCCGCCGCCGCCAGAGGAATACTGGTCCGCAGCTGCGAAACCATGATGTCGGGCTCGGTGAGTGCCATCCTTAATCCCCACTGCTGCACAGAGCTGGCAAACGTTGCCGTTCCTCTGGCTTTCAGCGAGGAGCCCCCGCTTCTCGGCGGCCTTGCGAGGGCATAAGGATACCATGTGACCGGGGTGGCCACAGTGCTTGCATTTGGCATCACCCACACCACTCGGCAAGCTCACCTGCGCCTGCGAGGTATCAGCCTCGGTGCCATCACCACCACCTTTCTTCTTCCGCTGGCGCTTGTCCTTGCTCTTGGGACTTGTTTCCCACGCGCCTCGGCAGTGTTGTGGCTTGCCTCCAAGGCCTTATTCGCATCCTTACGCAAGGTGATCTCACGCGCCACGAGCGCGGCCTCAGACCAGCTTTCCACCCCTCGAAACTCCTGTTGGACCCCAGGGGCTGGCTTCCACGGCCAAAATCGCCGATCTCGCGAGACCTCGTCGCGGAGGTACGACCCAATCTTGTGCAGGTAGTCGTAGAGGAGGTCTTTCTGGCACTTGTAGACCCCAGCAGCATTGAGCTCGGTCAGGGCCTCGAGCCAGGAAACCTGGAACTCCTGAAAAATGAAAGGCAGTGGACTTCTTATCCAGCGCGTCATACTTAGCCCGGGCCTTCATTGCCTTGGCCTCGTCTGACTCGTGGAAACTTGCGTCCAGCGCCGCCACTACCCAATCATACACCACATTTGGTCGCGCCTCATAATCGCCGTTGCTCTTCGCTTCCTTCACGATGGTATCATAGCATCGGCGGCGCGTGCCCTTAAGGGTTCGGGCGAACAAGCGAAGCTTCTCTCTGTCGTTATTCGGCTTGACAACCAAGCACACCTCCTGAAAAGACTCCAAATGGCGGTCCAGATCGGTGTCGCCATCCCCGAAGATGGGCAGGTCGTCCTTCAAATTAAACGTGAACACAGATTTCTC